>UESW01002359.1:0-38642 GCA_900491605.1 Calamus simplicifolius | reverse complement strand
CATCATCACCTTCTTCCCTGGGTCTAGTCACCTCATGAGAGCCACATGCACCACGTGAGCGGATGCATGGAAGAAAGGCAGGAATGATACAACATGAGGTCTCACCATGCATGTGTTCTACGTTGCATGGTGCCATGCATATTTTATATGTTACTCTGCATGGAGGAACAGAGACAACCCGACTCCAACTCTCAGATCCAACCAACTCCAGCTCTCAAATCCATCCTGATTGACTCTACAGCCTCATGCTTCGTTTCGGTTGTCGACTCTAGGGCCCCGACGCCAGTTCTCGGCAACCGATGCCAGTTCTGGCCTGATGCTAGCTCTTGGCAACCGACGCCAAACTCTCCACAACCGACGCTAGCCCCAGCCCTGACGCTGGCTCTCGGCATCCGATGCCAGCTCTGATTCCAGATCCAGCTCCCTACTGTCGGTAGCAACCATCACCAACTCTACTCCCGGCAGCATCCGACTCACTTTTGTTCCGGCAACCGACTACAGTTAAACTGGAGGTATCGTGGGTCTTGAACTGAGGGTGTCGTGGGTCTTGAACTGGGATGTCGTGGGTCTTGAACTAGGGGTGTCATGGGTCTTGAACTGGGGTGTCGTGGGTCTTGAACTGGGGTGTCGTGGGTCTTGAACTAGGGGTGTCATGGGTCTTGAACTGGGGTATCGTGGGTCTTGAACTAGGGTGTCGTGGGTCTTGAACTGGGGGGTGTCATGGGTCTTGAACTGGGGGTCACGACACCCTAGTTCAAGACCCACGACACCCTAGTTCAAGACCCACGACACCCCAGTTCAAGACCCACGACACCCCCAGTTCAAGACCAATGACACCCATAGTTCAAGACCCACGACACCCTAGTTTAAGACCCACGACACCCCAGTTCAAGACCCACGACACCCCCAGCTCAAGACCCATGACACCCCTAGTTCAAGACCCACGACACCCCAGACCCACGACACCCCAGTTCAAGACCCATGACACCCCTAGTTCAAGACCCACGACACCCTAGTTCAAGACCCACGACACCCCAGTTCAAGACCCACGACACCCCCAGTTCAAGACCCATGACACCCCTAGTTCAAGACCCACGACACCCCAGTTCAATACCCACGACACCCCAGTTCAAGACCCACGACACCCCCAGTTCAAGACCCATGACACCCCTAGTTCAAGACCCACGACACCCCATTTCAAGACCCATGACACCCCTAGTTCAAGACCCATGACACCCCTAGTTCAAGACCCACGACACCCCAGTTCAAGACCCACGACACCTCAGTTCAAGACCCACGACACCGCTAGTTTAAGACCCACGACACCCCTAGTTCAAGACCCACAACACCCCTAGTTCAAGACCCACGACACCCTAGTTTAAGACCCACGACACCCTCAGTTCAAGACCGGTGATACCCCCAGTTCAAGGGCATTTTCGTCTTCACACCAATGGTAAAAGGCTGAACGACTTTTAATGGATGTACGATCAAAAAGTAACATTATCCTCCTGCTATTCTGTCCCATCGTGTCAGGCCACATGGGAGCTACGTGGACCAATCGGAAGAGATGGTGCAGCCCACGTAGGCCTTGCTGCACCGGGGACGGTGTACAAAGTGTTTTCCTATGCTAAACATATATAAACTGCAAATCCATATGTTTTAACATTTGAATCATAATAAAATATGATCTCATATTATTTTAATCATTCATTTTTAAACTCATTTGATGCATTAATTAAAGATGGTTAAATCATATATTTTTTTCGGTTTGTAGATAATTTTGCCTATATAAATTATGATTAATAATATGAACTTTTATATTTTCATTTTAGACACCTCACTGTTGGTTCTGGAATCAAGTAAAGTAGATGCCCTCACCTAGGTGAGAGGGGCGTAGTTCATTTCTAATAAGCTTAATTAGATTTTATTAGAAAAATTTAAAATTTCATGTTGGACCTTCAATAATTGATTTTTTTTTTTTGTAAGAATAATAATAAAAAACCTCCAACGGACCACCTTTAAGCCTGCGAAAACCAACTAGCTTCAAGTGACCCAAAAGTGAATGTTTTAATTGGGTGCATGAATGTTAACTCCAATGTGATCAAGACTTGTGAGCAAGTCTTTAGCCTTGACTTAAAACACAAAAGAGGTATGTTCTCGATCCTCAATCAAGCTTCGGAGCAAAAAGTATGAAGCAAACTTAACTACAAAAATTTAAACTTGGTTCATTTGCACTTTCTCTTAATTTTGTGGGTATTCAAGCACGGGCTATATACGAGCCCAGCTTGAAACATGGTTCGACGTTGGCTTCTTAGTTAAACGAGCTCAAACCTATTCCTTATCAAGTCAAGCCGGAGCAACCCACAACTTGGTTCATATGCACGGTCCTCAAAACCGACTGAACCCGAACCGGTCCAGCGGCCGGAGACGCGACCGTGCAATCAAGCCGAGTGATGTGACGCGATATCTTACACCGTACAATAGCTACATCGAACGGCTACAGCTTGGTTGCCGACTAGCCGTCTCCCGTATATAAACTACCGAGGACCAAGATTAGGGTTTAATCCGCAGCGAAGAAGGCCAGATGGTAAGCCCTCTTCTTCCTCCTCTTGCCGCCGTTCTCTCTTCTTCTATTGCTTCGGAACCCTAACCTGGCGCGCCCATGGCGACGCCTCCGGTGATCGCAGGGGAAGGGAACGGGGAGCTTCGGGAAGCGGAGGAATAAGTCCCACACCCTCTGCGTCCGCTGTGGCCGGCGGAGCTTCCACCTCCAGAAGAGCCGATGCGCCGCCTGCGGCTACCCCTCCGCTCGTATCCGCAAATGTGCAACCCACCCGCCAGCTCTCTTTCTCTTCCTCCTCCGTTTCTTGGCATCTCTTTTAGGGTTTGATTTTTTTTTTATTGGTAGATAACTGGAGCGTGAAAGCGATCCGGAGGAAGACCACCGGGACCGGGAGGATGCGGTACCTCCGCCACGTCCCTCGCCGCTTCAAGAACAACTTCCGTGAAGGTACTCTCACTGATCCCCCTCCCATATTAAGTACCCCGATTTCTTGACTCTTTTATTTTTTTTTTTGGTTAAAATATGGTTCTTGAGTTGATTTAGGTACTCAAGCGGCTCCGAGGAAGAAGGCAGCGGCCTCTGCATCTGTTTAATGCATGAAAAAGAGTGAAATTTATTTGCACAATTTTGTGATTTCCTGTGATTTAGCTGAAGCTTTGCGAAGCTAGAAACAGCTATTGTTTGGGTTTCTTTTTTATGATATTGTAGTTATGGATTAAGTCTTATCTGATCAAAGATTTACTGAATGAAAGTAGAATTTCTTTTTTAATTCTATATGCACGAGATTGGGATGTTAGGACTTGTTTGATGAATCTTGTGGTTGTGGAGATTGGTAGCAGATTCATGCTTCCTAGAAAAGCTGGAGGTTGTTAACATTGTTAACTTGCATATCTGGCTTTACCGGGCTTCTCATGTTGGTTGAATGATAGTGGGTGTTTAGCGATGATGTTGTTTGACAGGTAACTTTATTACTGTTCATAAATGAATGAGAATTGAGATTTAGAACAGAGTAGAATGTCCAGAATGTTTATGAGTCTTCTTCTAGTCTAATGTATAAGCAATTTCTTCTCAAGTTTGTTCCATTGGTTGTAAATTGATGATGTGAGCTTCATTGAATATGCTTTTATTTTTCTCATGTTGTCATGTCATATGCTGAAAAATACATTGGTGGTGCATTCTGAAAACGTTGCTTCTCTGATTTTGGTTTTCTGTTTCACTGGGGAACTTGATTAATGGTGTTGAAGATATTTCTAATGGGATGGAGAGGGCATAGACATCAGGTGGTTTGGATAATCTTTTTATTTTGTTCATTCTTGTCCTTTGGTCTAGATAGGCCACAAAGCCCTTTTATAGGTAAATAGGCACCATGATATTTTTCTAAACCTGGAAACCTAAATCCTTTACATTAGAATAATATAAAGCAATAAAAGAAATCTACAATTATTAAGTTAGAAAAGGGGGGGGGGGGGTGGAGTAAACTTTAGGTTTGTTAAGAGAACAAATAACATAACTTGTTGAATCATGGTGATATCAATGAAAATTCTAAATAGCATATTTTCAAATTATTCAAGTAACACATTACCATTGGGTAACTTGAGGAGCATGCATTTGAAAAGGATAATTGTGCTTGAAGGAAATAGCAATTGGACTGTGGAAAATAAGAAAGTTTTAATGACAGTAGAAACTTGGAAATCCATTTATGATAATGAAGATGGTGGAGAGTTTCACATCAACTTTTGTGGAAACTTTTTCTTGCATTTAAGATGTTATGGGTGGGCAATAAAACAAAATGATGGTTAGAAATGTTTGATTGAATTGTGCCAAGTTGAAGGAATTAGATGTTTTTGTGGGAACATGTTTTTGGGAGTATTGTAAAAATTTGTAAGACAACCACAAAGGTTTCATTATTTTATAAAAGTTGGGTAACTAAGGTGGTCTAGAAATATGTGACAGATTTGTTTAACATAGGAGGAACTGAAATGATCGCACTGATTGAGGATTACAATGGAAATTTGTTTAACATAATATGCTTGTTTTCTAACGATGATATGAGGAGTCCTCAATAAACATAGGGTTTTTGATGTATCTCCTAGGGTTTTGTGAGTGGAATACATCAGCTTACGTAAATGAAAATTGTGAAAAGTGTTATAGAAAAGCTTACAATTTTGGTCAGTGCAACCCATTGTTCAAACTCCAAATTATGGTTTGTTCCTTATGGTATTTGTGGTTGTCATTTTATTGTTGTTATTAGATGCATGTACAAATAGATCTTCAAGGTGAGGATTTTTGTTTTATTAATTTGACAAGGAAAATCTCACATATGACTGTTGAAAAATCAGAAACAAAGTACATAGTTGTGGTTTTAGAAGGAATATGTTTTTTATTAATTGTGCGATTAAAACAGGGACAAGATACATTTTGTGCATGACATTTTTGCCATCTTATTATTGCATAAATTATGAGGGCAACCATTTCTGGGGTCAGTGGAGCTGAGAGTTGCTTATCTAGAGTGTTATGAGATCGTTGAATGCCTTGCCAACCCTGTGCCTATATTTGTGATGATTTTCACAAGAAGATTTAGACATGATGAAAATTATGTAGATGATTGATGCCAAGCTCGAAATTCGTATAATCTACATGTTGCAATTCTTTATATGTTTAAAAAGATGGCCAATCTCTGGTCTCTGGTTTTGAAGCCAGTGTATACTGTCACATTTGGAGCGAATTCTGACCAAAAAGTTCGGAGCTATTTCTTAGTAGTTATATACAAACTTAATTACTGTAATCCTAGTATCATCTATATTGCGTCATCCTGTAGACGATTGTAGACTCAGCTCCCATGTCTTTTGTCAGCTAGTGGAGCTTTTAATAACATGCACGTTCATATGCAAGTGTAAACGATAATATTGTATGGCACTGGTTACTGCAACAATTTATTGTCTTCAACTGGACTAGGCTGCATGATTATGAAGTCAGAATTGGGTTAAAAGGACCTTATGAGTATTTCTAAATAAGGAGAAAGCAGGGCAATCCTTATATGTTCTGGCCTATTTTGCGATAGGCCAGGGATGTTCCAATGAAGAAAGATTTTTAGGTTAATGTTAAATGACAAAAAGACTCAAACGGGAAGATTAAGGGACGCCAAGATTTCTTCCATTAGAAGATTAGACCCTGTATGGGAGGGAGTGGTGTAGTAGGGGCTGCTATCAACGACGCAAACAAATGGGATGAGGGCGTCTTGGATTTTCTCCCGTCTTATTTTTGATTTCATATTGCTCTGGATGGAAGCCGAACCTAGTAAAATAAATCCAATATGTTTTTATATATGTATGATGTTGCTGCCAAATTACTTGCGATGAGCGTCGGATGAGCTGAGATCTCCGCAGGCCTTCGAGAATGCAGTGAAGTCATTGTCTTCCTTCGAGAGCTTTGGACCGGTGGTTCCGGTGGGGACCCTCGACGCCCAAGTCAGTGGTTGTAGAACATGAATGTTGTATATGAGTAGAGCTTGAAAGAGAAGAGAGAAAGAGCCCCTCCCAGCGTTGAGCTCGGGTCCTCCTCTTATACCGGGTCCTCCTCTTATACCTGTTTGGGGGGTCACGTTTACCTCCTTCGTTAGAACCATCAAATCTGCTTTGCTAGGATGAGCTCCGCTGAACAGCAAGTGGGTGGCGTTGTTGAATGGGCGTCGTGTGTGCCGGTAACTGCGGGGCGTGCTAGTACCTGCCGTGATTTCAGTGAGCGAGATACACGGTAACGGATGTCTCGAATTTGGGGTCCGTTACCTGAAGTGGGTTTTAATGTACTTAGAAAAATAAGGCACCAAGTTAGAGTGGAGCCGGAGCTAAAGGCCGGAGCCCGGAGCCGACGCCGGAAGCCGGAGCCGCAGGCCGAAGCCGACGCAGGGGCCGGAGCCGGAGGCCGGAGCCAAAGGCCGGAGCTGGAGCCGGAGCCGACGCTGGAGGCCCCAAGGGCCGAGCCGAAGGCCGGAGCCGGAGCCCGAAGGCCGGAGCCAAGGGCCGGAGCCGGGCCGGAGCCGGAGGTCGAAGCCGACGCTGGAGGCCGGAGCCAAGGCCGGAACCAGAGGCCGGAGCCGGAGGTCCCGAGCTGGAGGCCGGAGCCAAGGGCGGGGACAGGAATTCCAACATCCCAAAACGAGCTATCACATCATTAATTCCGAAAATTGCAGGGTGTTATGACGCCGCCCAGAGGAGATGATCAGCCATATCAGATGCCCCCCCACCCCTGAGATGGGTGGGCGTACAGTCGCCAGCGAAAGGGGTGTTAATATCCACCAGGCGGCTGATCTCCGTGCCATTATTTCGTCCGTTCAGGCTGTTGGGATTGGGGAAGATTTTTCTCGGGCGAGGAGTTGTAAAAAGGTGAGCGTCATCATTGCGGTAAGGTCACCGCCACCTTTTTATTGGTGGTGTTTTTCGCGTTTCTCGCGCCGATGGGCTGCCGAAGCGGTTTCCAGTGGAAAGCAGACACATGGCCAGATCGGACAACCGTGGGATGATTTGAAATGGGGTTATAAAAGGAAAGATCATCCTTATCCTCCAATCCCCACCTTTCTTACGTTACAACCTCCTACCTTGAATCCGCAAGCATCCGTTTACCTTGTTTCTGTTCCCTCCTCGTGCTCCTTCAATCTCGGTTCGAGCTTTTCAGGTTAGTTCCCATGGCTTCTTCGCCTTCTTGTTCTATTTCTGATTCTGGGGTCGTTCCCCCATTCCTTCTCAACCTTCTGCTTCCTTACCGACTCATTGGACCACCCCCACTACTTCGTCGAACGCGGCGGTCGGCGGACGCCCGCAACCGGGAGTTGTCGGCCGTCGGACGGACCTCCCCCCCCCCCGTCCGACGTCGCTGGTCCCTCCAGCGCTGTCAAGGAGTCCCCCGAGTGGACTGCCTCCACTATGTCTGCTCAAGACATAGTGAACCTAGGAGCCAAATATAATTTTCCTCCAAACATGCGTCTGTCCTACCCTGCTCCTAATGACAGGGTAACCTCTTCCCGTCCCGGAAGGGTTGCCTTGTACGGAGCCTTCTTTAAGGCGGACTTCGATTACCCATTCACCCTTTCATCCTCAACCTTCTAGATAGATATTCTTTAACACCCTCCCAATTAGTCCCTAACTCCATCCGAACCATCGTTGGCTTTCTGATTCTCTGTCACCTGCAAGGTATAGAGGCTAGCATCTCCTTATTTCGTAGTTTCTATACCCTCCGCAAGCAAGCGGGTTGGTGGTCCTTTACCCCTAGACCCACTAGGATCCTCAAATTGTATCTTCCCACCTCTATCAAAGGGTGGAAAGATAAGTTCTTTTTGCCAATGTCGAGGGGGTGAGTGGAAGCTGGGGAACCCAAATACTGACGCCAATAGGGATTCTTCCATCCTCCCGAGGGATCGAATGGCATTTGGGCAGCTTCTGACTGCCGATATCCCTCGGTGCAATCAGCTTCTGACCGAAGAAAACCTCCGTCTCGCCGGCCTTATTCCATCCAGTGGTGAGCACTTGATTACTCACCTCTTTCCTCTCTTCTTCTCTTTTTTTTTTTTTAACTCCTTTCCTGTTTTTTGATATAGGAATGACGCATCACTTCGTGAGATCAGGCAAGCTGTTACCAGGAAGAGGAAGGCAAAGGGGAATGGGGCCCCCGCCGAGAGGAGGGCCATCGCCAAGATTCCCAGGAGGGCCGACGCTGGAAGGGCCGAGGCCGTGGAGCCCTTGCGCGGCACGAGGCGGTAGGAGCCCAAGCCGACGAGCCCATAAGGAATGAAGCGGTAAGGGCCGAGGCCAGCGAGGAATTGGGCGGAGCAAGGCGGGAGGAAAGGATTTGCCTTCACCAGCACCGGCTCCCCCTTCGTTATTCTGCTCGATCCCTCTCCGAGCGAGTTGCAAAGCACCGTCACCCCCGCCGAAGCCGTCGAAGCGGAGCCGGCCCATTCAACTACAAAGCCGACTCCAAAGCTGCATACCTCCCAAAGGGGCAACAACCGAGGCGCCTCCACCAGCAAAGGTGCCGGAGGGGCAGAGTCGGAGGCGGAGTCCTCCCACGCGCCCCCAAGTCAGCGGAAGGGAGTGGGTCGATCCTTCCTTCCAATCGATTTTGGCGAACTACAGTCGCTGGGCCGAGCGAGCATTGAAAGGCATCCGTGTCCTGAGTTGCAGGAGTTTCTCCGACATCAAGGGAGGGCCACCTTCTTCCGAGAGGCGTCTGTGGCACACCTCTGGGTAAGCTTTGCTCTATTATTTTTTTTTTTTAGACTGTTTTCTTCGTCTAACCTAGATATTTACTGCCCAGGCGCTTGAATTCTATGATTGCCATGAGGGACCTTTGGGCCCTGGGCGATGCTGCTCTCGATCAATCGCTGGAGGAGATGCAAGCACTCCGGGCTAGGGCAGAGAGGGCGAGATGGCTTGGAGGATACCCGAGCAGATTAAAGGGCGAAGCCGAAGCCATCCGGCTAAGAGCCGAGAAGGCAGAAGAGGCGCTGGAAATTGCCCAGCGTCAGGCGGCCAATGAGCTGGATAATGCTCAGGTGGCCGAAGAAAAACAAAGGATGGCAGAGGAAAATTGGAGGTGGCGGAGTCGGAAGTATACATGTTGAAGAACCGATTACACTCCGCCACCATTGAAGAGAGAGCTGAGAACGCAGAGGAGATCGCCCGCCAGTCTGATGCCAAGATTACAGACCTTAAGGTGGCGGTGATCGAAGCTGAAAAGAAGCCGCCGAGGCCGAGAAAAGATTATGGAGGCCGAGAAGAAGGTTGCGGAGGCTGAGCAGAAAGCCTCCGAGGCGGAGAAGAGAGCCACTGAGGCCGTAGAGAACTTCAGGAAGTCTAGCGCCTTTAGCAAGGAATTGGCCGAGTCGACGGCATTTGCATACGAGGGCGGCTTCCAGGACTGCAAGGAAAAGATCCAAAAGCTCTACGGCCTCGAGGGGATCGAGGGGTTGGAGCCAGACGAAGTCCCCGAAGATGACAACTTAGCTCCAAGTGATCCTTAGTCTCTTTCACTTTCATTGTATTGCTTCAAGTCCGATTTAAATCGGCAATTTTGTAAACTTTGGCTATTAATGAATCTTTTGATCCGTAACGCTTGTCTTGGATCATAGTTGGGTCTTCTAGTGTGTGAGTTGACGCGAACCAAAAACCTATGGCCAAAAATTACAACACGATTTCTTTTTCAGGGACATTAGAAAATCAATTAGAGAACTGATGCGGGATCAGTCTTAGTTGCTGACACGAAGGTCAGAACAATAGATAGTGTAGGACCACTCGTGCCGACGCGAAGTCGTTAAATGCCAACGCGAGTTGAATGCCGATGCGAGCTTGAGTGCCGACACGGAGCCGGGCTTAGGTGCCGACGCGGAGCCGGGCTGAGTGCCGACGCCGGGCTTTAAGTGCCGACGCGGAGCCGGGCTGAGTGCCGGGCCGGGCTTTAAGTGCCGACGCGGAGCCGAGCTTTAGTGCCGACGCGGAGCCGGGCTTAAGTGAGAAGTACGATCATTCGAAAATGAAGCAATGAGAATACTTTGAATAGCAAAAGCCTTTGAATAGCAAAGCAGGTTCAAATTAATGGAGTTAGCAATTACTGATAGTACCGACGTAGGTTGTCTGCGTTCCAAGTGCGGGGGAGAGGTTTCCGTCTAGCCCCTCAACTTTGTATGCCCCATGATGAAGCACCTCCGTGACACGATATGGTCCTTCCCATTTTGGTGCTAGCTTGCCTCCTTCCGTCGGCTTTGATATTTCAGCTCGTCGCAGGACGAGGTCTCCAGGGCGGAATGTCTTGGACCGTACTCAGCATTGTAGTATCTGGCCGCTCGCTGACGGAAAGCCGCCATGCGGAGTCGCGCTTGGTCTCGCAATTCTTCCACTAGGTCCAGATCGGCCCGCAGCTGACTTGGGTTGCTCTCTTCGTGGTATAACTCTGTCCGGGGACTGGGGACACCTATCTCCACCGGAATGACGCCTCGGTCCCAAAAACCAGGCTGAAAGGAGTTTCCCGGTGGGGGCTCGTGGCGTCGTGTGGTAGGCCCACAATACACTGGGGAGCTCTTCCACCCAACGTCCTTTACAGCCATCTAGCCGGGCCCTGAGTCCTTGGAGGATAATGCGATTGGTCACTTCGGCTGCGCCATTGGTCTGGGGGTGCCCCACAGAGGTGAATCGTTGACGAATGCCCAGCCCAGTGCAGAATTCCCGGAAGGCCACGTTGTCAAACTGTCGGCCGTTATCAGTGACGAGGGTGTGCGGCAGCCCGAACCGGCACACTACAGACTTCCAGAAGAAGGATCTTACCTTGCCCTCGGTGATCTTGGCGAGAGCTTCAGCTTCGATCCACTTGGTGAAATGGTCAACGGCTACTAATAAGAATTTGCGTTGTCCAGAGGCTGGAGGGAATGGTCCCAGGATGTCCATACCCCACTGGGCAAAGGGCCAAGGTGCAGTCAGGGGGGTCAGCTGGGACGTCGGTTGGTGTTGGATATTAGCATGGCATGGCAACTGTCACACCTCTTGACAAGCTCGGATGCATCCTCCTTCATTGTCAGCCAGTAATATCCCTGCCGCAAGGCTTTGTACGCCAGAGCTCTGCCCCCCAGATGACTTCCACATATGCCTTCATGTATCTCCCGCAGGATATAATCCGCTTCTGTGGGGCCAACGCACCTGAGAACTGGGTATGAGAACGACCTTCGATAGAGTTTTCCTTCCATTATAAAAAACTTCGGGGTCCATCTTTTGAGTTGCCTGGCCTCGGCAGGGTCTTCAGGGAGGGTACCGTTGGTAAGGTACTGGATATAAGCATCCATCCAGGAAGGCTCCTGCTCAACTGGTAGGGCTTCTCTTGTTACTTCATACTTGGGGCTTCCAGGTGCTCTATATAAGCTCTTCCCAACATCCCGTCGGCTGAGGTGGCAAGATGGGACAAGGCGTCTGCTCTAGCATTTTCCCTCGAGGAATATAGCTAACATTGAAATAAGTTAAGAGAGAAGCTTGCGACTGCACCATACTCAAGTAGCGGGACATGATAGGATCCCTTGCTTCATACTCCCCTGTGATTTGGCCAGTGACCAGCTGGGAGTCAGTGAATGCTCTAAGGCGCTTCACCCCGAGCTCTCGGGCTAATCTTATCCCAGACAGTAGGGCTTCATACTCCGCCTGATTATTGGTGGCTGGAAAGAGAAAGCGGAGTGCACACTCGGTTACAACTCCGTCCGAGTTGGCCAGGATGAGGCCTGCTCCGCTCCCTTGAGAATTTGATGCCCCATCCACATGAAGGATCCATTCATCATCTCCGGTTCCAGGGAGGGTTTGCAGGGGCCTCTTCGGGTTGCTCCTCGCCCCAGGTACACTCGACCAAAAATCTGCCAGGACCTGGATTTCATGGCTGACCGAGGGCGGAAAAGATAGATCAAATTCCCCAGCTTGAGCGCCCACTTCGCCAATCGGCCCGAAGTGTCTGGGCGAGCGAGAATCGTCTTGAGAGGTTGGTCCGTGATCACTACGATCGGATGGGCTTGAAAATATGGTCGGAGGCGCTGGGCAGACACGATCAATGCGAAGATAATCTTCTCAATCTTTGAGTACCTGGTCTCCGCATCGTGGAGCACCTTGCTAGTGTAATACACTGGCTTTTGTGTGCCGTTGGTGTCCATGCAGACCAGCACGGAACTAACGGCCTCGGGAGAAGCCGCGAGGTATAGAAGAGTTCTTCTCCACCCGTTGGCTTGGACAGCAGTGGCGGGGTGGATAGGAATTCCTTTAGCCCCTCGAAGGCCTTCTGACACTCTTTCGTCCATTCGAATCCATTGGCCCTGCGGAGCGCCTTGAAGAAAGGCAGCACCTCTCAGCGGACTTGGACAGAAACGGCTCAAGGCCGCCACCCTTCCCGTCAGGCGTTGCACTTCCTTCTTGTTGGTGGGAGACCTCATGTCCAAGATGGCTTGAACTTTATCAGGGTTTGCCTCGATTCCTCGTCGGGTTACCATGAAACCCAAGAACTTTCCGGCTGTCACCCCAAAGGCACACTTGCGTGGGTTCAGCCTCATCTGGTATCGGCGAAGGTTGTCGAAGGTCTCCGTTAGGTCGGCGATATGGCTGGTGGCGTGGACACTTTTTGTCAGCATGTCATCCACGTACACCTCCATGTTGCGTCCTATCTGGTCTTCGAAGACTTTGTTCATTAGCCTTTGGTAAGTGGCCCCCGCGTTCTTTAGCCCGAATGGCATTACCTTGTAGCAGTACAACCCCTTCTCAGTTATGAAGGAGGTAGCTTCTTCATCCATCGGGTTCATCCTGATTTGGTTGTACCGGAGAAGGCATCCATGAAACTAAGGGTCTCATGGCCGGATGTAGCGTCCACCAGTTGATCGATCCGAGGCAAAGGGAAGCTGTCCTTGGGGCATGCTTTGTTGAGGTCGGTGAAGTCTACGCACATCCTCCAGCTTCCATTAGTCTTACGGACCATCACCACGTTGGCCAACCATTCGGGGTAATGAACTTCCCGAATGTGGCCCGCAGCCACCAGCTTACGGACTTCCTCATCGATAGCTTTCTGTCTGTCCGGAGCAAAGCTCCTTTTCTTCTGTCGGACCGGCCGGCACTCTGGCCTGAGGTTGAGCCGATGGGTGATCACCTCCTCAGGGACGCCTGGCATGTCTGATGACGACCATGCAAAGATGTCAGCGTTGGCACGCAGGAAGGTGAGGAGTCGATCGCGCGCCTCTTCCGGAAGCAGCGCTCCAACCTGGATGGTCCTTGTCGGGTCCTCCCCCAAGGGAAGGTCAGGAGGTGCTCGGCTGGCTCTCCCCTCCTTCCCAACTCTCGGGGGTCAAGTGGCTCAGAGGCTATTGCCGACGCCGCCTCCAGTGGACTGGGAGATAAGTGGCAGCAAAGCGGTGGCGGGCTTTGCTCTCCCTTCATTTCTCCGACCCTTCGTTGGTGGGGAACCTTACCAGTAGAGATGACGACATCCAACAAATTTAAGCCCGGCGATCGTAGTCTGTCTCGTGAGTAGTCTTCCTGTTGGCGATCCGGCGATCCGACGACCGTTGATAATACTCATCGAACCGTTGTTCGGCCCGACGAATGGTCTTCCTGTTGGTGTTGTCTTTAGAGGAGTCAGAAGATGAAGTCGGTGAAGACCGCCGGTGCAAGGAGTGCACCCGTCTTGGCTCCTTACCCGGCCATCGGTGGGAACGATCAGAATGATGGGAGAGAGACCGCCGTCGCTTTGAAGCCTCCCAGCGACGAGGTTCAGGAGGCGAGTGATGGGAGGTCTCAGGCGGAGTCCCGCCTTGATGAGATTGAATTGCTCCACGCCTCCTTCGCGAGGCGGAGGGGGATGAGGTGTAGCGGCAAAGCAGTGTTCCTGCAATCCCCGCACCACCGTCATCAGGTCATGTACTTGATGAGCCAGAAGCTCAAGCCGGTCAGGCTGGCTCATCTGTGCAGGGGGCGGAACATTGAGGTTGGCCTCTGATTGCTCAACCCGCGGAAGGCGTTCCGCGACATGGCTGGTGGAAGCTTCCTGGGCTCGCGTTGTCACCATTGTCTTCCTTGCAGAATCAGTGGGGTCACAGAGAGAACTTTCGCCTTCCATGCGTGTGTCCCCCTTCCTGGCGCACCAATCTGTTGCTGCCAAATCACTTACGATGAGCGTCGGGTGAGCTGAGATCTCCGCAGGCCTTCGAAATGCAGAGAGGTCACCGTCTTCCTTCGAGAGCCTGCAAAAGTCTTGGATCGGTGGTTCCGGTGGGGACCCTTCGATGCCCAGTGGGTTGTAGAACATGAATGTTGTATATGAGTAGAGCTTGAAAGAGAAGAGAGAAGAGCCCCTCCCAGCGTTAAGCTCGGGTCCTCCTCTTATACCTGTCTGGGGGGTCACGTTTACCTCCTTCCGTTAGAACCGTCAAATCTGCTTGCTAGGATGAGCTTCGCCGAACAGCAAGTGGGTGGGCCATTGCTGAATGGGCGTCGTGTGTGCCGGTAACTGCGGGGCGTGCTAGTACCTGCCCGTGATTTCAATGAGCGAGATACACGGTAACGGATGTATCAAATTTTGGGGTCCGTTACCTGAAGTGGGTTTTAATGTACTTCGAAAAATAAGGCACCAATTTAGAGATGAAGCTGGAGCTAGAGGCTGGAGCCGTATGCCGGAAGCCGGAGCTAGAGGCTGGAGCCGGAGGCCGGAGCCGACGCTGGAGGCCGGAGCCGTATGCCGGAGCCGACGCTGGAGGCCGGAGCTGGAGGCCGAAGCCGACGCTGGGGGCCGGAGCCACAGGCCGGAGCCGACGCTGGGGGCCGGAGCCGTATGCCGGAGCCGACGCTGGAGGCCAAAGCAAGGGCCAGAGCCGAAGGCCAGAGCCGGAGGCTGAAGCCAACGCTGGAGGCCGGAGCTAAGGGCCGGAGCTGAAAGCCGGAGGCCGAAGCCGACGTTGGAGGCCGGAGCCAAGGCCGAAACCGGAGGCCGGAGCCGAAGGCCGAAGCCGACACTGGAGGCCGGAGCTAAGGCCGGAACCGAAGGCCGAAGCCAAGGGCGGGGACAGGAATTCCAACATCCCGAAAACGAGCTATCACATCATTAATTCCGGAAATCGCGCAGGGTGTTATGACGCCGCCAAGAGAAGATGATCAGCCATATCATATGGTATTTGCTAACTTCTTCTCCCAATTTCTAAAATCATATTATCATCCATATCATTTACTTAAATGTCAATATCATAAGGATATGATGGTCAAGACATTTTGCTAATTTGCACCAATGATATTGATTGTCTGCTCCAATAATATTGATTGCCTTAAGATAATCATATCTCCAAATAGGGGTGAATGTTATTCTGTTCAATTATCTAATGCATCACTTAGGTCTCAAGATGCTTTTACCTTGCAGGTAATCATAACTAGATGTTTGTGCGGCTAGGAAATAGCTTAACAAAAGGGAACGCTCGTGTTGTACGGAAGGTAAGGCATGTGCAGTCATGACAGTCGAGTATTTTGGGATCTAGATTCTAGATAGAAAAATGTGGTTCTGGTTTAGAAATGGCTATAAAAGGTTGCGAATTGTCATGCGATTTATAAGTTGAAAATATTCTGGAAATGTGTGACGGGGGATGTTCGTTTCACAAGGTGCATGATGTTAGAGAGTTATGCTCCAAGTAATTGTGGTTTAATTTATTATCAGATTTGGGACTCTGATATTAGGGAAGTGGGTATCATTTTTGTTTTTACATTTTGCCTGTCATCAAGGAACTCAACTTAACTCATCTATAAGCTTTTCCTGTCATCAAGGAACTCAACTTAACTCATCTATAAGCCTTTTTTTTCAATTACATGGGTCGGCTATATGAATCTATTATTTCACTTTCTCTATTTAAGATCAAGTTGATATTTAAATTATAAATAATTATATATTTTTTAATTATTTCTATGCATATTAGTTTAAGTCTACTTCTATCCTTACTATGAATTGTTAAAATATTACTCTTTCTAATTGGAGCATCTAAATGTTTACGTTGTATGTCCTCTGCGAGTGAAATAATAGTAAAGGTGAAGGCATTATTGATTAAGTAGGAGTGTGGATTGTTGCGAGGTGTTTAGTTCTTGTAGCTTTTGTATTGCTTAATGGGGGAAATAGAACCGAGGGCTCTTTGTATTTTCGCATAATGCAAAAATGTTGCACATGTCTTGGTTGTAAAATTAGTCTAAAATGGTTATGTTTTACTTGTATGGTGGTGGTGATGGTGACGAAGAGTAATGATGGTATGATAGCAAGGAGGAGTAATGATAGTAGTAATGGTAGTAACAATCGGTGAAGATATAATGATAGTATTGGTGGCGGTGGTATAGTGTGATGGTAATGGTGATGTTGGTAAAGAATGGTGGGTATAATAAAGATGATGGTGATGACAATGAAGGTGCAAATGATGGTGGTCGTGGATAGCAGTGGACTGGTATGGTGGTGGCTGATGATGAATGAAGATGGTAATAAATGGGTGAAGGTATGGTGATGATAAGTATGATAGTGATGGATAGTGGTAGAGGGTGGCAATAAAGGTGGAGGTAGGGTTGTGAGATGATAGAGAGTAATGGGTGATATAATGGTAGTCATCATGGCAATAGTGGTGGTGGAATTAAAATGAATGATGAATGATAAATGATAGAAAAAAAATATTTAAAAAAATTAAAATATTTTTTGAACTCAATGTGTGTGTGTGTATGTTATTTAAAAAACTATTAGATTCGAATGCAGTCTTATATTCTTTTCTTCTTGATTTTTTTTTTTTTGAAAAAGTACTCTTCCACCACTTAAAAAGCCCTTCATTTCCTATCCAACCGGTTGGTTAGTTAAGCAGCCTAATATGCATGGACTCGGGAATAAGGCTGAGCTTGCCTAGAAGTTCAATTATATACCAAATTTGTTTCTAAAGCACCTGCTACTTTGAACAAATTATCGAACGTTGAGCTAAAATCAATTGTAGTATCAGAAATTAAAATTGAAGGCAAAGACAGGAGTTATCTAGTATCTACCATAAGACAAGGCCTGTGTTGCACATTTTAGTTTCCCCAGTCTGCATGAGGATGCCACGGTGATACGCTTTACCTAAGGCAGAGATATTTTGCTTAAATAGATTACATGGGCATTCTACATGAAATTGCAAAATAAACTCAAACACTGACATGGGTGTTCCAATAGAATGCTCAAAAACTGGCTACTAACAAGTGCAAAATTCTATAATGATGATACAGAGACGGCGGCAGCAAAATAATGTTTATATGAAAGAGGTCTTCAGCAGGCGTTTTTTTTTTTTTTTTCTCCTCTCGGGAAAATCATGCCAGACGATCGTAGGCTCATAGCGATGAAGCTGAAGATGTTCCAGGCATCCCAATGGCAAAAGACTTTGTGGTTAGGTCCACTGATCAGGGGGACCCACATGACGATTATTAAATTATACTTTACCTATGGCTGTAATTTCGACCTCCTTTAATGTTTTAGCCAATAGTTCCTTAGCTGAGCCATATGCAGTAGTATCTCATCCCGACCTTGGTTGGTAACACTACTGGTCATGATCCATGGTGGAGCTGACTGAAAAAATTCTCTTATCAAGTTTTGAAAGTCCTCAACATTTTCTTCAGGTCTCTTACCACCATTCTTTTTCTTCTTGCGCTTGTCGCACTTCGTGAAAATTAGTGTCATTGGAATCTGAAAGAGAACATGTTTAAGATGGAAGGATAAGTTAAATATCTTCATATCGGGCCATTAAATAATTACTATCTAATAAAGATAAGCACTTAACCAACATATCTCTTGCAAACTCAACTCAACTAAGCCTTTTTTTTTTTTTTTCAACTACTCTGCTCTATTCAGGACTAAATCTAACACTCAAACTATAAATAGTTATATCTTTCCTAATTATTTTTCCATGTTAGTTGATGTCTACTTCTACCTTTATCAAATATCGTTAGGGATGACGGAGAAAGTAAGTGACGGAGACCCTCGCCTCAGCCTTCGGGTCCCCTTCGGCTTTGACCTCTGAGGTCCCCTTGGCTTTGTCCCCTCGGCCTCGAGCCCGGTGTTCCTGGCTTCGGACCTTATGTCCCACCGCTTTGAGCCACCTGACACGCCCACGTGGCCCATCAACCGCTTGCGACAGCCACGTGGCCCACTACTGTCTGCAACAGCGCGTGGTTACAATCCATAATGGCGCACGCCTGACACGACTGGGCTCACCTGCCACCTGGTGGCACTGCACCTGGCAGGCGGCTAGCGGAGCAAGACACCCTTGACATGCTCAGTATCGGTTGCGACCTGTCACTGTCAGCCCAGCCACTCGTCCACTACCGGACAAAAGCATCTCGAAATCAACCACCTTCTGGAAGCGGGAAAAGGAACCCTCGGACAGGTATAAAAGCTCACACTCATAATGATGAGGGGGATATGAACTCAAGCTCTCTAACTATCTTTTCTGATAGTTCTTTTCCTAACTGTTCCCGAATTGCTTACTTGAGCGTCGAAGGGTCCTCACCGGTACAACCGGTCTCCGGAAACTTTCTTGCAAGAGCTCTTCGAGGAGAAAGACCTCCGTCTCTGACGTTGGAGAAAGGCGACTTGGTGTCAACAGATTGGCGTGCCAAGAAGGGGGGTGAGAGAAAGAGAAAGCTTCGAACCGATCAGCTATAGATTCTTCTCCCCTGAGTACTCAAGAAGATGGTGATGACGCGAGCGCAGGAGGTTTCCATCAGCCACGCCGGGGGGCATCGCTGGAGACTGACCTGCCGGAGGCCGGTCCCTCGCTCCCCAAGCCAGCGTTCCTGCACCACCATCGCCACCACCACCACAGTGCTAAGATGATCGATTGCTGCCCTCACCATGCAAGTCCAATCGCTAGTGGCGGCAGTCCAGGTCCTGCAACAGTAGCCGACCGCCGCGCAACGGCAGTCGAGCCACCCTCGTCGATCTCGGGGGTGGTTCAACCCAGCCAACACTCCTCCCGCGGGAGATCTCCGTCCGGGAGGTTCGTCGCCGCTGCGCTTTGCCCAGGCGTCATCGCCGGTGCTCTCCTCGCTATGCCAGTGCTTCTCCCAAGCGGCGGCATAGAAAGGAGGCGGAGCGCACCCGTCTGCACCGTCGGCATTCCTCTCCATCCTCAGAATCTTCAAGGGAGGGATCCTTTGATGGCCGGATAGCTCGTCGGGCCGAGCGCCGGCTAGATGAGTACAACCAGCGGCTGGAGGAGCTCAGCCGTAGGATCACCAATCCACCGGAGGCAGATTACGACAGCCGGCCACCGCTGTCCTGCCGTATCATGGAGGAGCCGATCTCAGCCCAGTTCCGCCTCCCTCAGTTAGACCCGTACGACGGGACCACCGATTTCCTGGACCATCTGGAAAGGTACAAGATTCTCATGCAGGTCCAGGGGGACCAACTCCTTGCTCTGTATCGCCTTCCCCGCCACCTTAAGAAAGGCAGCCCGAGCTTGGTACTCCCGCCTACCGCCGCGGAGTATCAACTCCTTCCATCAGTTGGAGAGGGCCTTCTTGGCCCATTTTGATGCTTGCCGGAAGATTTACCGAGTGGCGGATAGCCTATTTTCCGTCCAGCAGAAGAACGGCGAGTCTCTGCGGGACTTTGTCGCCCGTTTCTCGAGGTCTACAACCTCGAGGACTCTGTGGCCACCTTGGCCTTGAAGCGAGGGCTTCGTCCCTCCCGTTTTGCTTACTCCCTCGACAAGAAGCTGCCCGGCTCCTACGTCGAACTCCTGAGCCGGGCACAGAAGTACATCCGCGCCGACGAGGCTGACTCCTCTCGGTGCAAGGCAGATGGAAGCTCCGCCAAGAAGCAACTCGTCTCGAGCCTGCTGAGGCTCATCCCAGGAAGCCCGAGCCTCCCGACCAACTGATCATCCCTGGACTCTCGCTCTCAGGAATGGTTCGTTCACTCCCTTGCTCGCCCCGATATCTCATATCTTATGGAGATCGAGGGCGAGCCGTATCTTCAGTGCCCTCCTCCATTCAAACCGAAGACCCCCGCAACAAAAATATGTACTGTCGCTTCCACCGGGACCACGACCACGACACTGACAACGGTCGTCTGCTGAAGAAGGCGATAGAGGACCTCATTCAACGTGGTCACCTGGAAAAGTTCGTTCAGAGGGGCAACCCGCGTGCACCCGGTCCATCGGTGCCCCCGCCTCCAATGACCAACATCGACAACGCTCCAACCGAGAAGACGATGGCGATGATCTCGTGGGGGGCAAGCGGCACATCCAAGAGGCCGCGGGAGGAGCCAGATTCTGTAATTCTCTTTTCTAAAAGGGATCTAGAGGGGGTAGTCAATAAAAATGATGATAGTGTCGTCGTATCTATGACGATCGCTAAGCATCCTGTAAAAAGAATTCTGGTTGATAGTGGGAGCTCTATGGATGTTTTGAGTTATGATGCATTTGTTCAATGAGCTTATCCCCTGGCTCCCTTCGGCCCATCACCACACCCTTGATGGGTTTTACTGGAGATTCTGTGAGAGTTGAAGGGGGAGATCACTCTCCCCATCACGGTCGGGACTCCACCGTGTCAGAGCACGGTTTTCATTAACTTCCTGGTTGTCCGGGTTCCCTTGGCCTACAACGCCATCCTCAGAAGACCCGGTCTGAACCTTCTAAATGCCGTCATCTCCACCAAAAGGCTGCTTGTGAGGTTTCCTACCAGTAAAGAGTCAAGGAGATGCGGGAAGAGCAGAGCCTGTTATCATTTTGCTACCATATGGCCCCCAACCCGCAGGGGGTGGTGTCTGCGCCTGTACCAGAATCGCTCGACCCCGTGACTTGAAGAGGAGGGAGAAGCCAACCGAGCACCTGCTGACCTTCCCTGGGGAGGACCCGGCGAGGGCAGTCCAAATTGGAGCCCTACTTCTGGAGGAGGCACGCGACCAGCTTCTCGCTTTCTGCGGGCCAACTCCGACATCTTTGCATGGTCGGCGTCCGACATGCCATGTATCCCTGAATAGGTAATCACCCACCAGCTCAACATCAGACCAGAATGTCGGCCCATCCAGTAGAAGAAAAGAAGCTTCGCCCCCGACCGCTAGAAGGCCATTGATGAGGAGGTTCGCAAGCTGATGGCTGCTGGCCACATCCGAGAGGTCCACTACCCCGATTGGCTAGCCAACGTCGTGATGGTCCGTAAGGCTAATGGGAGCTGGAGGATGTGCGTGGATTTCACTGATCTCAATAAGGCGTGCCCCAAGGACAGCTTCCCGTTGCCTCAGATTGACCAGCTGGTGGATGCCACATCCGGTCACGAGACCCTCAGCTTCATGGACGCCTTCTCGGGGTACAACCAGATCAATATGGATCCAACGGACGAAGAAGCTACCTCATTTGTGACCGAGAAAGGGATATATTACTACAAGAAGCCGTTTAGATTGAAGAACGCAGGGGCTACCTATCAGAGGTTAATGAATAAGGTCTTCGAGGACCAAATTGGGCGCAACATGGAGGTGTACGTGTATGACATGCTGACCAAGAGTATCCGTACCACTAACCATATTGCCAACCTTGTGGAGACCTTCGGCAATCTCCGTCGGTACCAGATGAGGCTGAACCCCCGCAAGTGCGACTTTGGGTTTACAGCGGGCAAGTTCTTGGGCTTCGTGGTGACGCGGCAGGGGATCGAGGCGAACCCTTACAAGATCCAAGCTATCCTGAACATGAGGGCCCCGGCTAACAAGAAGAGGTGCAGCGCTTGACCGGAAGGGTAGCAGCCTTGAGTCGCTTCCTGTCCAAGTCGGCAGAGAGGTGCCTTTCTTCAAGGCGTTGCGCAAGGTCAATGGCTTCGAGTGAACGAAGGATTGCTAGAAAGCCTTCGAGGAGTTAAAAGGAGTTTTTATCCACTCTGCCATTGCTGTCCAAGCCAAGGAGTGGGGAGGAGCTCTTCCTATATCTTGCGGCCTCTCCCGAGGCCGTCAGCTCCGTGCTTGTCCGTAGGGATGCTAACGGGATGCAGAAGCCAATCTACTACACCAGCAAGGTGCTTCATAATGCGGAGACCAGGTATTCCAGAACCGAGAAGATCATCTTCGCCTTGATCGTCTCCGCTCAACGCTTTAGACCTTACTTCCAAGCTCATCCAATTGTGATGCTCACGGACCAGCCCCTCCGGGCTATCTTATCCCGTCCTGACACCTCCGGCTGATTAGCGAAGTGGGCCATCAAGCTGGGGGAGTTCGACTTGTCTATTCGACCGAGGTCTGCAATGAAGTCCCAGATGTTAGCCGATTTCCTGATCGAGTGCACCTGGGCCGAGGAGCACCCGGAAGAGCCGCACTCGGAGTCCCCCACGGAGTTGGAGGCAAGAAAAGAAGACTTGATCCTTCATGTAGATGGCGCATCAAACTCCCAGGGAAGTGGAGCCGGACTCATTCTTGCAAGCCCCGAAGGAGAGGCAGTGGAGTACGCTCTTCGATTCCTTTTCCCTGCAACCAATAACCAAGCGGAGTACGAAGCCCTGCTAGCGGGGATGGAATTGGCCAAGGAGCTCGGAGTGAGGCGTTTGCAGGCCTTCACCGACTCTCAGCTTGTCTCTGGGCAAGTTGCTAGGGAGTACAAGGCCTGAGACCCAACCATATCCCGTTATTTAAGGTCCAATCTCAAGCCTCCCATTTTGCCTATTTCCGTGTCAGTTACATCCCCAGAGGAGAGAACGCAAGAGCTGATGCACAGTCCGGTTTGACCACCTCGGCCAATGAAGCCTTGGGAAGAACATATGTGGAACATTTGGAGGTTCCGAGCACTGAAGCTGTAGAAGAGGCTTTGCCGGTCGCGCAGAAGCCTACTTGGATGGACGCTTACGTCCAGTATCTTACCGATGGCGCCCTTCCCGAAGACCCTGCTGAGGCTAGGCTACTCAAGCGCCGAGCCCCAAAGTTCTTGATGATGGACAGGGGGCTCTACCGAAGGTCATTCTCATATCCGGTCCTCAAGTGCGTCGGCCCAACGGAAGCTGATTACATCATGCGGGAGATCTATGAAGGCATCTGCGGGAGTCATCTGGGGGACAAAGCTTTGGCGTATAAAGCCCTGTGCCAAGGGTACTACTGGCTGACGATGAGAGAGGACGCCGCCGAGCTTGTTAGAAGGTGTGATAGCTGCCAGTGGCATGCCAACATCCAGCAGTAGCCGACCTCTCAGCTGAGTCCCCTGGCGGCCCCTTGGCCTTTTGCTCAGTGGGGGATGGACATCCTGGGACCATTTCCCCCGGCCTCTGGCCAGCGCAAGTTCCTGCTGATAGCCGTCGACCACTTTATCAAATGGATCGAGGCGAAGGCACTGGCTAAGATCACCGAGGGCAAGGTAAGATCCTTATTCTGGAAGTCTATAATATGTAGGTTCGGACTGCTGCATAACCTCGTCACCGACAACGGCCGGCAGTTCAACAATGCACCCTTCAGGGGATTCTGCTCCGAGCTGGGCATTCATCAGTGGTTCACTTCTGTCGATCACCCTCAGACCAACGGCGCAACCGAGGTGGCCAATCGTATCATCCTTCAAGGACTTAGAGCATAGCTGGACGACTTCAAAGGAAGGTGGGTGGAGGAGCTCCCCAACGTGCTGTGGGCCTACGACATAATGCCGCGAGCTCCCACCGGAGAGACTCCCTTCAGCCTCATATTCGGATATGAGGCTGTCATTCCTATGGAGGTCGGCATCCCGAGCCCCGAACGGGGTCTTACGACGAGGAGGACAAGCCGAATCAGTTGCGGGCCAACCTCGACCTTATGGAAGAGGTACGTGACCAAGCGCGACTCCGAATGGCCACCTATCGACAGCGAACCGCCAAGTACTACAATGCTCGTGTCCATCCAAGAATGTTCCTGCCATGAGACCTAGTCCTCAGACGGACCGAAATCTCGAAGCCGACGGAAGGAGGCAAGTTGTCGCCAAATTGGGAAGGACCCTATCGAGTCACCGAAGCCCTCCATCGTGTAGCATACCGCCTCGAGGGACTAGATGGGAAGCCGCTCCCCCGAACCTGAAATTCTGACAACCTCCGTTGATACTACTAGTAATGTACCCCTTCTTTATATTGGGTTGTGCATTTGCATTCTTTTGGGCTCCTGTCCAACATTCTATATTAATAAAAATGTGTTCGAGTAGCTTGTCTTTCAGCAAAAGCACGAGACCAGCTCGACACTCCAAGACCGATGTACCATCGGTACTCAAAAGCATGAGGCCAGCTCAGCATTCCAAGACCGATGTACCATCGATACCGAAGACTGATGTACCATCGGCATTCAAAAGCTTGAGGCCAGCTCGGCATTCCAAGACCGATGTACTATCGGCACCCAAGACCGATGTACCATCGGCACTCAAAAGCTCAAGGCCAGCTCGGCATTCTAAGATCGATGTATCATTGGCACCCAAGACCGATGTACCATCAGCACTCAAAAGCCCGAGGCTAGCTCGGCATTCTAAGACTGATGTACCATCAGCACCGAAGATCGATGTACCATTGGCACTCAAAAGCCCGAGGCCAGCTCGACACTTCAAGATCGATGTACCATCGGCACTCAAAAGCCCGAGGCCAGCTCGACACTCAAGACCGATGTACCATCGGCACTCAAAAGCCCGAGGCCAGCTCGCACTCCAAGATCGATGTACCATCCGGCACCATCTCAAAAGCCCGAAGGCCAGCTCGGCACTCCAAGACCGATGTACCATCGATACTCAAAAGCCCGAGACCAGCTCGGCACTCCAAGACCGATGTACCATCGGCACCGAAGACCGATGTACCATCGACGCTCAAAAGCCCGAGGCCAGCTCGGTACTCCAAGATCGATGTACCATCAGCACCGAAGATCGATGTACCATGCACTCAAAAGCCCGAGGCCAGCTCGGCACTCCAAGACCGATGTACCATCGGCACTCAAAAGCCCGAGGCCAGCTTGGCACTCCAAGAATGATGTACTATCGGTACCGATGTACCATCGACGCTCAAAATCCCGAGGCCAGCTCGACACTCCAAGACCGATGTACCATCGGTACTCAAAAGCCCAAGACCAGCTCGGCACTCCAAGATCAATGTACTATCGGCGCTCAAAAGCCCGAGACCAGCTCGGCACTTCAAGACCGATGCACCAACGGTGCCCAAGCCGAGGTCAGCTCGGCCCAAAACCATGGCTCTAGAGACCTGACAACGGGTCGACACCGCAAACCCTCCGCGAGGTCCACGCATGCGCATCGACTTCGGGTTTATCAATGGAGGCTGAGTCCGACCTCGATACTCCTACTAGGGCCCAGCCCTACGAAGCGGCTAAGTCACGGATTCACTCGAGTTAAGCGGACAGATGCTATCCCCAATGTCGACGCAGCCCCCAGGGGTGTAAGGGAGGTTACAAGTTCATTGCATATCTCAAAAAGGAATTCTCATTACCAAAGAAGTGCTTACAAAATGCCGACTAGGTCGGACTTTGATACAAAAGAAAAACAAAAAGTACAAGGGGTCAAGGGTCGACTGCAGCGAGCTCATTGTCGCATGATCCCCCCTCGGACATCTGGTCCGGCTCAATATCTAAGGCACCGGGAGGTCGAGGACCCGAGCCACCTTCTCCTTGCCATCCCGGAATCCTTGGAGGTAGGCATCCACAGAGGCTTCAGCCAGCTCCTCCGAGAAGCGCACGGACCTTCGGAACTCCTCCACGGCTCCTGCGACCCTCTCTTCGGCAACAGCCTCCCTTGCGAGCTCTAGCCTCCTCCTCCGAAGCAAGGGAGGGGGCCCTCCTGGCTGCCTCTTCAGCCTTGTCCGCCCTTTCCTCGGCCGCCTTTATTTCGGAAGTGAGTGTGTTGATGTGGATGTCTCGGGTGGTCACGGCCCCCCATGGCCTCCCCTAGTTGGTCCAAGGCCGCCCGAGCGCACTCAGCCTCGGCTGTTGCCCGACGTTCGGCCGCCTCTCTGGCCTCTTTCGCCCTCTCGGCCCAGGCTTGGGCCTCGACAGCCTCCTGCCGAGCCTCGCGGAGGATGACGTGCCCTTGGTTGATGACCTCCCTTGTAGCCACCAGGGAATTCGCCGACTGCATTAAAGGTATATGTATGAGTGCAAGGCCAACTGGATAGCGAATGCCAAGGTTATGAAAGCTACTTACCCGGATGAGCGCCACAAAGGCTTCCCGGAAGAACGCCGACGATCCCAGCTGGCCGAGCCCTCCTGGAACTCAGGAAGGATAACCTGGAAGATAAGCCACTCCGCTCGGCGCCCATGGTTCATTATCGAAGGCCTGGAGGGAATCGCCCCGCCTTCGCCTCCCTCGACAGCCTCGGCAGGCTTGGGCGTAGTCGGTATCGGGCTGAGAGCTGCCGGTGTTTCCCCACCGCCGCCACAAACGGGCCCTCGCCCGGGCTTGGATCCGCCTCGGCCTGGGTCGGTTCGGCCGGGACCAAGGATTCCATCGCCGCAACCCCCTCGGCCCTTGCTCCTTCCGGGGGGGTGTCCACCATCAGGTTTATGTCGGGGCCAACCATCGACTCTCTGCGTTCCGTAGGGGGGAGGATCGTGCCAAAGGCTGGCTGGGGGCTTGGGCTTGCTGCCTCACACGGCCCTGTGGCTCCCTCAAGGGCCCTCTTCCTCTTGGCAGCAGCTTTCCTGAGGGCGTGGAGTGAAACCTTCATCACTGCATATAGTCATTCGAGGTTTAAAAAAAAAGAAAGAAAGAAAGGAGAACGGGCTAAGTATCGAGTCGGCTGCTACTCACCACTCCGGGTGGAAATGCCTGCAAGTCGAAGATTGTCCTCCGACAGGAGTAGGTTGAACCTGGGGATCTCGGCCGCCAGCAGCTGCCCTAGTGCTTCCCTATCCCCGGAGATACTAACGAGTTCTTATTAGGCCTAAGATCCATGTCCCCCCACCTCGGTTTCACCCCGTCGAGGTCGGCAAAGAAGAATCAGGATTTTCATCCCTTGACGGAGGAGGGAAGGCTAAGCTTTAAGGCTCGGCCGGGCCGCGGCTGGAACAACCACCAACCCGACTGTTGTCGAAGGGTGTAGCAGCAACGAAAGAGGGAGATTCGGGGTTCGAGACCATGGAAGTGGCAAAGGATGATGAAACCGCAGACGATCCGAAGGGAGTTTGGAACCAGTTGGGTAGGAGTCAAGGAGTATCGGTCGAGGAGGTTGAGGAAGAAAGGGTGGAAGGGTGGCCAAAGACCTACCTTGAGGGAGATTTCATAAATGGCTATCCTACCGGGTCGGGAGGACACTACCCTATCATCGGGGGTCGGTAAGAAGAGCACTACTTCCCTAGGGATTTGGTAACAGGCCCTGATGTTAGCCAGGTCCTGGCCCGTTACTGTGGAGGCGGTCCCCGTCGAGGATTCCGTCCCCACCCTCGAGAAGGTGCCGGCAGCCGCCGGGCGACTCCTCGCCGGAGCCCTACCAGCGGCCCATCGTTGGATGAGAGGAATGTGGTCCTCCGGGTCGGTGGAGGAGAAGGACCACGAGGGAGCACAAGACGAAGAGCCACAAAGCCTCGAGGAGAAAATCTGGTCCTCGGGAGAGGCAAAGGAAGGCCAAGATGGAGAAGATGACATTGGGGAAATCTAATGGAGGCTAGAAGTGGTCAGAAAGCTAATCTGGAGCGAAAAACAGCAAGAACAGGCTCTCGGGAAGAAGACGAGGTCGAGGAGGCCAGAGGAAGAAGACGATTGTAGCGCAAATGGGCGAGACCTAGCTCTCCCCCCTACTTATCAGTTTTAAATCATCCCGCCTCACCTACTCGAGCCACGCGGACTCCCGCTATAGGCAGAGTCGCCATGGCAGGTGCCCAATGCATGAGACGCTTCGCCTTCGGCCAATAGCAGGGCGATGCTAGCGTCAGCACCATGATGGCAATGATGGCGCTAGCTTCTTGTAGGTCCCAAGAGGATGCCCCCGTTTCAAGACAGATCTCCGCAGATCTGACGGCCAACGGAGATAGCACCGTTGCAGAGCCTGAGTCACCTACACCAAGGCATCGCTGCACTCAGGGACACATGCCCTTCGGCAATTGGCGGCGCAGCGGGATCAGGCACTAGGGTTTACACCCCTTTGCCTTGCAGGGGTGGGCCCGCTTCGTCTCAGAAGCGAAAGGACATCTGATGTGACTGATTAGATCTCGTTAGAGATAACGGAGAAAGTAAGTGACGGAGCCCCCGCCTCAGCCTCCAGGTCCCCTTCGGCTTCGGCCTCCGAGGTCCCTTCGACTTCCGAGGCCCTCTCGGCTTTGTCCCCTCGGCCTCAGACCTCGTGTCCCCTCGGCCTCGGCCTCGGGCCCGGTGTTCCCCTGATTTCGGAGCTCATATCCCACCACCTTGAGCCACCTGACATGCCCACGTGGCACATCAACCGCCTACAGCGCCGCGTGACCCACTACTTGTTTGCAACAGCGCATGGCCACAACCAGTAACGACGCACGCTTGACATGACTGGGCTCACTTGCTACCGGTGGCGCTGCACCTGCAGGCGGCTAGCGGAGCAAAACACCCCTGACATGCTCAATGTCGGTTGCGACCTGTCATTATCAGCCCAGCCACTCGTCCGCTACCGGACAATGACACCTCGAAATCAACCACCTTCTGGAAGCAGAAAAAAAGGACCCTCGAACAGGTATAAAAGCTTAGACTCACAATGATGATGGGGATCTGAACTCAAGCTCTCTAACTATCTTTTCTGATAGTTCTTTTCCTAACTGTTTCCGAGTTGCTTACTTGAGCGTCGGAGGATCTCATCGGTGCAACCGGTTTCCGGTGACTTTCTTGCAAGAGCTCTTCGAGGAGAAAGACCTCCGTCTCCCGACGTTGGAGAAAAGAGACTTGATGTCAACAATTATCATGAACTATTAAAAAATCATTCTCTTGCAAACTGTAAGATAATAAACATAATAAACAACTATCTTTCAAAACATCAATTGTGATCCGTATTCGGCTTGGAACTACTGCTACAAAAACTCCTATGGCTTTCAAACTCCCAAACTTCCTATATGTGAAATCAATTCTTAAGTCACAATATCCTCTGGAGCTTTCTTATTGACAAAAATGGTATTCGTTTGTGTACCGAATGATTTAAACCAAATTCGTGATCAATACATGCCTATGTTTGGTTGTTGGTTGTCTATTGATTAAGGCAGTTATCAGCTTTAACTAGCCAACACATGCCAAAAAATAAGGGCTAAAGTTTACGGTTAAAGCCCCAGAAAGCCACTTAATCTGGTTAGCTTTATTTCATGGAAGCGGTGAAATGATGTCCACCAAAACTCTAATTCATGGAAGAGGTGAAATGATGTTTACCCACCAAAGCTCTCTTCTCTCTTTACTTTTTCGCTTTTTCTACAACTGATCCTACTGGCTCCAGGAATGTCAACGAAACAACAGATAACTTTAACCACTGGTTAGCTGGCTAAGGGGTGGGTTATAAATGGTTAAATCTAACCAGCCTCTTGTTAGCTACCTGGTGTGATGGTGTCCAAGCACAATGCCTATCGTTCCCCAAAGTTGTTGTTATAAAGAATATCTTTCCCTAAAAAACCTCATTCCTTAATATATTATTAGTCATAATGGCTAATACAAGGCACTATGACTAATATTATGGATAATAGCGTATCACAAACCTGTATTTAAATATACATTAAAAGTATTTTTACATAACAATAAATATATAACTAACGTACTTGTGAAAGTGAGAACTAACAGCAGCGTTACAAATTTTGTTATGATTGTTAGAACATATTCTGATTAGACATAGAGGTGAATCACAAACCATTACAATAGTTAAAACAATATGCTGCAGAAAACCAAAAATTGGACAGAACAAAGAAGGCGATGTGTGAAAAGAATCTTAATGCTAAGCTTTTGCCAATACTGTGCTTGAGGAAAAGAAACCTGCCACTAACCCAAAATTAAAGCTAATCAGAAAAAAGAATTCTTACCTGATTTTGGCCAAGCCAACTCGCATATTCAAGGTCAATCTTTTTTGCAGGTATGCTGGCATCTATAAGGAGAAATACGGAGACTAATGTCTCTCGGTTGAGGAAGTAATCTTTGGTAAACTCGCCCCAGTTAGTCCGAACTTCGTGTGGTGCAGCTGCATATCTGCTCAACATACATGTTCATAATGGTTAGAAGCTGAAAAGCACATCTAGCAAATAGAAGACCATCTATTATGAATTTAAAGTGCAAATCTACTCATCTCAATTTTGTCTGAGCAGGTAGACAAGATGACAAGGCTGCAAGTTTTTTTTTTTCCCTTGGTTCGCAAGAATTCACTAATTTGTTGGTTTAAACAAAGTTATTTATGTATTCATAATCAGACTTGGTATTGTGCATAGGTGGCTCACAACCTAGCAAACAGTTAGACAACAGTGTAAATCTATTGGCAATTTGGCATCAAACAAAATAACCAAATGCTAAAGGAATTCGACACATATAGCATTTCTTATGAATAAAAAGGAATAGTTCAGGTTTGCAGCAAGGTGACGTGATGAGAGGCGAATGAAAATGTATGATGACAAGAACACTTCTTCAAAGTTCTTCAATTCCTCCATTTCAGGAATGAATAGAATATCATGCTTTCAAAGGGAATTTGGGGTTTTGAGGAGGAAAATCCATATTGCTTAGAAAATGTAAGGCCTTCTGGATTACAACCATTACCTACTATTTTGGTTATGCAGAAGCATATTATTTGGATATATCCTTGAGAAGGTATTGGAGAAGAGAAATTGCAATTAGAAATCATTAGAATTTGCTAGCACTTTCAGGTAATATGCCAATCTCAGAAGATAAGAGGGTGGATGTTCTCTTGACAGGTTGTTTCTAGCAGTAACAAGATCAACAGCTAGCATGAGTTCTCCCCTTGAAGGCTCTACATATGATTTATAACAAAGTGCTTAAACTTTATGTTTTGCAACTTACCATTCAGTTTGCAATATACTCTGAGGTTAAGGAGATTAAGAAATAAATCTTGAAGTTTGGTCCTGTTTTTCACCACCGAGGATGACTAACATGTATACACAACTTGTGGCATACAGGTGAAAAATAAGAACCATTGCTAGTCTGATAATGCTGATGAATAGAAATTATCAAATGATTGAATCAAATGCTATACATCAGCAAATGCATAAAAGAAATTTCTAGGACTTCATTGTGAATTGCCATTAAAGTTAAAGATAAGCATCAAACTGAAATCAACAAGATTGTGATCACAATTACCATAATTGCGTAAGGATCCTTAGAAATAGAAGATTTGATACCTAAGACTTGCTTGATATCGAAGTAGTGCTTTACTGTTTTTTCGGTGAATTGGTGGACCCAACCTGTACTAAGAAAACGAATTCTGAACACACTCTTACCACAGCCAAAATTTCTATGAGATAAGCCTGATATTGTGTCCTAGTCAACAATGACTCTAAAAGACGTCACTAGTTCAGTCTAATGAAATAGTTGCCACAAGCTAATGACTAATCATTGATATCTAGACAGGATCACCAGGTTTCAAATTAAAGTTAGAAAACTAAACAAGAAGCCAAAAGGTTGATGTCCATCGGGGTATAAAACACAAACAGAGTAACTTTCCAAGCATATAACCGGTACTATCATAAGTGGTACTATGACAATCAAAGAATACCAACAGTTCAAAGCTGAGTGTTAGACCTTACCCATATCCAGGCAAATCCACAAGGTACCAACTATCATTTATCCTGAAATGATTGATGCATTGGGTTTTACCTGCAGTTCCAGAGGACATTCTTGTGTAAGTAAGATCATCTTTATCTAAGGATTGGAATTTTAGTATAGCAGTGTTGCAAAATCAATCACTATAACATGGTGCCACTTAATATACAATCAAGAACCGGAGATAACATGTAAACCAAAAAGAAATTGCAGCAAGTAGCACAATGTTGGTTGATTTGTTGTAGGTTAAATAAAAAAAAAGTGAAACAGCATTAGTACATGTTCTTTGATATCCCTACATGCTCTATATCAAACAGGAACGAAGGGCGGAGATAAATATTTCAATCAATCGAAAAAGAATCGAGAATAAACGAGACTTGCAATCGACTGACCAGGCTTCTTGGAGGTAAGAGCAAGGCGCTTCCTTCGGACGAGGGAATTAAGAAGAGAGGACTTGCCGACGTTTGAGCGGCCGACGAGGGCGAACTCTGGGAGACCGTCGGCGGGGCAATCCTCCGGACGGACGCTGCTCTTCACGAACTCGGCTGTGGTCACCTGGGCGTCCCGCGTGTAGGGGCCGAGCACGATATTAGACCCCTTGAGCACTCTCCCGAGGGCCGTCGACGACGACCCCTCCGGTAGTTCGACCTCCGGGGGAACGAAGAGCTTTTCGAGGGGGATCTGGATCTGGTGGTCCTCGGCGGCGTTGAGATAGGATTCCGAGGGGGCGGAGACGGAGACGGCAAGGTGGGATCGGGGAGCGAAGGAGGCGGAGCGGGAGAAGGGCGAGGCGAAGGCAGTCTTTCTATTGGGGAAGAGGAGGAAATGGGCGTAGAGGATAGACGGCGGCTGCGGGTTGGAGGTGGAGATGGGGAAGAAGAAGCGGGGGAGGATGCGGCAGTGGAGGAGCATCGTCGTCGCGAGTTGCTCCGTGGCCAGCAAGCGCCGAAACGAAAAACGGAGATGGGGCTCCCTTGCAGATATAAAATCGGGTGGAGAGTATAGACCGTGAAACCAAACCCAATTACAAGTCGGTTCGGGTGGATCGAGTAGATCATCGGAACGTGAAACCAAACCCAATTACGACTCGGTTCGGGTCTGGGTGGTCTGGATGCCGTACCCAGTCTCGTTCCCGCTATACTGTACCTACGGTGTACCTACATGACATTATTTTAGGTTATATATACAAAGAGAGGGAAAGAGAGGGAGACGAGCTGCTTATAATCAAATCCAAATCCAATCCTCTTTCTAATCTTGAATTCACACCATTTTCAAATTAACACAAATGTTAAGCAACACACACACACACACACACCATCATCATCATCTCCATTAATGTTACATTTTTAAACAATTAATATAATTTTTTTTTTTGCAACACATGAAATAATTTTGTTACACTAAAAAAAAAAATAGGCTAAATTACAATATTAACCCTTCAACTTAGAGGGTTATGTCCCTTTGGTTTTGAACTTAAAAAGTTGCAAAAGTGATTCTAAACCTTTCTTTTTATTTCACTTTGATCCCTACCGTTAAACAGAAGAGACATCGTTAATTTTTATTCCATATGGCAGGACATGGCAAAACCAATTTAAAATCTATGACTAACCTATTAATCCATTAATTTAATATTTAAAAATTATTAAAAAAAAAATAAACTTCTTCATCGTCCCTCTTCATCCGCTTCTTTTTAGTGCTGCATCCTCTTCCGTTCCTTCTCCTTCTATCTTCGGGCCTCTTTCCTCCTCCCTCGCACCCTCCTCCCTCCCATTCGTCTCTCAACAGCCCCTACCGCGACCATCCTTTCCTCTTTTCACCCCCCTCCCCCTTCGTCTCTCAATAATCCCTACCGTAACCATCCTTCCCTCCTCTATCACCCCCCTTCCCTCTCGCAACCTCTCCTTAACATGAAGATTATTAAACAGCGAGGAAAGATTGAGAACAATGGAATTAGTAAGGAAAGATGATAACTGAAATGTACATTTGGGTTTTTTGGAATTCCTCCAGACGTCATAGTACCTTGGAGCTCATCTTACATAGACTAGATCCAGGAAAACAAAAATTGGATTTTTACGAGCCCATTGTGATGGAGAAATAAGGGTTTTCTCACTCTAATTTTTGCCGAACTTCGAAACGATGAAAGGGCCATGGAGCAAGGAGGAGGAAAGCGCAACGAATATGGGTTAGGAAAATCATGATCTTTTTATTTTTTTATTATTAATAATAAATTAATAATTAATTATAAATTATAAATTTATTTTTGTCAATTGGATGCTATGTATGCTGCTACGTAAATAAAAATAAACAGCGTTGATAAAATCAAAGTAATACAAAACAAAAAGTTTAGGATTATTTTTATAACCTAAGTACAGGAGTTAATTCTATAGTTTAATTAAAAATATAAAAAAAAAATATAAAAATATAAGTTTATCAGTGAAAAATAAGAATATAAACTAAATCTCTTTTATTAAAGAAAAGATAAAGAAAAAAATTATGAGCTATGCATAAATAGATAAATAGATAACCTTTTAATTTCAAGGCTCATAAGAATTTAATGATAGAAAAAGCAACAATATTTGAATTAGCTACACATAAATATAACCTAACCTACCTCTCATATATATATATATATATATATATATATATATATATATATATATATATATATATTTTTTAAATGATAATCTCTAAGCATTTGAATTTTAATTCTTTCTTTAGAGATGGAATTCTCCATGTGATTCCTGCTAACAAATACTCTATGTTGAGGTATCCTTCTTGGTGCTCTACAAAATCTGAGTTTAAAGTCAGTATTTTTTTTTTTTTTTTTTTTGGTACAAGCGGATAATCACACAAGTCTAGTGTGAGTCAACCCAGATAAGTCAGAAAATAAAATCTGATTAAGAACAAAAGGGCAGGGTCACCCTGCTTCCAAGTCCAGAGGAGTACGCCACCAATCCCGCAACCCAGTCAGCCGCAGAGTTAGCTTTCCGATAAACAAGACTGATGTGAACTCTGCGAGCTTCTGAAAGGGTGATCCAAATGTCATAAAGCAGAGGGTTAAGAGGAGCCAGAAAACCATCATCCTACCGAAGCCATCATAACGGTAAGGAAATCCCCCTTAATGAGGAGACTGTGAGCACGAAGGGTCCGAATGGCGTAGGAGATGCTAGCCCAGCAGCGTATAGCTCAGCCAGTGGACCGAGCAATCCAAGAGGCCAAGGCCACCAGCCAGCATAGCTCTGTCACATCCCCGGATTATGAAAGCTAAACCAACTAGTCTGCCCGAACACCACCATCAAAGTTGATTTTAACAAACCCTAGGGTGGGGGTACCCAAGAGATAAAGACCATGTGCTTTCGCTGTCGAAGCAGCAAAGGGACCCCAGTGGCCAGAGCTGTCAAAATCCAAAGCAGAGCGAAAGCGAGTGTATTCGGAGATCACTTTTCTAGCAGTCATATGGAGAAACCTGATCATCAATAAAGACAAGAAGGTTTCGTGATATCCAGATCTGATAAGCTGTATAGGTCCAAGTGGCCACTTGCTGGTGAGTGCCTCTTCGAATATCACCCAAAAAGATCACAGACAGAGAAGCTGAGCAATCCTACCCACTATGATAGCCAATAATTTGCCAAATCTGTCTAGCTCTGGGGCATGTGAAGATAGCATGATCTATAGTTTCGTCCTCCTGACCGCACACAGGGCATGTGGGCTGAATATACACCCCCTTCTAGAGAGCATGGAACATGATGGAAGGCAATCCCAAGCAATCTTCCATATGAACAGCTGAATCCTAGGATGGACAAGGAGCTGCCAAATCCTTGCCACGTCCATCCTCTGCTGAGCCTGAGGCCTATAAATTTTCATAAGATCCCTAACAGGAGCATTGGGGAGACAGGATCTTCTCCAGAGTCTAGTATCAGCTGTGTGACCCGGAATGAGGGGAATGGATAGAATCCTTCGAGCAAGCTCATTACCAAAAAATTGAAAAACCATAGGGAGGTGTCAGGAGTGATCTGAGAGATCAAATCACTGATGCTCAAGCTGCTGGGGACATAGACATTAATAAAAGTGGGCTAGCGAGAGAGAGGAATGTCAGTAATTCACGCATCTTGAACAACATCAACCAAAGAGCCATCACCAATCATCCATATATTGTTCATAATAGTCGGGCATGTGGCAAACCTTCTTCCAAAAGAAAGAATGTCCCCGAGTAGACGAAGATCCGTAGTGGGAGACCATTTGTTGTATCTGGCCCGCATAAAGGAGCTCCATAAAGAATGCGGGTTAAGAAGGAACCGCGAAGCATGCCTCGCAATCAGAGCGTCCCTTCTCATAGTCAGCGACTGAATGCCGAGGCCACCCTCAAAGATCGGTAAGCAAACATTATCCCAATCTAGCAAGTGAACACCATGCCCATCCTATCTGGAGGCCCAAAGGAAATCCCTGAAGCTCCTCTCTATTCTCCTTAAGCATGTCAAAGGGACAGCGGAGTTGGCCAGAGATAAATAGGAAGAGGGTAAGGACAGTCCGAATAAGCGTAATCCTAGCCATCATAGATAGTCCAGTGACCTGCCATCCTTCCAGTCGATCACGAACCCGATGCTCAAGATCAATGGTCACTGCATCTAAGCCGTCTACTAGTGATAGGGATCCCCAGATAACGGAGGCTGTCAGCCTGTTTAGTAATACCCAATATTCGGGTGATGGCAACTTTAGTACTTTCAATGATCCTTGGGCTGAAGCAGATAGAGGATTTCTGAAGATTAATTTTCGAACAAGAAGCATGACAATAACGCTGAATAACGGATGCGAAGGCGATAGCATTATGTCAGTAGCCCTTCCTAACAAAATGCAATCATCAGCAAATAGGAGATGGAAGACCGATGGACCTTGGGGGCCCGCAGAGTAAGGGGCAATACATAAATCCTGAGCTTGATAGAGTGAGTGAGATAGATCATCAGCAGCAAGGATGAACAAAAAAGGGGATAATGGGTAGCCCTACCGCAGTCCCACAGTAGAGTGAAAAAAATCTATTTGGCTTCCATTAATCAGAAGAGAAATGATGGCCTATAAATACAAGCACTGATCCAGTCGATAAAGAGACCATCGAAGCCAAATTCCTTCAGAGTATGATACAGAAAAGCCCAACTCAATCTATCATAAGCCCGCTCCATATCCAGCTTGACAACCATAAGGCCATGATGACAAGAGGATCTCTGAAGATCATGCATAAATTTCTGGGCAATGAGATATTATCAGTAATACTTCGCCCTCTGATAAAAGCCCCCTGCTCGAGGCAATAAGATGAGGAATGGCGGTCTGCATACGGAAGACAAGGATCCGCGCACAGACCTTGTACAGAGTGGTACAAAGGCTGATAGGACGATAATGAAGCCAAGTGGAAGCGTCCGAACGTTTCGGCACCATGGTGATAAATGTCCGATTTCAATCAGCAGGAATAAATTTGGATTGAAAAATCAATGGATAGCCTGCAGAACGTCCTGGCCAACAATGTTCCAATAACAGCGAAGAAAAAAGGCGGAAGCCGTCAGGTCCTGGGCTTTATCAGACCCAAGATCCATAAAGCCTTCTAATCTCATCCGCTGTAATAACTCTAGTAAGAAGATCATTCTCGTCTACTGTGAGCTTCCTGAAACTGGGAACCGGATGAACAGAAAGTCCAACTCCATTATTTCAGACCATCTAGACTGATAGAAATGAAGCAACTGATCCCTGATGACCTGATATCCTCAGAAAAAATCCCTCATCATCAGCAAGACGTCTAATCCTGTTCGCAGCGCGACGCTTCAATGTAGCTTGATGAAAGAATCTGGTATTGCGATCCTCCTCCCTAATCCACTGGATCCGAGACCTCTGTCGCCAGAAAATTCTACTGCAGAAGAAGAGAGTGATGGAGGGCCAACTTAGCCCGAGGGAAATAAAATCAGACTCAGATAGGCTGCCTTCTGGTCTTCGATGGTATGAAGGATAGCAATGTCAGCTTCCACCTGCTCTACTTTTATGGTAATGTCCCTAACCTCAATTATTCCATCTGGATAGCCTACGTCTAAAGACGTCTGGAAAGCCTATAGTTAGCGCTGCCTCTAACTGGTAACCGCCAAACTTGAGAAAGAATGATCCTAACTGAAGGATAGGAGGTCCAGAACTGTTCAAAACGGACATTTTCTGATGCTGAGTCTCCACCTCCGTGAAGATCATGATAGGACAGTGATCCGAAGCAATCCTCGAAAGATGAGTTATAGCGGCAAAGGGATAGTGCTGAAGCTCCTTGTAGCCATAACCCTATCAAGCCTTTTCCAAACTCTAGCAGAACCTTGATGATTATTACACCAGGTGAATTGAGTATCCGAGTACCCCATATCCAACAAACTAGCCTCAGTAATAAAGGTTCTAAACTCTGACCATCCATAAACCCCGCTCGATACCTGCCTCCTTTTTTCATGGAGCCCAATTATACAATTAAAATCTCCCAACAAGAGAGGGGTGGCCCTGATGAAGAAGGGCAAGGATCTCAACCCAAAGCACAAAGTCAGGTATTTTTCGCAAAGCAACCCGGACGAAGTTGGTTGGTTGCACATACGTTGGCGCTAACCCAAACCGGCAGAGGCTGTATCTAGTTGCGTTATAATGAAGAGAACCCATTCTCGTGCTGCGTTATCTCAAAGGCTTACATCTTCCACTTCTGAACTAGGCAATTAGTCAATTAAATTGTATTTACATGTCATACACAAAGATCTTGACTGCTGAAGAAGAAGAGATATGAAGGCAAGCAACATAAAAGAAACGCTACACCTTTTTTCTTTTCCAGAAGACTAACTATTATGTTGTTTGAAGTTATCAATGGTAGAAAATGAT
>UESW01002358.1:172605-237101 GCA_900491605.1 Calamus simplicifolius | reverse complement strand
CTTATCAGAAGTGGCTCAATGATAGAACTAGTATACGTTGCATCATGCTAGCAGCATGAACGATGAATTCAGTTGCTGATTCGAGAATGCTCAGCCAGAAGAAATCATTCAAGCATTGAATGAATCTTTCGGCACACCTGACGACGTTGAAAGGCACAAGACTAGTTGTGCTATTTTAATGCTCGAATGAGGGATGGATCTCCTGTCACTGATCATGTATTGTACATGATCGAGAAGATAGAACTGCTAAGCAAGCTCGGCTTTCCCCTACATGAGCAGTTGGGAAAAGATGCGATCCTGAATTCCTTGCCTCCATCCTTCCGACCTGTCCTTACTTATTTTTGAATAATAAAGCCTGTAGTCAACTACCACGGTTTGTTGGGGTTTACAGAACTTTGAGAAGGATAACCAGCTCTCTAAGGGTTGGGTTAATGTGGTTGAAGGATCTAAGGTAGGGCATCAACCCTTTGGGAAAGGAAGAAGAAAAATAATAAGAAAAAGGTGCAACATGCTAGGACATTTATAAGGGGTCAGATGCAGAAGAAGAACGTTGATAAAAGTCAAGTTGAATGCTTTCATTGCAAGATGAAAGGGCACTGGAAGAGGAACTGTCCTCTTTACATTGCCACACTTGATCCAAACAGGCCGAAGAAGAAAAAGGGGCAAGATGTTGCCCAACAAGGTATTTATATGATAACACCTTGTAATTTTTCTGTATATGATAATCAGACCTGGGTATTGAATACCGGGAGTCCTTTTAACATTTGCAATTCATTGCAGGGACTATAGGTCACTAAAAGATTTGAGGACAATGAAAGATTCCTTAATGTCGGCGATGGAAGATTAGTTCCAGTTCTGGCATTAGGAGTTCTTGAAATAGTTTTCAATAGAAATGTCATTATACTAAATGATTATCATTTTTGCCCAACGTTCTTGTTGAACGTAATTTCTGTAGGCCTTCTGGCCAAAAGTCATTATGAAATTTCAATAAAGGATGTTACTTTGAAAATCATTATGAATGGAGTCACTATAATGACTGGGCATTTATCTAATGGCATTTATATATTATCAAGCCTGTGAATGTAGTGTACAAATCAAGTAAGCGCCCTAGAACTAATGTCACAACATTTATCTTTGGCACCATCAGCTGGGTCATATCAATAAGAACAGATTAAACAGGTTAACTCAGGAGGGCATCCTTCGAGTTGATGATTGTGAATCATTAACTACCTGTGAATCCTGTCTTCTTGGTAAAATGACCAAGTCATCTTTTACTGGAAAAGGTGAAAGAGCTAAAGAGCTATTAAGTCTAGTACATACTGATGTATGTGGACCAATGAGCACTTGTGCCAAAGGTGGATATTACTCTTTCATTTTTTTAGACGACCTTTCTAGGTTCGGTTATGTCTATCTTATGCGACATAAATCTGAATCGTTTGAAATGTTCAAACAATATCATAAAGAAGTAGAAAAACAAACAGGAAAATGTATTAAGATCCTTCAATCAGATCGAGGAGGCAAATACCTTTCCAATGACTTTGTGACATATTTAAGGAAGAATGAGATTCTCTCCCAATGGACTCCTCCAGGAACACCACAACATAACGGTGTGTTGGAAAGGAGGAATCGAACTCTGTTAGACATGGTTCGGTCCATGATGGGTTTTGCAAGCTTGCCAATATACTTTTGGGGATATGCATTAGAATCAGCTTGTCATATTCTCAATAAGGTTCCAAGTAAGTCTGTTTCAAAACTCCACATAAGATGTGGTATGGACATAAACCGGTAATCACCTATCTGAGAGTTTGGGGTGTTCAGCTTATGTGAAACGTGCAAAATCAGACAAACTTGAACCCAAATCTGACAAATATTTTTTTCATCGGCTATCCGAAAGAAACCAAAGGATATTACTTCTACAATACTGAAGAACAAAATTGTTCATTAGTAATAGAGCAGTTTTTCTTGAAAAGGAGTTCCTTAGTGAAGGAACAAATAGCTCTAATGTTGAACTTGAGGAAGTTCATCAAGTAGAAGGAACAACACAAACCAGTGAACCCTTAGAATCTGAGTTGATTAGATCAAACTCAAAACCCATTTTAGATGCACCATTAAGGCATCTGGTAGAGTACCACATCAACTGGACAGATACTTAGGTTTCTTGGTCCAGAACGATGATCCTATTGAACTCGATGAAACAACGAGGATCCGATCACCTATATGGATGCTATGCAAAGGACTGACTCTAATAAATGGCTTGATGCCATGAAATCCGAACTTGATTCCATGAAGGACAATAATGTATGGACATTAGTTGACCCATCCGAAGGGATAAAACCATAGGGTGTAAGTGGGTTTTCAAGAGAAAAAGAGGCGCAGACGGAAAGGTTGAGACCTATAAAGCACGTCTTTACCAAGGGGTATCGTCAACATTATGGTATTGACTATGACGAAACGTTTTCTCCTGTGGCAATGCTGAAATCCATTCGGATTATGCTAGCTATAGCAGCACACTTAGATTATGAGATTTGGCAAATGGATGTTAAAACTTTCTAAATGGTGATTTAGAAGAACAGGTGTATATGATACAACCTGAAAGGTTTTATATCTGAAGACGAGTCTAAAGGTGCAGGCTACAGAAGTCTATTTATGGACTTAAGCAAGCATCTAGGAGTTGGAACATACGATTTGATAAAGTGATCAAATCTTATGGCTTTATTAAGAATAAAGAAGAACCTTGCATTTATAAATGGGCTAACAGTTCCGTTATTGTATTTCTTGTATTATATGTGGATGACATTCTCTTAATCGGGAATGATGTCCCTGCATTACAAGGAATAAAGACATGGTTATCATCACAATTCTCCATGAAAGATCTGGGAGAAGCATCATACATCCTTGGGATGAAGATCTATAGAGATAGATCTAAGAGGATGCTTGGTTTATCCCAATCTACGTACATTGACATAGTGCTAAAGAGGTTTAGCATGGAGAATTCCAAGAAAGGCTATCTTCCGATAGGCCATGGAATTCATCTTTCTAAGAAGGATTGTCCGACAACTCCTAATGAAAGAGAACGTATGAGTCGAATTCCATATGCTTCGGCAGTAGGATCGATTATGTACACCATGACATGTACAAGACCAGATGTGGCATACTCACTAGGAGTAGTGAGTAGATACCAATCTGATCCAGGAGAAAAACACTGGCAAGTTGTTAAGACAATCCTTAAGTATTTAAGAAATACTAAGGACCAGTGGTTAGTCTATGGAGAGTCTGATTTGAAACTTGTTGGATATACTGATTCCAGTTTCCAATCAGATCATGATGATAGCAAAAGTGTATCGGGTTTCGTGTTTATCCTAAATGGTAGAGCTGTTTGCTGGAAAAGTTCAAGCAACATACAGTGGCAGATTCGGTGTGCGAGGCAGAGTACATCGCTGCATCAGATGCTGCGAAAGAAGTTGTGTGGCTGCGAAAGTTTATCTCGAGCTTGGAGTGGCACCTTCCATAGATGGACCAGTCCTGTTGTACAGTGACAGTACTGGTGCCATAGCTCAAGCAAAGGAACCACGAGCACATCAGCGCACCAAGCACATACTGCGTCGGTTCATCTTATACGAGAGATTGTAGACCGAGGTGACATAAATCTTCAGAAGATTGATGGAAAGAAAAACCTAGGTGACCCATTTACTAAAGCACTCAGCATCAAGGAGTTTGATGACTATAAATTGAAGATGGGTATTAGATACTGTAATGAGTGGCTTTAGGCTAAGTGGGAGTTTGTTGGGAATTGTATCCTAAAGCCAATCATTTGATGATTGTGCTGATGTAAATTGTATATAAATTGATATATTAATAAAAGTTATTTGGCAGTTTATTCATTACAAGAACATCTTCTTAAAACTCCTAATAGTAATGAAGCCCTCAGGATCTTCCTTCACGATAAAGGAGGATTTATCTTTGAAGGTCCTTAAAAGAGTTCGCGACCAAATGATATACTATGACAGGGCCATAGTACTATCAATTATAGGACGTTGTATATCATATTTGTTGGTTGTCCTCTTAACCAAGGAGTGTAGAGACACTGGTATGACATACAGGTGAAAGTGTAGGAGTACATTTCACCGAACGTGACTCATTTCCGGATACTCTACTGTCAAGAGTTAATCCGAGAAGATATAGGTATAAGTATCCTTCAGACCTGAAGATCACAACCAGTGGCTTACAAGAAACTCATTGTACTTAGGTGCCGGACCACCTGGATTTCTAATCCAGCTACGAAAGGTTACTGGGTGCAGTCAAGTACTTGTGGTAGTCAGTTGTGGATCAAGATGGAATTTGACCTATCCCGTTAAAAGGAGAAATGCTTGTGTTTCAATTTAGCAAGACCTTGGCCAAGGCACTTCATGTGAAAGTCACATGATCACTAAAATTGAAATCACTTTATGGATTTGCTGTTTAGAGTTGACAGGCTCTTAAGCCATCCTTAGCATTTGTGGTCAAGAGGATGAATTATACGGTAACTGTTTCTTAGGGTTCTTGGAGTTTGCTCGGCAACTCTTCGACCTATCCGGACGTCGGGTTCCATTGCTAGATGGGCACATCGATTAGTATAGAAAGTTGTTTCTATGCTACCGGCTTAGGTTCGAACCTAGAGAGTCACACGCATAGAAGTTTCCTAGGATGATCTATTTGCTGATCAACGATTGAGAATCGTATATGATTTAATTAATCAATTTGATTGATTGAATTATCTCAATTGGGTTAAGTACAAGTGAATAAGATTCAATTTGGTTTAAGTCTATTAGAAGGACTAATCAATTTCAAATATTGATTTGAAATTAGATTTGATTTGGATTTAAATAGATTCAGGATTAGCCAAATTTGATTTGGGCTAGGACCATGATCTATATTGGTTTAATCCAATAAATTCAAATTAGAAAACCAAAAATCCAAACCCCATGTGTGAAAAAGGTTTTCTCGCATGATGAGATAACTAAAATCTCATCTCATGAGAAATTAAATTCTCATGCAGAATTTAATTTATAACTTTTAGTCTTCTTCAAATGATTCCCAAGTTCAAGAAAAATAAATTTTGCTAAAAGGTTCTTTGGAAGAGCACTCCACACACTCTCCGTGCATTGAAATCACATGCATTGACAAGTGTGTGAATTAAACCTCTTTGGAAGAGCACTCCACACAACTCTCCGTGCATTGACAAGCGTGTGAATTAATGTGCCTCTTTGCCCACACAACGCATTGATAAGTGTGTGAATTTAATATGTCTCTTTGGTTTTCAGTGGAATTCTAAATGTTAGAATTCAATAGGTGGCTAATATGAAACTATAAATAGAGGACATCCCTCACCAGATAAAAAAAAACAAAAGATCAAAAGAGATCAAAAAATTCTAAACAGTTAGAACCAAGTGTTACAGTTCTAAGAGTTAGAACAGAAAATTCTGGTGATTTTAGTGTTAGCAAAAGCTTGGTGGATCTTGGAGGAAGATTCAAGTGGAAGAATTCAAGATCAGCAAAATTATTTTTCGCGAGCTAGCACTCCCGGGAATCCGATCATTCGGGGGCTTCGCGTGGACAATACTAGAGGCCGGACGATTGAACGGCTGCAGAGCACAAAGGATTTACCTACTGTTCTTAAGGTGAGTGATTTGATCCTTAGATCTTAAGGCAGGCTTCAAGATGAGTAGTATGACTTCTCATCTTGAAGATTAAGATATGATCTTAATTATTTAATTTATATGCAATACTTAGATCAAACGATCTTATAATATAAGGCAAAGATATGATCTTGATGCATGTTAGAAAGATTAATATGTAATCTTTAAATTTCCGCATTGATAATTGTTATCAAATTTTAAAATATGCATGCCTCGGGGATTAACTCTCCCAACAAATGGTATCAGAGCCATGGTTTCGTTAATGATCTAATTTATTGCATTACCATGTATTTCTTATTAATTATTGTGTAATTATGGCTAAAACTAATCACAAGGCTATATGGTCACAGATGGATTGAAAATCCAAATTACCCATTCAATGAGGTATTCTGTGACATATTGCCGTGCTATTGTTTTATCATTGATGCTCAATCCAAAGATAATTTAAATTGAGCTTTGCATCAAAACATAGATTACACGCACTCTCAAAAGATTTTATATTTGATACATATTGATGTTGTATAAAAGCATGATATTTGCATGTTTAGTATAAAACATAGATATGATATATGATGGCATGATGTCTATGTTATGAAACATACAAATATTTATGAGAGTCTAATTTGAATGTCAAATGTTAATTCATAATCCCTTTAGATATGATCTAAATATAGGAATTATGAGTAGTAACATAATACATGATGCTTGATTGAAATATATGACATGTAAACATGAAATATATTTAATCTTTTGGGTTAGCTAAATCGGGTCCATAAAGGGTTAGACCCTAAGGTTTAAATCAACTGGACTAAAAGAGTATTTGAACAAATCTAATTAGATTAGGTTAAGAATGCTCTAAATCAAACAATAGTTGTAGTTGATCATGTCCTTCTCTTTGATTAAACCAAATGGAAGTAGATTAGGCTCCGTGGTTGAGCATGAATCTCTTAGATGGTCAAATCAGAATTGGTTAACCATATGATGTCAAGGTGAGTTGGCAAGTTGCTCTAGGATCAATGATCGAATGGTTTTTAATTGGGAGCTACTCGTATTGATGCATCTTTAACGAGTTAATGGCATATCCCTCCCATCGATCTCACTCACCTGGTCAATGTGGTGAACCATTTATGATTCAGATCATTTACCTGATTCGGGTTGACCCATGCCTGTAAGGAAATCAGTCTGACTGATTTAGGTGCCACTTAACCTGACTTAATCTTGTTTCATTCTACCGATTTCATAGATTCAGTGGGAGAACTTGATTAGTCAATTTATCTTCAAATTATTAAAATCCTCTAAAATTATTAGGTCCTTAAAATGAAATAGTTATATGATAACTAGATCATAGCCTCCCATTAAGGTGGGTGATAATGAGTCCGATGTCTTGATAATCATTGGAGGCACTCCATGCCTGGTGCTTGTCAACCATCGGAATTATCATTCATTATATGATAAGTCAGCGTAACTATTAAATAGACAGTCAGGTGAGCCGAGCTTCACTCGGGCTTGGTTGTCTATTGATAGGTTACACTGATTATATCATTTAATGGTTGGACCTAACCAGAACTTTCAGTGGAGGCACTCCATGCCTGCTGAAGAGGTACATGGGGCAAAACTGAACACTAAGAATTGTTTGGGAAACAATTGGTTTTGAACCTACTCTTAGATGCATATGGGTTGGCCAAGCTTCACTTGGGCCTGTATGTAGTCTATGTAGATCTTAGTGCCCGCTAAAGAATTAAGAATAATTCTTCGAATTGGGGTGTAGAGGCTGCCAATTTGAACAAAATAGTGGGAGAATCTTTAGACTAAAGTCCAAGTCTTTAGACTGAATCAATTTATATACTAATAAACTTTAGTTTTTCCTTATGCAGAAAATGGCCACTAATTTATCATTAAGGTCCCTATTGGATAGTGACAAGTTGAATGGTTCAAATTTCAATAGCTGGTTTAGAAAACTTAAGATCGTCCTTGAGCATGAGAGGATTCTATATATTCTGAATAATCCTGCACCAAAGATACCTGATGCAAACACCAAAGTTCTGAGAAAGACACTTATCAGAAGTGGCTCAATGATAGAACTAGCGTACGTTGCATCATGCTAGCAGCAATGAACGATGAATTCGGTCGCCGGTTCGAGAATGCTCAGCCAGAAGAAATCATTCAAGCGTTGAATGAATCTTTCGGCACACCTGACGACGTTGAAAGGCACAAGACTAGTTGTGCTATTTTTAATGCTCGAATGAGGGATGGATCTCCTGTCACTGATCATGTATTGTACATGATCGAGAAGATAGAACTCTAAGCAAGCTCGGCTTTCCCCTACATGAGCAGTTGGGAAAAGATGCGATCCTGAATTCCTTGCCTCCATCCTTCCGACCTTTCCTTACTCATTTTCGAATGACAAAGCCTGCAGTCAACTACCACGGTTTGTTGGGGTTGTTACAGAACTTTGAGAAGGATAACCAGCTCTCTAAGGGTTTGGTTAATGTGGTTGAAGGATCTAAGGTAGGGCGTCAACCCTTTGGGAAAGGAAGAAGAAAAAGAATAAGAAAAAGGTGCAACATGCTAGGACATCTATAAGGGGTCAGATGCAGAAGAAGAAAGTTGATAAAAGTCAAGCTGAATGCTTTCATTGCAAGATGCAAGGGCACTGGAAGAGGAACTGTCCTCTTTACATTGCCACACTTGATCCAAACAGGCCAAGAAGAAAAAGGGGCAAGATGTTGCTCAACAAGGTATTTATATGATAACACCTTGTAATTTTTCTGTATATGATAATCAGACCTGGGTATTGGATACCGGGAGTCCTTTTAACATTTGCAATTCATTGCAGGGACTACAGGTCACTAAAAGATTTGAGGACAATGAAAGATTCCTTAATGTCGGCGATGGAAGATTAGTTCCAGTTCTGGCATTAGGAGTTCTTGAAATAGTTTTCAATAGAAATGTCATTATACTAAATGATTGTCATTTTTGCCCAACGTTCTTGTTGAACGTAATTTCTGTAGGCCTTCTGGCCAAAAGTCATTATGAAATTTCAATAAAGGATGTTACTTTGAATATCATTATGAATGGAGTCACTGTAATGACTGGGCATTTATCTAATGGCATTTATATATTATCACAGCCTGTGAATGTAGTGTACAAATCAAGTAAGCGCCCTAGAACAACTGATGTCACAGATATTTATCTTTGGCACCATCGGCTGGGTCATATCAATAAGAACAGATTAAACAGGTTAACTCAGGAGGGCATCCTTCGAGTTGATGATTGTGAATCATTAACTGTCTTCTTGGTAAAATGACCAAGTCATCTTTTACTGGAAAAGGTGAAAGAGCCAAAGAGCTATTAAGTCTAGTACATACTGATGTATGTGGACCAATGAGCACTTGTGCCAAAGGTGGATATTACTACTTCATTACTTTTACAGACGACCTTTCTAGGTTCGGTTATGTCTATCTTATGCGACATAAATCTGAATCGTTTGAAATGTTCAAACAATATCATAAAGAAGTAGAAAAACAAACAGGAAAATGTATTAAGATCCTTCGATCAGATCGAGGAGGCGAATACCTTTCCAATGACTTTGTGACATATTTAAGGAAGAATGAGATTCTCTCCCAATGGACTCCTCCAGGAACACCACAACATAACGTGTGTCGGAAAGGAGGAATCGAACTCTGTTAGACATGGTTCGGTCCATGATGGGTTTTGCAAGCTTGCCAATATCATTTTGGGGATATGCATTAGAATCAGCTTGTCATATTCTTAATAAGGTTCCAAGTAAGTCTGTTTCTAAAACTCCACATGAGATGTGGTATGGACATAAACCGGTAATCACCTATCTGAGAGTCTGGGGGTGTCCAGCTTATGTGAAACGTGCAAAATCAGACAAACTTGAACCCAAATCTGACAAATATTTTTTCATCGGCTATCCGAAAGAAACCAAAGGATATTACTTCTACAATACTGAAGAACAAAAGTTGTTCATTAGTAATAGAGCAGTTTTTCTTGAAAAGGAGTTCCTTAGTGAAGGAACAAATAGCTCTAATGTTGAACTTGAGGAAGTTCATCAAGTAGAAGGAACAACACAAACCAGTGAACCCTTAGAATCTGAGTTGATTAGATCAAACTCAAAACCCATTTTAGATGCACCATTAAGGCGATCTGGTAGAGTACCACATCAACCGGACAGATACTTAGGTTTCTTGGTCCAGAACGATGATCCTGTTGAACTCGATGAGAACAACGAGGATCCGATCACCTATATGGATGCTATGCAAAGGACTGACTCTAATAAATGGCTTGATGCCATGAAATCCGAACTTGATTCCATGAAGGACAATAATGTATGGACATTAGTTGACCCACCGAAGGGATAAAACCCATAGGGTGTAAGTGGGTTTTCAAGAGGAAAAGAGGCGCAGACGGAAAGGTTGAGACCTATAAAGCACGTCTGGTTGCCAAGGGGTATCGTCAACGTTATGGTATTGACTATGACGAAACGTTTTCTCTGTGGCAATGCTGAAATCCATTCGGATTATGCTAGCTATAGCAGCACACTTAGATTATGAGATTTGGCAAATGGATGTTAAAACCTTTTCTAAATGGTGATTTAGAAGAACAGGTGTATATGATACAGCCTGAAGGTTTTATATCTGAAGACGAGTCTAAAGTGTGCAGGCTACAGAAGTCTATTTATGGACTTAAGCAAGCATCTAGGAGTTGGAACATACGATTTGATAAAGTGATCAAATCTTATGGCTTTATTAAGAATAAAGAAGAACCTTGCATTTATAAATGGGCTAACGGTTCCGTTATTGTATTTCTTGTATTATATGTGGATGACATTCTCTTAATCGGGAATGATGTCCCTGCATTACAAGGAATAAAGACATGGTTATCATCACAATTCTCCATGAAAGATCTGGGAGAAGCATCATACATCCTTGGGATGAAGATCTATAGAGATAGATCTAAGAGGATGCTTGGTTTATCCCAATCTACGTACATTGACACAGTGCTAAAGAGGTTTAGCATGGAGAATTCCAAGAAAGGCTATCTTCCGATAGGCCATGGAATTCATCTTTCTAAGAAGGATTGTCCGACAACTCCTAATGAAAGAGAACGTATGAGTCGAATTCCATATGCTTCGGCAGTAGGATCGATTATGTACACCATGACATGTACAAGACCAGATGTGGCATACTCACTAGGAGTAGTGAGTAGATACCAATCTGATCCAGGAGAAAAACACTGGCAAGTTGTTAAGACAATCCTTAAGTATTTAAGAAATACTAAGACCAGTGGTTAGTCTATGGAGAGTCTGATTTGAAACTTGTTGGATATACTGATTCCAGTTTCCAATCAGATCATGATGATAGCAAAAGTGTATCGGGTTTCGTGTTTATCCTAAATGGTGGAGCTGTTTGCTGGAAAAGTTCCAAGCAACATACAGTGGCAGATTCGGTGTGCGAGGCAGAGTACATCGCTGCATCAGATGCTGCGAAAGAAGCTGTGTGGCTGCGAAAGTTTATCTCCGAGCTTGGAGTGGCACCTTCCATAGATGGACCAGTCCTGTTGTACAGTGACAGTACTGGTGCCATAGCTCAAGCAAAGGAACCACGAGCACATCAGCGCACCAAGCACATACTGCGTCGGTTTCATCTTATACGAGAGATTGTAGACCGAGGTGACATAAATCTTCAGAAGATTGATGGAAAGAAAAACCTAGGTGACCCATTTACTAAAGCACTCAGCATCAAGGAGTTTGATGACTATAAATTGAAGATGGGTATTAGATACTGTAATGAGTGGCTTTAGGCTAAGTGGGAGTTTGTTGGGAATTGTATCCTAAAGCCAATCATTTGATGATTGTGCTGATGTAAATTGTATATAAATTGATATATTAATAAAAGTTATTTGGCAGTTTATTCATTACAAGAACATCTTCTTAAAACTCCTAATAGTAATGAAGCCCTCAGGATCTTCCTTCACGATAAAGGAGGATTTATCTTTGAAGGTCCTTAAAAGAGTTCGCGACCAAATGATATACTATGACAGGGCCATAGTACTATCAATTATAGGACGTTGTATATCATATTTGTTGGTTGTCCTCTTAACCAAGGAGTGTAGAGACACTGGTATGACATACAGGTGAAAGTGTAGGAGTACATTTCACCGAACGTGACTCATTTCGGATACTCTACTGTCAAGAGTTAATCCGAGAAGATATAGGTATAAGTATCCTTCAGACCTGAAGATCACAACCAGTGGCTTACAAGAAACTCATTGTACTTAGGTGCCGGACCACCTGGATTTCTAATCCAGCTACGAAAGGTTACTGGTGCAGTCAAGTACTTGTGGTAGTCAGTTGTGGATCAAGATGGAATTTGACCTATCCCGTTAAAAGGAGAAATGCTTGTGTTTCAATTTAGCAAGACCTTGGCCAAGGCACTTCATGTGAAAGTCACATGATCACTAAAATTGAAATCACTTTATGGATTTGCTGTTTAGAGTTGACAGGCTCTTAAGCCATCCTTAGCATTTGTGGTCAAGAGGATGAATTATACGGTAACTGTTTCTTAGGGTTCTTGGAGTTTGCTCGGCAACTCTTCGACCTATCCGGACGTCGGGTTCCATTGCTAGATGGGCACATCGATTAGTATAGAAAATTGTTTCATGCTACCGGCTTAGGTTCGAACCTAGAGAGTCACACGCATAGAAGTTTCCTAGGATGATCTATTTGCTGATCAACGATTGAGAATCGTATATGATTTAATTAATCAATTTGATTGATTGAATTATCTCAATTGGATTAAGTACAAGTGAATAAGATTCAATTTGGTTTAAGTCTATTAGAAGGACTAATCAATTTCAAATATTGATTTGAAATTAGATTTGATTTGGATTTAAATAGATTCAGGATTAGCCAAATTTGATTTGGGCTAGGACCATGATCTATATTGGTTTAATCCAATAAATTCAAATTAGTTTAAAACCAAAAATCCAAACCCCATGTGTGAAAAATTTTTCTCGCATGATGAGATAACTAAAATCTCATCTCATGAGAAATTAAATTCTCATGCAGAATTTAATTTATAACTTTTAGTCTTCTTCAAATGATTCCCAAGTTCAAGAAAAATAAATTTTGCTAAAAGGTGCCTCTTTGGAAGAGCACTCCACACAGCTCTCGTGCATTGACAAGTGTGTGAATTAATGTGCCTCTTTGGAAGAGCACTCCACACTCTCCGTGCATTGAAAGTGTGTGAATTAATGTACCTCTTTGAAAGCACTCCACACAACTCTCCGTGCATTGACAGCTGTGAATTAATGTGCCTCTTTGGAAGAGCACTCCACACAACTCTTTATGCATTGATAAGTGTGTGAATTTAATATGTCTCTTTGGTTTTCACAAAAACAGAATTCTAAATGTTAGAATTCAATAGCTGGCTAATATGAAACTATAAATAGAGGACATCCCTCACCAGATTAAAAAAAAAACACAAGATCAAAAGAGATCAAAAAATTCTAAACAGTTAGAACCAAGTGTTACAGTTCTAAGAGTTAGAACAAAAAATTCTGGTGTGATTTTAGTGTTAGCAAAAGCTTGGTGGATCTTGGAGGAAGATTCAAGTGGAAGAATTCAAGACAGCAAAATTATTTTTCCGCGAGCTAGCACTCCCGGGAATCCGATCATTCGGGGGCTTCGCGTGGACAATACTAGAGGCCGGACGATTGAACGGCTGAAGAGCACAAAGGATTTATCTACTGTTCTTAAGGTGAATGATTTGATCCTTAGATCTTAAGGCAGGCTTCAAGATGAGTAGTATGACTTCTCATCTTGAAGATTAAGATATGATCTTAATTATTTAATTTATATGCAATACTTAGATCAAACGATCTTATAATATAAGGCAAAGATATGATCTTGATGCATGTTAGAAAGATTAATATGTAATCTTTAAATTTTTGCATTGATAATTGTTATCAAATTTTAAAATATGCATGCCTCGGGGATTAACTCTCCCAACAAAACATAGCAGCAAGAATAAAGACTATGGGATTGGAAGTGAATGAGAATTTTCTTGTGCAATTCATTATCAATTCCTTGCCTCCTGAGTAGGGTCCATTTCACATGAGTTATAACACTATGAAGGATAAGTGGAATGTGAATGAACTACAAAGTATGCTCATTCAAAAGGAAGCAAGAATTAAGAAACATGGAAATTATTTTATTAATCTCATGGGTCAACAAGGAGCTGAAAAGAAATCAAAGAAAGATAAGAAAGGAAAGAGCAAGCAACAACCACTAAAGATAAATGGGTCATATGCTCAAATCCACAAGAAGAAACAAAAGGATGATAAGTGTTACTTTTGCAAAAAGCATGGACACTATCAGAAAGATTGCCTGAAACGTAAGGCATGATTCGAAAAGAAAGGTAAGCCTACGGCTTTTGTATGTTTCGAATCAAACCTAACAAAGTTCCTTATAATACTTGGTGGATTGATACTGGTTGTACCACTCATGTTTCTAATACGATGCAGGGATTCCTTACGATCCAAACCATAAACCCAAATGAAAACTTTGTCTCAATGGGAAACAGAGTCAAAGTTCCAGTTGAAGCTGTTGGAACTTATCGTTTGATTCTAGACACTGGACATTATTTAGACCTTTTCCAAACACTTTATGTCCCTTCTATTTCTCGTAATTTAGTTTCTTTATCCAAACTTGACTTAGTTGGATATTCTTTTAAATTTAAAAATGGATGTTTCAATTTGTTTAAACACAATCATCTTATTAGTTCTGGTATTCTTTCTGATGGTTTGTATAAATTTAAGCTTGATAATCTTTTTGCTGAGACATTGTTGACCTTGCATCATAATGTTGGTACTAAACGTGGTTTAGTGAATGAACAATCAGCTTACTTGTGGCATAAATGTTTGGGTCATATATCCAAAGAAAGAATTGAGAGATTAGTAAAGAATGAAATCCTTCCCGATTTAGATTTTACTGATCTTGGGATTTGTGTGGATTGTATTAAAGGAAAACACATAAAACAGACAATCAAGAAAAGTTCCATAAGAAGTAAATAGCTCCTTGAAATTATATACACCGATATATGTGGGCCTTTTGATGTTCCATCTTTTGGTGGAGAAAAGTATTTTATCACCTTTATTGATGATTTTTCACGTTATGGCTATGTCTATTTGTTGCATGAAAAATCTCAATCGGTAAATGCTCTAGAAGTATTTATCAATGAGGTTGAAAGACAACTAGACAGAAAAGTTAAAATTGTTAGGTCTAACAGAGGTGGTGAATATTATGGAAAGTATGATGAATCTGGACAATGCCCTGATCCATTTGCCAAATTCCTTGAAAAGCATGGCATATGTGCTCAATACACAATGCCTGGAACACCAGAACAAAATGGTGTTGCAGAAAGGCGTAATCGAACTCTAATGGACATGGTTAGGAGTATGTTAAGCAATTCATCATTACCCTCATTATTGTGGATGCATGCTTTAAAGACCGCTATGTATTTGCTAAATAGGGTTCCTAGTAAGGCAGTTCCAAAGACTCCTTTTGAACTATGGACAAGAAGGAAACCCATTTTGAGGCATTTACATGTTTGGGGTTGCTCGGCGGAAGTAAAGATTTACAATCCACATGAAAAGAAGTTGGACTCAAGAACAACCAGTGGTTTCTTCATTGGTTATCTAGAAAGATCAAAAGGGTATAAATTTTATTGTCCTTACCATAGTACAAGAATTATTGAATCTGGAAATGCAAGGTTCATTGAGAATAATGAAATTAGTGGGAGTTTGGAACCACATAAAGTGGAAATTCAAGAAGTTAAGGTGCAAGTTTCTTCACCTATAACTTCTTCTCAAGTTGTTGTTCCTAGAGTTGTTGAACCTTTTAATAACTTTCAAGAACAACAAATTAATGATCAAGCACCACAGAATGATATTACTAATTAACTTGCAATAAATGAACCCAATGAAGTAGCATTAAGAAGGTCTCAACAACAAAGAAGAACTGCTATTTCTGATGATTATGTAGTTTATCTACAAGAATCAGATTTTGATTTGGGTATTAATGATGATCCAGTTTCTTTTTCACAAGCCATGCAAAGTGCTAATTCATCTAAATGGTTAGATGTCATGCAAGATGAGTTAAAATTAATGGATTACAATGCAGTCTGGAATCTTGTTGAATTGCCTGAAGGTTGTAAAAGAGTTGGGTGTAAATGGGTCTTTAAGACCAAACGTGACTCAAATGGCAATATTGAACGTTGTAAAGCCAGACTTGTTGCCAAAGGTTTAACTCAAAAATGTGGCATTGACTACACAGAGACCTTTTCTCCAGTCTCTAAGAAAGACTCATTTAGAATTATTATGGCACTGGTAGCTCATTATGATTTAGAGTTGTATCAAATGGATGTGAAAACCGCCTTTCTAAATGGGAGTTTGAATGAAGAGGTTTATATGGACCAACCTGAAGGTTTTTTATTTGAAGGAAAGGAACACATGGTGTGTAAACTGAAGAAGTCAATATACGGACTTAAGCAAGCTTCCCGACAATGGTATCTTAAGTTCAATGATACCATTACATACTTTGGATTTAAAGAAAATACCGTTGATCGGTGTATATATCTGAAGATCAGTGGGAGCAAAATCATATTTTTGATTCTGTATGTTGATGATATCTTGCTAGCTACTAATGACCTTGGCCTATTGTATGAGACCAAGAATTTTCTCTCTAAGAACTTTGAAATGAAAGATATGGGTGAGGCATCCTATGTGATTGGAATTGAAATATTTTGTGATAGATCATGAGGAATGTTAGGTTTGTCTCAGAAGGCATATATTAATAAAGTTCTTGAGAAATTCAACATGAACAAATGCTCTGCAAGTGTTGTCCCAATTCAGAAGGGAGATAAATTCAGTCTTATGCAATGTTCGAAGAATGAATTGGAATGCAAACAAATGGAAGAAATACCTTATGCATCAATTGTTGGTAGCTTGATGTATGCTCAGACATGTACCAGGCTAGACATCAGTTTTGCTGTCAGGATGCTAGGCAGATATCAAAGTAATCCAGGAATAGATTATTGGAGAGCTAAAGAAGGTACTAAGGTATTTGTAAGGAACGAAGGATCACATGCTTACCTACAGAAGATCTAATGATCTTGAGGTCAAGGGATATTCAGACTCAGATTTTGCTGGATGTGTTGATACTAGAAAGTCCACATTTGGCTATTTGTTCCTTTTAGCTGAAGGAGCGATCTCATGGAAAAGTGCGAAGCAGTCTGTCATTACTGCATCTACTATGGAAGCTGAGTTTGTGGCATGCTTTGAGGCCACAATTCATGGTTTATGGTTGAAATTTTATTTCAGGAATTGGGGTTGTCGATAGTATTGCCAAGCCGCTGAAAATTTATTGTGATAACTCCGCAGCAGTCTTCTTTTCTAAAAACGACAAGTATTCAAAGGATGCTAAACATATGGAATTGAAATACTTTGCCGTTAAAGAAGAAGTTCAGAAACAAAGAGTGTCAATTGAACATATTAGCACCAATCTCATGATTACAGATCCGTGACTAAAGGGTTGCCACCAAAGACATTTCATGAACATGTCGAAAGAATGGAATTATTGAAAACCATTAGTGATGTTATGTTTAAAGCTTTAAGTTCCTTATGTATTTGCACTTGAGCTCAATTAATTATTGTTTCTGAATCACTTATGGATCCTGTTTACTTATGCTGGTATATATACATAAATGAATTATGAGAATATTAACAGGATTTATCTTTGATAAAGACATTATTGTTAGACCTTATTGCAATTCCCATTATAGGTCATGTTAAGTATAGAACTAGTAATGTGATATATAGAAGGGAGTACATCAAAACAATAGCATACAATGCCATGATCCTTATTAGTTTTTGCTTAATGATGATTTCATGTTTGACCAATATTATGAAGGATTTTAGCTTCTGTTATGCGCATTATGATTGCTTATTAAACCAGTATGTTTAATATCTTACATGGGCCAAGTGGGAGAATGTAAGCATTTCCTTTTATGTGGCCCACATGGATATATGATTGATTTATCATTTATTTATGCTAAATGATAATTATGATATCTGATTTTATCAGATATTTAAATTTAAGCGATAATGATGGTTTAATAAAGCTAATTTCCTATTGGTTCATTTTTGGGAAGTTGTTATCTGATAACCTCTTTTCATGGAAAGAGAAATTTATCATATTATCAGATTGGTCCTCTCTCTCCTATATATAGTTTGTTTGACCATCAAAACAGATAAGGAAGAGAATTAGGAAAGAGGGAGAAACTCAATCTGTCGTTAACACATACGCAGCCTCTCGTTCCTCTCAATGGATCAAGGTATGCATTCTTGATTTATGTTTTCATGTAAAAATTATTTATTCTAAGATCTTGGCCATTATGTTCATTAAAGAAGATCCTTTAATGGATCTTACATGCACCACCACAGCTCGCAAGGAAAGCCCACACATTTTAGAAGAACCCTTAACAGGAACTAGAAAACCCTCCAGATCTCACCTCAGAAGCTCTCCCAGCACTTCAAGTCAGCGCTAAAAGCTGCCGAAGCACCGGAACGAGCTCCCTCCCTCCCTCCCCCAGTCAAGCCTCAATCACAAACCCTACCCCCACGGATCTCCGGAAGAAGCTCCTGGAACCTGAAAAACCAGTTCGTTCCCGACAACCCGGACCAGTCTCTGAGGAGTAACCTTTGGACAAAACCTATTCGATCCAGACGATAAAAATTGGAGCAAAAGACTCGTAGCTCAATAGATCAATCTAAAGATAGGCAACGACAATCAAGAAGATTACAAGAAGATAGACTCTATAGATTTGAACAAGGTTTAGATTAGATTCATCCAACCAAGAGAGAAAAGAAGCGTTGGAGATGGGTGCCGTACCTTGAGGGCTTGAGCGACGCAGAAGGGCGATTCGAAGCCGAACAAGAGGGCGGCAGAGAGGCGGGCGGGAGCTAGGGCACCGATCGCACAACACGCGGGGGAGAGAGGGAGCTAGGGCATGGCTTATATATCGGTATATCCTGACACTTTTAAGCGTCGTTATGTGCCGACGCTTTGAAAAAGCATCGACAAACTGTAAATATGTCGACGCTTATAAGCGTCGGCAAATAACGATGCTTATTTGCGTTGGCATGGCTTATTTATCAGTATATCCCGACGCTTTTAAGCGTCGTTATGTGCCGACGCTTTTCAAAGAGTCGGCAAACTGTAAATATGCCGACGCTAATAAGTGTCGTTCATTATTTGTCGACGCTATTTAAAAGCGTCGGGATCTCACGACGCTCTCCTTTTACTGTAGTGATTGCTTTCGATATAACAAGACTTTTTCAATAAAATTATTGCAGAGATCGGTCCCCACTGGTTATTGATGGTGATGGTCCTATTCTCTATCCGTTTCAAGAGTTTATGTTCCATCCAAAGTAGTTTTCTTATATCACAAAGGAAATGATGGTAGCATGGTTCGTTGAAGAGCCACATCACTGTTGTGTTATATATATATATATATTTCTTATTGAACTCCTTAATTAATTATATCTCTATAGCTCCACCTTCTTCTACTGCCTTCCCAGCTTCAAGTCCTCAACTTCTCCAGCGCTCTCTTCCTCGGCCCCAAGACCATCAAAATCACTCCACTCTATGCCAATCGCCGCCGCTCCTCTTCTCTCGATCTTGGCTCGCTGATGGCATCGGATTCCAATCGAAGGTTTCCAAGTCGAAGAAGAAGGGCGGGTGCCGCTGTTGTGAACCGGAGTTGGCTCAAGTTTTTTTTATATATATATATATATATATATATATATATATATATATATATATGCCAACGCTTTAAAGCGGCAAGTCTCACAGCTTCCTGCCGCTTTTACAAAGCGTCGGAAATTCTTGTCTACATTCCCTGTTTTTCGATGCTTTAAAAAGCATCAAGATGATATTTTTTGATGCTTTTTAGCATCAAGAAATAGCCTTTTAGCGTTGGGATATCTAATAATTGTTGTAGTGAAGCTCTCCTTCCCCTTCCATACGTTTCACACAAACATGATTTCTTTGCAATTATATGGGATTCCAACGGAAGAGGTGGATTCACAGAAGGAGGGTTAGGAGTGATTCGAAAGATTGGGATTCCACATAAACGCGTTCACGTACGTGAGTTTTCACGTGCATAGGCATGAAAGAAGCCTCTTTACATGGATGTCGTGGCATGAAAAAGAAAAATAAAATAAAATAAAGGTTGCATGGTTCGAATCTCGGACCAACAGATTTAAGGACAAGCATGTTACTACTCCAATTTAATCTTGACAACAAAAGTGAAAGCCCAGGATATTTCTTCATGAAAAGATTCTTTTAAAATTTATGTTTTACTTTTTTAATATTTTAAAAAATAGTACAGTAAAATTATGTACATTATAAGACCTTATTTTTTTTGTATTCACGCATGATATTATCATTTAATTAAATTTGATGTCTATATTATGTGTAATTTATTAGTCACCAAAGTGATCAAATTTGAAAGTTTATAGATATCAAATTAAATTAAATAAATTTAATTAATCATAATTATGTGATGCTTATAAATGAATGACATGATTGTTTATTTGTTGTGAGTATATTGAAGTTCATTGATTATAAATATTTAAGGATCGCCCAAAGGTTGACTAGTCATTTTATAATTTATGGACATGATGTGGTCAATTAATATGTTTGGTTAGGTATGTTTAGCATATCCAAAGATAGCAAACATATCTAATTTGAGTATATATAATTGCTAAGTATGAAAAATTAAAATTAAGCATCAATTATGTTTATTATTGTATAGTATTGTATCGCCCAAAGGAGAACTTCAATATACACACTTATTATTTACCTGATGGAATATGAATATTTATTTAAGTAATTACTCAAAGCATTAATGTGTGAGCATATTCTCTATATTTGTAGCAATTGTTTCTGTTTCTCTTCATTAGCAAGGTATGTCTGTTCAAACTTTTAATAGGCTTAATTTCTTGAATGGCGCGAACAAGTTCAGTTTTACCTTGGTGTTCTGGATCTTGATTTGGCACTCATAAATGAGAAACCCATTGTTTTTACTACTCTAGCACTACTGAGACTTGGGAAAGATCAAATAGACTTAGATTGATGTTCATGCAAATGACTATAGCAAACAATATCAAGTCCACAATTCCTGCTACTGAAAGTACTAAGGAATTTATGAAGTTTATGGAAGCACGTTCCTAATCTGACTCTGCTGATAAGTCACTTGCTGGGATATTGATGAGAACTTTAACCAACATTAAGTTTGATAGTTCTCATACTATGCATGAGCATGTTGTTGAAATGACAAACATAGCAGCAAGACTGAAGATTATGGGATTGAAAGTTAATGAGAATTTTCTTATGCAATTCATTATTAATTCCTTGCCTCCTGAGTATGGTCCATTTCACATGAGTTATAATACTATGAAGGATAGTGGAATGTGAATGAGTTGCAAAGTATGCCCATTCAAGAGGAAGCAAGACTTAAGAAATAAGGAAATCATTCTATTAATCTCATAGGTTAGCAAAGAGCTGGAAAGTAAACAAAGAAAGGAAAGAGCAAGCAACTGTTGGGGAACGCGGAATACCCCCAAGATCACGGCTATAGCGTATATGAGTAATACAAAAAAAAACTTTTACCGTTCTAATCTATGAGTACAAGATCATACCTTCAGATTTGAACTTTCGATCACTTTGATTCGATTGCTCGACCTCAACCTTTAGCCTTCCGCCGTATTTTCGAAAATACATTCTTTCTCTCATAAGATGGTGGGATCTCTTGGCCGTCCTAGGGTTTCTTGTTTTTCTTTCTCCAAAAAACGTTAACCCTAGCAACCAACTGAGAGGGTATTTATAGGGCTACAACAGGGACCAATAGGCAAATATGAAAAGAACTTCCTACGTAATTAAATCTCCCAATCCTACCCGGGTTAGGATTCAATTACGTAAATTATAATTCATTCCACTAAAGAATTATAATTGTACTCCTAATCACATTTGAATTTATATTTTCGAGCCTTTAATATTAAATACTTATTATCTCCCCATGTTAAAATTACAGATATCCACCAATTAAATTTAATTACTGATAATATAATTTAATTAGATTTTATTATCCTTGAGACCTATCCACTTAACTTATTTGATGTATCGGATTTAAAATCCACTTGCAAGATTTGATACAATCAAAACTTATAAGCTTCCTCAAGGGGATATCATCAATCTAATTTATCAGGACGTGGTTTCCTTCAACTATTAATATTCACCATATACATAATGTTATTGCCCAACCCACTGAGTTTATTGACTCATATAGAATCTCACTCTATGTGTAATCAAAGAAATAATCACTACATACACGTGTCTAGAAATAGAATTTGGATTAAGAGCATAAGTAATCATAATATTCATGAGGTTTAAATTATTTTATAAAGTCAGTATAAAATAATTAACTCAATTGGGTCCTGTTCAATACACACAAAGTGTACTAACACAAATAGTTAGAATAAACCATTCCCCGTAGTCAAGACAGACCTACTAAAAATTTGTGCTACAGTTCTACTGATGATGTGTCCAATTCCATCTAAAACTGTGAACAATAAACTTGTATTCCAAAAGAACCGATGATCTAGTCTTCTGTGTGTAAGCCGTACTCTACACACTAGATCAAATACTCTTTGTAAATACTAGACACATGCACATATATAGTAAATGGCATATATTGCTCAAAATGAATTCTCATTAAAATGTAAAGACATAACATAAAGCATATCTTTTAGTCTATATCTCTATCAGCAATGACCACTAAAGATAAATGGATTATCTGCTCAAATTCATAAGAAGAAACAAAAGGATGATAAGTGACACTTTTGCAAAAAACATGGACACTATCAGAAAGATTACTTGAAACATAAGGCATGGTTCGAAAAAGAAAGGTAAGCCTAGGGCTTTTGTATGTTTCGAATCAAACATAACAGAAGTTCCTTATAATACTTGGTAAATTGATAATGACTGTACCACTCATGTTTTTAATACGATGCAGGGATTTCTTACGATCTAAACCACAAACCCAAATGAAAACTTTGTCTCAATGGGAAATAGAGTCAAAGCTTCAGTTGAAGCCATTGGAACTTATCGTTTGATTTTAGACACTGGACATCATTTAGACCTTTTCCAAACACTTTATGTCCCTTCTATTTCTCATAATTTAGTTTCTTTATCCAAACTTGACTCAGTTGGATATTCTTTTAAATTTGAAAATAAATGTTTCAGTTTGTTTAAACACAATCATCTTATTGGTTCTGGTATTCTTTCTGATGGTTTGTATAAATTTAAGCTTAATAGTCTTTTTCTTGAAACATTGTTGACCTTGCATCATAAAGTTGGTACTAAACGTGGTTTAGCGAATGAACAATAAGCTCACTTATGACATAAACGTTTGGGTTATATATCCAAAGAACGAATTGAGAGATTAGTAAAGAATGAAATCCTTCCTGATTTGGATTTTACTAATCTTGGAATTTGTGTGGATTGTATTAAGGAAAAACACACAAAATACACAATCAAGAAAAGCATCACAAGTACACAGCTCCTTGAAATTATACACACCGATATATATGAGCCTTTTGATGTTTCATCTTTTGGTGAAAAAAATATTTTATCATCTTTATTGATGATTTTTTACGTTATGGCTATGTCTATTTATTGCATAAAAAATCTAAATCGGTAAATGCTCTAAAAGTGTTTATCAATGAGGTTGAAAGACAACTAGACAAAAAAGTAAAAATTATCAGGTCTGACAAAGGTGATGAATATCATGGAAAGTATGATGAATCTGGACAATATCCTGGTTCATTTGCCAAATTCCTTGAAAAGTATGGCATATGTGCTCAATACACAATGCCAGAAATACTAGAACAAAATGGTGTTGCAGAAAGACGTAATCGAACTCTAATGGACATGGTTAGGAGTATGTTAAGCAATTAATCATTATCCTTATTATTGTGGATGCATGCTTTAAAGATAGCTATGTATTTACTAAATAGGGTTCCTAGTAAGGCAGTTCCAAAGACTCCTTTTGAACTGTGGACAGGAAGGAAACCCATTTTGAGGCATTTACATGTTTGGGATTGCCCAGCGAAGTAAGGATTTACAATCCATATGAAAAGAAATTGGACTCAAGAACAACCAGTGGTTTTTTCATTGGTTATCCAAAAAGATCAAAAGGGTATAAATTTTATTATTCTAACCATAGTACAATAATTGTTGAATATGGAAATGCAAGGTTCATTGAGAATAGTGAAGTTAATGGGAGTTTGAAACCATGTAAAGTGAAAATATAAGAAGTTAAGGTACAAGTTTCTTCACCTATAACTTCTTCTCAAGTTGTTGTTCGTAAAGTTGTTAAACCTTTTAACAACTTTCAAGAACAACAAATCAATGATCAAATACCACAGAATGATGATATTAGTAATGAACCTGTAATAAATAAACCCAATGAAGTAGCATTAAGAAGATCTCAACGATAAAGAAGAACTGCTATTTCTGATAATTATGTGGTTTATCTACAAGAATTAGATTTTGATTTGGTATTAATAATGATCCAATTTTTTTCACAAGCCATGAATAGTGCTAATTCATCTAAATAGTTAGATGCCATGAAAGATGTGTTAAAATCAATGGATTACAATAAAGTCTGGGATTTTGTTGAATTGCCTGAAGGTTATAAAAGAGTTGGGTGTAAATGGGTCTTTAAGACCAAACGCGACTCAAGTGGCAATATTTAACGTTATAAAGCTAGACTTGTTGCCAATGATTTTACTTAAAAAATGTGGCATTAACTACAAAGAGACTTTTTCTCTAGTCTCTAAGAAAAACTTATTTAGAATTATTATGGCACTGGTAGCTCATTATGATTTGGAGTTGCATCAAATAGATGTGAAAACCGCCTTTCTAAATGTAAGTTTGAATGAAAAGGTTTATATGGACCAATCTAAGGACTTTTTATTTGAAGGAAAGGAACACATGGTGTGTAAACTGAATAAGTTATATACTGACTTAAGCAAGCTTTCCGACAATGGTATCTTAAGTTTAACGATACCATTACATCCTTTGGATTTAAAGAAAACACTGTTGATCGGTGTATATATCTGAAGGTCAATAGAAGCAAAATCATATTTTTAATTCTGTATGTTGATGACATCTTGCTAGCTACTAATGATCTTGGCCTGTTGTATAAGACCAAGAATTTTCTCTAAGAACTTTGAAATGAAAGATATGGGTGAGGAATCCTATGTGATTGGAATTAAAATATTTCGTGATAGATCACAAGGATTATTAGGATTGTCTAAGAAGGTATATATTAATAAAATTCTTAAGAAATTCAACATGAACAAATGCTCTGCAAGTGTTGTTTCAATTCAGAAAGAAGATAAATTCAGTATTATACAATGTCCAAAGAATGAATTGTTCACATTTGGCTATTTGTTCCTTTTAGTTGGAGGAGCGATCTTATGGAAAAGTGAGAAGCAGTCTGTCATTGCTGCATCCACTATGGAAGCTGAGTTTGTGGCATGCTTTGAGGCCACAATTCATGGTTTATGGCTGCGAAACTTTATTTTAGGACTTGGGTTATCGACAGTATTGCCAAGCCACTAAAAATTTATTGTGATAACTCCATAGTAGTCTTCTTTTCTAAAAATGATAAGTATTCAAATGGTACTAAACATATGGAATTGAAATACTTTGCCATTAAAGAAGAAGTTTAGAAACAAAGAATGTCAAATATATAAGAAACTTAAAGCTTTAGACATAATATCATTAATTGTTGTTTCTGATTCACTTATGATTCTGTTTAATTATGCTGGTATATATACATAAATGAATTATGAGAATGTTAAGAGAATTTATCTTTGATAAAGACATTATTGTTAGACCTTACTGCAATTTTCATTACAGATCATGTTAAGTATAGAACTAGTAATGTAATACTTGGATGGAAGTACGTTAAAATAATAGCATACAACCGCCATGATCCTTATTAGTTTTTGCTTAATGATGATTTTACGTTTGACCAATATTATGAGGGATTTTAGCTTCTGTTATGTGCATTATGATTGTTTATTAACTAGTATGTTTAATATCTCACATGGGCTAGAAGAATGTTAGAGTTTCCTTTTATGTGGCCCATATGGATATATGATTGATTTATCATTCATTTATTCATGATATCTGATTTTATTAGATATTTAAATTTAAGTGATAAAGATGGTTTAATAATGCTAATTTCCTATTGGTTCATTTTTAAGATAACCTTTTTTGATGAAAAGAGAAATTTAACGTATTATCATATTGGTCCTCTCTCTCCTATATATATATATATATATATATATATATATATATATATATAGTTTGTTTGATCAAAACAGATAAGGAAGAGAATTAAGAAAGAGGAAGAAATTTAATCTATCAATAACCTATATACATCCTCTCATCTCTCATCAAGAAATATCAATGGATTAAGGTATGCTTTCTTTTCTTGATTTAAGTTTTCATATGAAAATTATTTATTCTAACATCTTAGCCATTATGGTTTATTAAAGAAAATCCTCTAATGGATTTTACAAAAAAATACCTGTATTCTGCATAAGACTGCTGCTTGCTAAATAGTCTTGAAAAATGACCATATAATCCCTCCACAGTTAATTAAATTCTAAAATGAGTTAACTGAAAAGATATCTAATGAAGAAGGGTTCTATATCAGATGGTTTCTCAAGAGAGAAGAGAGACCTATGGCTGGCTACTCATGTCATGAAACGGTCTGTAAAGAGAGAAGAGACCTATGAAAGGGTCTCGTTGAGGTCAAGAAGCTACCCATGTCATGACTGGGAGAGGAGACCAAAAAAAGCTAATGATCCACCTACGAGACCCAACAGATGGCAATCGTCACACTAGGTTGAACAGTGGAAGTGAAAAGATTTGGGAATAAATTTTTTAGAGGTCTACAATCCAACCAAACATCACTCCAGAAGCTGATGTTAGATCCTTTTTCAAGATAAAATTGAATGCAATTCCAACAGTCGCTAATATCCTTTGTGATATCTTTCCAGATCAAGAAGGTTTGAGAGCAAACTAGCCCTTTTTGCTCTCTTAGTTTCTTTCTAGAGTAGTAAGCTTGGTTGATGAGGAGTTTTCAAGGAGCTAAGCAATCAAGGGATATTAATCTCTAAACCCATTTATATAGCAAAGCTTTGTTAAGGAGGGCTAGATCTTTAATACCAGGGTCACCTTCTCTTTTTGAACTACAAATAAAGGTCCAATTCATGAGATAGTAGAAACTACTGACTTTCTCTTTCTATTAACTTTCTCTTTTCGTTTCCGTATGAATGCCTTGCAAATTTTAATTCTCAATCTGACCTAAGATAGGAGCCCGAAAATGGATATTATATCAAAGAAAAGAGCACAGAGGATAGCATTAAAGACGACCTATTGTCAAGAAGAGACATCCAACATTGCTTGGGTAGGAGTAGTTATGTAGCAAGAGGCCCATATAAGTGAAGGATGGATGAAAATTTTACGGTTGAAAAGTCCTACAAAGTAGGCCTCATTAGAAGAGGAGATATTAAGATGGGCCATGAACTTTTACTAAATGAGCTTTAAGACCCAATGCACCCTCAAATCCAAGCAAAATGATCTTTAATTAAGGCATACTGATGGTTGTGTCATCGTGAAATACAAATTTAGAAGGCACTTGAAGCTAGGATGGGATCCGATTCCTTTGGTAAGAGTCAGATTGGAGGCTCTTTTAAGGATCTTGTCAGCACATCAGTCACAAGATTTCACGCCTATAATGTTGTTTCATCTCACAAATTACCAAATAATAGCCTAGAAGTTTTTTGAATTTCTAAGCAATCCAAAACTTTTTTCAAAAAAAAAAAAAAAAAATTATTCTTCTCGTATGCATGCATGGAAGCAACATATGTCACTACAAGAAAAGAACGGAATAGCGATAGAATTTAGTGACGGATCTATATTCGTAGCAAATAGCTTCGGATCAGCGACGGATCAGCGAGTGAAAGTAATAGAAATATATTATTTTAGCGACGGACATGTTTTCGTCACTAACAAAAATATTTAGCGTTAAATTAGCGAGAGAAAATTTTTGTCACTAACTTTAGCGACCGATTAGCGATGAAATATTTTCGTCACTAAGTTTCTTTTTTTTAACTTGATTTTAGCGACGGATTAGCGATGAAAATTTTTCATCACTAACATTAGTGACGGATTAGCGACGAAAAGTTTTGCCTCTAAGTTTTATTTTTTTTTACCCTACTTTTAGCGATGGAAATGTTCCGTCACTAAGTTTAAATTTTTTTTATCCAAATTGTAGCGGCGGAAAAATAGCTAAGTTTCAATTCTTTTTTAGCTCTCTTTTTTCGTGCTTGGGTTTTAGGCTAAGCTTTTTTTTTTTTTTGTGCCTGGGGTGTAGCGACGGAAATTTGGGGTTGGATTCCTACAAATCACACAGAAGGTTTCTAAGGTTTTGTGTTACTATCGATCCTTTTCTTGATTCCAAAAAGAGTAACCCTGGCCTTAGATTCGCCCACCTGGAAGAAGATTCTGCTTGCCGCTAATAGGAAGGGAAAAATCCCTGATTTCGATAATGTGTCTTATGATTGAGCTATGATTTTCAGCCGGAACTTTGGAGATTTTCTTGGAGCGTTGTCCGATGGTGAAGCGGAAAGAATGAGATCGAGAATCTAAACGTTCGTCCATGGGTATTCTATTTTCTTATTCTACTTTTCTCTTCGGATTTTTTCTCAATTTTCTTTTTTAAAGATCATCGGGGACTTCTTGATTTCAGTACTTATTTTTTTTAGATGATTAAATCTGGCTACAGAGTCCTCTAGTACTGTGAGAGAACCGAACCAGACCGTTCATCCTGATAGTTCGAGCAATTCAGAACAGATCTCAGCTTATTCAAGAGAGGGATTGCTGGCATTGGCAACAGAAGGTAGGGATCTTGCTGAATTTGTTTCTAAGAATTTTATGTTTTAATTTGTTTCTTGTATTTTTGAAAACTAAAACTTCTGTCATAACAATTTAATAATTTTTAATCAAAAAAATAAGTGCATAATTTTCCTGCATAAATTTGTGATGCATCCACGAGATGGGATTAGCCTAAAATGGTCAATAATTTGATGGTGACATCTTTTGTTTACAGAATTGCCATCAAGAGGCTATACAGAACGTTTCTTTTTTTTAATCTTTTCTTTCTTATGAGTTAAGACTACTATGTAGGGATAAAGAGGCTTAGGGCATGCTTGGTGTTGCTTCTGGTTTTATTTTATTGCTCTATTTTGTGAAGATTTTGTTTAAATAGGTTAGATGGTGGAGTTGAAATTTGGATATGAGATAAGTTGTGCTACCATTCCAATTAGTCGTTATATATGTAATCATATTTAGGAAAACTTGATTTAAAATACTAATCTATATATGTTCACTGTTTCAGTTATAATTATATATAAAAATGAGACCAGATCGTTAGTGGATGTATAAACGGTTGAAAGATAGCCTTTTGAATCCAGAGTTCATGACTGGTATGAGATAATTCATAGAATTTGCATGCAATCATCCAGAAATGATGGACAATGATAGGATATGGTGTCCATGTAACCATCGCAAGTGTCAGAATCGCATGTTTCATGAAGTGAATACAGTTAAGTTGCATTTGTATAGAAATGGTTTTGTACCGGATTATTATTATTGGACTTTACATGGGGAACAAGCAGTTAGGGTTAACTTGAATTACAATGTTAATTATATGGATGAAGGTTTTGCTACAATTGATCATGCAGAATCATTCAATCGGTACCATTCCATGGTTATGGATGCAGCTGGTCATGTAGGCGTGCATGCAAACAAAGAGCCACTCGGAGTAGTACATTTCAACCTAAAAATGATAGGACATACGGAGTATGGCCTCGATGTGTCTATCAATCATAGATCATGTTTCTACGTGTTCTGAGTATGGATCCATGAGACAGTATGTTCAAAATTCGTAACTAAAAAAATTTTAGGAAAAGACTTTCTACTTTGATCCGGTGCAAAAAGCGGGCACAGCGTGCGATCATCAGTTGCATATGTGTGAGTAATCATTGGATCATAATGTGCATCATATGCGTGCTTGCATGTGCACGATCAATTAGCACGTGATATTTGTACTGAACGCGGTGTAGAAAAACTTTTTCAAAATTCTATAGATGCATCCCGTTCGAATGACAAAACCTATTGAGGGCCACTCAGTTGAGGCCCACTCGGTTGAGACGTCCGCGTTTTTTACGAAGACCGCCTGTGCGGAACCCATCAGCAAATGCCGCGGTGCACTCCAATCAGGTTCCCTAGCCCATAAACCTACACGGTACGCAAACCCTTTATATATATATATATATATTTCTGTGGTGGTAACGAATCCAGAACACTTTCCATGTCCTCTGGGAAAGCCATCTCAAGAGTCAAAACAAATTATGGTGATGATATCATTAGGAAAAGCTTGCAATCATGCACTAATTTCGATGATTAATATGTGCATCATATGTGTATCAAATTTTTTTTAAACTTCTGTATATAATATATATCAATCATCTAACATAGTGCAGTTGTTGCTGCATTGCTTTTGATATAGCAAGACTTTTCCGGTAAGATTATTGCTCCCCACTGGTTATTGATGGTGATGGTTCCTATTCTCTATGCGTTTCAAGATTTTTATATTCCATCCGAAGTCATATCACAAAGGAAATGATGGTAACATGGTTCGTTGAAGAGCCACATCACTGTTGTGTTTATATATATATATTCCTTATTGAACTCCTTAATTAATTATATCTTAAATTTGTGTCATCAATTTTGAAATTTTCTGGTTGTAAAAGGTGTAGATGTAATGGTCTCATCTTTTACATCTATAATCTTGGAATGGAATCCTCTTTGTATTGCGGATTGTACGTATATGATTGGATGGCTATCGGACATAGATTACCATCCCTTATTTATAATCATGCTTATTTGTATATAGGGCTAAAAGTGGGCTTGGGTTTACATCCTAACTAATTTGAGTCAATTTTGAACATAAAATTCAAGTTCAAAAAAAATTCAACCCAGACTCAAACCATTACTTAACCCAATTCAAACCCAACCTGAAGCTCGAGCCCTTAATCAATCTCGAATCTAGCTTGAATGCAATGCCAAAATCTTAAAAATGAGTAAAATTTTAAATTTTGTACTAGGTAATTTATCATCTAGTTAAGATTAACACTTGATATTATAGCAATTTTTAGAGCAATTACATGTACTTATTCTAAATATTATTTATTTTTATGTAAACATTTAAAATTGAAACTTAATTCTATTAGCCTAATTTTTGGCTTAAATAGTTTATTATGGGCCAATCCAATTATGTTTTGAGCCGAGCTTGAGCTTGAACCTAGGTCTATATCAGGCTTGAACCTAATTTCTGACGAAAATTTTAAATCCAGCTCACTTCCAACCCTACCTCCATGGCACTTAGGTAGTATTTAATTCATAAAAAGCTATATCTGGATAAGTGTATAGGATAGCATTTATTTAGAAAATAGCTCAAGGAATAATCACTTTTTAAAATAACAGCTTTGCCATCAAGAAATAATTTTAGTTATTTCTAGTTTTAGGGTCCCTAGGGAATAAGTTCAGGGAATAATTTATGGTTAAACATGAGTTATTCTCTTGGTTAAACTTTTTTGAAACTATTTCCCCTAGTTATAGCTTTTGAGGATAAAACCTCTTTATCCCTCGTACCAAACACAGCCTTAATAAATTCTTCCCTGAAAATCCCTTCTTATCCTCGTATCAAACACGGCCTTAATAAATTCTTCTTTATTTTTTAAGTATATCACGGTCATTAGCATCTGAGAAAGAATATATGGGGATCATTTAAATATACACAGTATTTTGCAATACAACTGTACGAAGGACCCGTGTCCTATAATCTCTAATTAATAACGATGAACATCATTATATTCCAAGAGGTTAGAAAAGATCCAGATCTAATAATCTCCGTGTCTTCATCCAGTTTCGAATAGAATTAGGTATGATCGCCTCATCTCCTACAAACTGAAACTCCATCTAGTCCCAAAAGACGTAGCTTTGATTGTCTCACCTCCAAAATTTCTGTGGTCCCATGGGGAAGAAGAAAAAAAAAAGGCCAATACCTTTGTAATTGAAGAAAGGTACAATGCCCTGCGCCCTTATGTGCAGCCGTTTTGTTGTACGTTGTGTTTGCTTTTGATACACATAAGAGGATGGGATGGAAGGAGGATGATTAGAGAAATGATAAAGATATAATAAAAAATTATTCTATGTTATGTTTGACTAGCAATAGAATAATAAATTATGTAAGACAAAAATTATCTTATCCTATATTTAATATTAGATAGGATTAAATAAGATTATGGATACACTTTTTTTAATTTGATAATTGTACCCTTAAAATTAAAAATAGTCATTGCTACGAATAAAAATAGTATAAAATATAATAAAATTAAAAATACGTATTTCAATAGAATAAGTTGTTTTCATAATCATTTTGTTTGTTCGTATATAAGAAAGCATTAAAAAAAAATAGCATTGCCTCCCTTCAAATTACGTGCATACATATTAAACTCTTGCATGCAAACTGGGACTCTGTATAATACTAATTTTAGTAGATAAATACGGACCTAACATTCCTCTCTCACATGATTGAAATAACAAACTTTATAGTATAATTATCAGAATCGAATCGTATCAATCGGTTGGATTAATTGAATCGAAATTCTGAAGATTAAATCGATTTGATTCTAATATAAAATTAAATATGCAAGTGATCCGAAATAATATAACCAATCCAATTTATTCAAATGAGATCATAGATTTTATTAACACGTTAACTTTAATTTTTTATAAAAAAATATTTTTTATTAAGTTAAATATATTTTTATATAAAATAATTAATAGATTCGATGATCTGAAGCTTGGCTGGATCGTTGTTGAGACCGAATCTGACAACGGCTTTTTAGCACTCGAACGGCTTCGAGCAACGTGCAAAGCCGAGAATACTCTCGATCCCCCCAACGGCCGCTGCATCATTCCGTGTCTCTTTTCCCAACGTTAAAAAAAAAACTAAAGGAGGTGGCGCCGTCCCGCGCTAGATGGCACACCGGGTATCCTGCTGCCGTTTGATGATCGCGTGAACGTGTGAACGTCGGCAAGATATTTTTGTGCGTGAAAGCGAATGCTATGCTATCCTTTCGGTTCACCATATTAGTCGGTCATCTCTGGCCTGGCCTCCTCATCCAACGGTCGTCTCTGCCTTAAGCCTTGTTGGCTACGCAAAGCGCTCCCGTCCATCGGTCCCACACTCCATCCACAATCACATATATACAACGCATGCATATCATCTCGATCCCCCAATCTTCTCCATCTTTGTTAGCTTCGTCAGCCAGCCAGTCCATTTCAGTTTGTCGACGAAGCCTGTCCCTTATAAAGGACGTCGAGAGACAACATATTAAGTTAACCATTGAACCACATATTTTCCGTTCTCCAGAGACGAAATTAAGGCCTTTCAAAGATGAACCCAGACAGTTCTTTAGGTAGCTGTGGCAGTAGCGATGGTCATGGAGTCAGCATGAGTGATGATTTGTTGACAGAGATTCTCGCAAGACTTCCCCTAAAGCCCTTGTTTAGATTCAATTGTGTTTCCAAAGCATGGTACGGTCTCATCTCGGACAACCACCTCCGAAGTAAGCTCCCCTTGATCACCTCCGGCGTGTACCACAGCCACAGCTCTCATCACCAGTACACCAAGGAGCCAAGATACGCACAAACGTCGTCGGAGAATGATTTTGAAGACTGTGATCTTGATTTCTTTCCATTCCATCATAATTCGAGCATCATCGATAGCTGCAACGGGTTGCTACTCTACTACTCATGCCTTCCTTCGAAGTTCTACGTCGTCAACCCCACGACAAAGAGGTGGGTGGCCCTCCCTGAGCCCATGAAGAGGAGCCAGCTCTCTGTATTGACCTTTGATCCCAGCGACTCCCCAAACTACAAGGTCATCTGCTTCACAAGCTGGCTTGCCCAAGGGGCCGAGCTCGAGGTTTACTCGTCCGAGACCGGGAGGTGGGTCGAGCACGAGCTGCACTGGGGGATCGACACCGATACCGTGTCGGCCACCATGCAATACTTTGCTGGAATTCTTTACATTCTTGCGTATCCAAAACACATTGTAGCTATAAATCTTGCCGAGATGAACTGCCATCTCATAGAGCTGCCCGAGCCGATGAGGCGTGAAGTTAGTGTTGGCAAGTCAAGAGGCTGTCTTCATTACACCTGCAACGATGGCCAACAACTAAGGATTTGGAAGCTCAAGGAGTACTCCAGTGCTGGTAAATGGGTGCTGAAGCATCGCATTCACGTTCCAGCAATCGTAGAGCAGAATTATAAAAGAATTAATCATTCCACTGCTTCTTCTCCTGCTGCTCTCCCAGACCAATTCAAATTCTTGGCATTCCACCCGGAGGAGGAGGTGATTTACTTTTGCGTTCCGGGGAAGCTCATCTCCTACAACCTAAGCAAGAAAAGAATTGATGAGGTTTATGAGTTTGGGAAGGAGAGGGAGAGGGCTCATCTGATCCAGATTTGGCTGTTCCCCTTCTCACGTTATATGTCGGATTGCTTAGCCAATGTCTAGTGGTGGATAGGTCCTGATCTATACCTTTCTCGCGGAATTCTTTTTACTTGTGTGAAGCTTGCTGTTATTGTGCTGCTGGTTGTCATGAAAAGAAATATATCAATGAATCATTGTTTAGTTTGCCTTCCAGACTACAATTTCCAAGTAATTTCAATAGAAACCAAAAGGAATATGAAATAGTTTGGCACTTCTTCATTTTATCTACTCGTTGACATCAATTTCAATGGAAGCATACTCTATCATTTTTCTTTAAAAATAAATAAACAAGGGAAAAAAAATGACGGGCAAATTGTGGACAAATAGGTGCAGTGGGCAATGACCGGATCATTATTAATCTGGATATTTTTACATGTGTAGCAAAAGAAGAGAAGAATTAATTTGGTGTGATGAAAATGAGGAAAGAATGAGTTATTTATAAAAGTTTTAATTTTTTTTTAAAAAATATCTTTCAATATAACTGTTATATGGTTATTGAAGGGTAAAATGGTTAAAACCTCTCATGTGGCCATTTATAGTTGGTTCTAGCCATTTTCAACGGCTAGAAACCCTATGTAGCCATTAGGGGCCGAGTTGGATGGGCTCATGGTTCATTTTGAGTCACGGGTTGTGTTGGATCAAAATTTTTTTGATTGTACCGTGCTCTGTATGGTCTATTTATTACTGAGCTATGTCAAGTATGATCCGACTATTGGTACAATTTGATGGACCTGAGCCATGCCGTGCGAGGCACGGCTCAATGACTACCTCTATAGTGCTTAAAGTACACCAAAGCAAGTAAAACATGCACAAACAGATGACTATAAGACATGCCGAATGAAAAGTCCTTTCCATCTCTCATGCATCTTGCACAAGCCAACCTGTTTCCACCACAAGCATCCGCATGTTGTGCATGTACCCACAGTCTCACACACACACACACACACACTCTCTCTCTCTCTCTCTCTCTCTCTCTCTCTCTCTCTCTGTAAGAGAACAAATTACATGGAGTTATATTAATTACAGAAGCCGTAAGGATTTCTCGTGAGGCCAATGTCACAGATGGCCTCTCTTAATTTGTTGGACAAAAGTCCTGTTCTTTAAGTAACAAACCCTTAGACCTGCAGCCGCCCTAGCTAATCCTTTCCGGACAAGAAACCGCTTCGCTGGTGGCCATCTCTGGTTCATTTATCTACCATAAAAATTTATTTCTTTTATAACAATCTCTGATAACTTCAATTTTTCAAGTTCTTAATCATAATAACATCATCTGTTTTTTTTTTAAAAAAAAAGAAAGAAAATTCATAAATGCATGACGATGTAAAAATATATCTTAAAAAATTAAAAGGTTTCGTACACTGTTATGCATGTACAATATGCTATTCTAATACAGAAGTGCACAGTGAAAGAGGCATTCAGCCACAAGTTGCAAGCCACTAAAGTCCAATCTATTCTTCTTTAGTAGGGTTTGGCAACTCTTCACTCTTAAGCATAGATATGTGGACAATAAAGATGCACACCTTTTCCTCAGACGGCGTGGCCGGCCGGTAAAAGCGCAGAGTCTTCCATATAGCCGGCATGCGTGTCCACCAGCCCAGGGAGCGGTTCCTGAGGCGTGATCCGCTTGGCAGACAAAAATTGAGCAGCGCCGAATAGTAATAGCCTTCCCCACTCCAGTTTGCCGGTACTGTCGTAGATGATGACACCGGCACCAAAAATATGGCTTTTGTGAAGGCCAGAACACCATATGATCAATTCCTGCCAAAACGGCTTGGAAAGCAGCAAGATTTCCTCGGTAGCTAGGTTGCAGTAAAATGGGACAAAGATTCATGTCCAATGAGCTCTCACCCTCGGTTGTATTATGCTATCCAAAAGTCTTGCTGCACCATCAAAGGTGGTGGAGCAAGCACGCATTAACCTTGGTGATTGGCGCGCACGCCGCATGCATTTGTGCTTGATAAGGATAAAATCGTTATTTTCTGTTTTGATGCATGTGCACATGCAGCACGCGTCAATCATCAGGCCTGATGCACTCGTTCTGCACTGAACGGTGCAACAAGACTTTTCCTAATGCTATTATTGCGGCCCATATGCTATTGTTGCAGCCCAGATCCAGGGATGTTTCCAAATATCAACAACAATGTTGCGACTCTCAATCCAGAGATTGGTCCGAGAACATTGTAGCACCACCACATACTCTTAAGTAAATCATGCAAAGTCTAGTAAACCTCAATATAAATAATATAATAACAAATATTAATATTAGCAGAAACTAACTCTATAGATGTCAAATTATCAAACTAACACATAAATATATCTACAATATCAAATAATATAGAAGAATTATACTTTACTCATGCTCTACTTTTAGATCTGGATCCAAAAATATGCATCATCATCGCCCTTTGTAACAAGATAATGGGGGAGCAAAGGTAATAAGCTAAAAGCTCAGTAAAAATTCTACACATACCACCATGGATATGCTTAGAAATTATAATAAAATATATCAAAATATATTTTTATAAAAAGTAAGATAACCAATCCATAAAATCAACTGTAAAACTTTTAAGCCAACCCTATCCAAATACCAACATATACAAAAATCATCAACATAACCATATCCATATCACAATCTTTTGCATACTTAAGTACATACTGACAAACCACATGCTAGTAATATATGTCTAACAACCTAACTTAGCGATATATACACGCACAGATTGATTCCCATACTAGTGTCTAGTGTATGTATTAAATTTAACTACATCATATCTACAGATCATAACTGGTTCTGCAGTGACCTCCTGCGGTCATCCTGCCCTTCTCTGGTGCCGCCGACTTAAGTCAATACGAAATCACATCAATACTAACCAAACTAGTACCATATATTAATAGTAAACTGATATCATATCCATAATTTCAACCAATCTTTGGCACTGGATTAAGTCACTCTAAATATTGAAAATATATACTGACAAATCTAATGTCAATAGTCCGTGTCTAGCAATCTAACTTGATGATATATGCATGCATAGATTGATTCTCAAACTCATGCCCAATATATTAAACTTAACCACATCATATTCACAGACCATAATTAATTTTACACCGATCTCTCGTGACTCTTCAACCCTTCCTCAGTACCATAAATATTGGCCAATAAAAAATCATACCAATAATAGCTTAGCTAGTACCATGTATCAACAATAACATCGTATACATATCTTAGAGATTAGTCCACATGCCCACAAAACCATAACTATATTAAAATTAAAATATCATACATCAATATTTCATACTCATATATCTCAAATAAAAGCTATAACCACTTCAGAGCTAAAATAATGTAACACAACATATATACAACTTCACAAATAAACCATTATGCATAGTTAAATATGCTAAGAAATTCAATAATAAATGCATGATGTATATGCAAACATGTAAGATATAAAGCATATTACATAATAATAAGCGAAAAACTCCTACCTCAATATTAATCATAAGTAATTAATCTCAGTAGTAAAATCAATCAATCACTGAACACCTATAACTAAACAAGAATAATTTATTAATTTATTAAAATTCATAATTCATGAATGTTATTGATGACGCCAAGTCACCTTCCTCAAACGTCGGGGAAGACGGACGTTCCTCTCCTCGAAGTCGTGCAAGAAAAGTTTCCGGAGACCGGTGGCACCGATGGGGACCCTCTGATGATCAAGTCAGTCACTTGGGCTCAGACAGAGAACCACTCCAGCGAAGAAGAGCTGAGGCGGTTAGGGTTTTTGCTGGGAGGAAGAAAGCTCAGAAAAACCAGAGTTCAGATCCCACTTACAGCGCTAGCATGTGCCTTTATATTTGTCCGAATACCTTATCTTATTATTTTGGGAGATCGCCTTCGTACCATCGCTACGCACGTCGGAGACATCCTGTACCGTTCGCTGATGTGATATCATATGTGTCCAGCGGCCGCGAAGGCATGCAGTGCGCGCCATCGGCTGATATGACCGAGTACAGTTGCAAGTAGTAGCGAATCGTACGCCGTAGCAAGGCATGGCCATGTACAGGGACATGGAATGCCCCATACGCCGTTATGAGGTATGGCCTTTCGTAACGGGGTGCAATCACGGACGTACTGAAAATCATGTGTGAGCACCGTGCGACCTGGTAGTTGTCGTTTTCCTTGGCAGTTGAGTTGCATGCTGATCGCTGATGACTCCCCACCCTGAGGCCGAAGGGGGTCCCAGGGGTGGGAGAACGCTGGCGCACCCCGAGGTCGGTGAGGGTCATGGGGATAAGGAAATGCCAGTGCACCCTGACCCCGAGGGGGTCCCGGGGTCAAGGGTTGATGGCCTCATCCCGCAACCCTGAGGGGGTCCCGGGGGTGGGGGAATACTGATGCACCCCGACCCCGAGAGGGTCCCGGGGTCAAGGACTGATGGCCCCACCCCGCGATCTCGAGGGGGTCCCGAGGGTGGGGGAATACTAATGCACCCCGACCCCGAGAGGATCCCGGGGTCAAGGGCTGATGGCCCCACCCCGCGACCCCGAGGGGGTCCCGGGGGTGGGGGATGCCGATATACCCCGACCCCGAGGGGGTCCTGGGGTCGATAGCTGCCGTTACCTTCTATTTTGACGACGTGGGATCAGTCATATCAGATGCCCCCTCGCCCCTGGGGTGAAGCGGGTCCCACCACTGAGGCTCAAGGGACGTTCTCCACGTGGCTGATCCCCGTCCTTATCTTTTATGCGGACAGTGCGGGGAATGTAAGGAGGCGGCCTTTCGTACACTGTGTCTACCGCAATCACCCTCGAGAGTGAGGACTGGCTCTTCGGGGCTCACGCAAAAAGCCGCATTATCATTTCCTTTCATTACGGCGACGTCAGCGGGGTCCCACCACTGGCTGGAGGCATGCTGCACCATGCGTCGGGGCGTTCCTCGAGGCGAGCTAGCGTATGGCAACGAGCCACGTGGCCGACGAGACATGGCGGGACGTTTTGAAAGCCCGATAAAGCTAGGTGAGGGGGGGGGGTGAACTGACGCCATACCGCCTGTGCCATCGTCTTCTTCCTCGCCTACACTCCAACTTCTCCTGCAACCTGCGAGCCTGCGTCTGGTTTTTTCCCTTCCAGGTCAGCTTTTCCCATCTTAGACTTATCTTTTCGCCCATGAGTTTCCCTTCCTGGACCTCGGAGGACAGTTCTGAGAACCATCCTCCCTCCGAGAGGCGTCGTACCTCTCCTACCCCTTCTCCCCCAATTGAGTGGTCCTCTGATTCAGAGGACCGGGTCCCTCTGGTTCGGCGATGGGTCACCGGTGGAGCCCCATCGAGGGGCCACCGGCTGGAGGCCGGTGCCTCCTCGAGGGCGGAGGAGTCCCCAGAGGGGACGGCCTCCACAATGATGCGTTTGGACCTGGAGAGAATCCGGGCACATTACAGGATCCCCCGGGAGGTTGAGTTATTCCCGCCAACCCCCAACGACAGGGTCATCTCCTTCCAACCCGATCGGATGGCTCTTTACGAGATCTGCTTACAGGCGGGTCTCCGCCTTCCCTTTCTCCCTTTCTTCGTCAATCTCCTTGACTTCTATTCCTTGACCCCCTCCCAGTTAGTTCCAAATTCTTATCGTGTCATTAGCGCTTTCGTCATTCTCTGTCACCACCTAAACGTCACCCCCCGAATCAGCCTGTTCCGATCTTTCTACTCCCTCCGGGCCCAAAAGGGTTGGTGGCTGTTTCAGCCCCGACCCAATAGGGTCCTAAAGCTCCTTCTCCCTTCATCGATTAAGGGATGGAAGTCCCGCTTCTTCTTCGCCAATGTCGATCAAGTCCGGCCCCAGTGGGGAGACCCCGACCTCCGGGGGAATGCCGTTGCGATCCAGCCTGGGGACCAGGAGGCATTGGGGTTACTGCTAGCCACCGAGATTCTCCGATACACTTTGCTGCTATCGGAGGACAACCTGAAGTCGGCGGGCCTCATCTCCCACCGGGGTAAGCCTTCTCCACCCTTAGCCAAAAACTCCGCTCCTTTGCCCCTCTCCTTCTTCTCTCTCCTTCTTTTTTCCTTTTTTTTTAATTTATATTTCTCCTTTAAATTTTGTTCTGAAAACCCAACTTATATCATGCAGCGATGAAGATACCGACGGCAAAGCTGTTGAGAGCCGCCTCCAAGAAAAGGGCCCGGAAAGGACCATCCAAAGGTCAGCATGCCCCAGCCCCGAAGCGCCCGACGGCCCGTGCCTCCCCTTCGGCACAAGTCTCCCCACCCCTGGCTCCGCAAAATGTCCCAGTTATCCCGGAAGTCGACCTCACAGTCGACACTCCACCAGAGGTGGGAATGACCGCAGGAGCTACCGCTGAAGAGCCAGTCGTGAGGGACTCCATACCGGCTGAAGAGCTCTCGGCTCCTAGGGGATCGACCCCACCAGACGCCACCAGGGACTGGGGTGAGGGACCGTCTGGCCCCGCGAGTCCATCCTCCGAGGGGTCACCCAGAGGTGGCCCGCACAAGGAATCGGGGACAGCCGAGATGGTGGAGGGAGGCGGGGGTGAGCCTGGGCCACCCCGAGACTCCCTGGATGATGGCCGCTGGGCTGAGCAAGTCCTGGGCCCAATCTTTGATCCTAGGATTATTGAGGACCTCAGCCACCAGAGAGCGGGCGCGTTCTTTCGGGACTCCTATGCCGCCGTCGTCAGGGTAAGCGATCTTCTTGTTCCTTACCTTTTGTTTTATATATATATACATTTTACTTTGCTGACCTAGGGCTCACACGTGCAGATCGCGCACTCCCTAAAGGCCGCCAGGGAGGTAATTCACGGAGGGAAAATTCTTCTACGGGAGACGCAGAAAGAGGTTAAGGAGGCCCAGCGCCGTGCGAAGGCGGCCGAGAAGGCGCTGGAGTTGGTCAAAGACACCTGTGCGAGCGAGGTGAAGGCCGCCAAGAGCTCGGCGGAGATTGAAGCCGATCATGCACGTGCAGCGCTCTCTCAAATGACGGAGGCTGTGAGCACTGTCATGGCCAGAGACATGCACATCTCTGAGTTAACCTCAGCTCTCCAGGAGGTTGAAAATCGAGCGGGCACGGCGGCGGAAGAGGCAAGAGCGGTGAGGGAGGAAACTTGCCAGTGCGAGGAGGAGGTAAGCCGCGCTCGGGAGGCTGAAAGGATCGCGGCGGAAGCCCTTACCACAGAGAAAACCCGAGCTGCTGGGCTCATAGAGGAATACAAGGCGTCCGAGCGCTTCACAGACGACTTGGCCGAAGCTTCGGCAGCTGTATTTCTTGACGGGTTCCAGCACGGCAAAGAGAAGGTGGCCAGAGACCTGAACTTCCCCCGGGCCCTGAAGGTTGAACTGGAGTGGTTATCAGACTTGGCCCCTTCTGACGATGAGCCCGCGCTGGCAGAGCCGTGAGCTCGCACTTGTGATTTTGCTTTTTTCCCTCCTCCTTGTTTTTGTAAGCCCGACAACGTCGTCATTTTGTAGTCTCTTTCAATTAATGAAAATACTCTTCAAAATGCCTTCTGAATTGTCACTGACTTCATTGATTGATATGTAACCTTATCGCCCCATTAGTTCTGATAGTTTTGGGGGACAACTCCCCACCCGAGCCATTCTGCCCTAGCTGTTTAAACCCGAAAGTTAGAGCCAGGGAGGGTAGAGTTCTCGGAGCGGAGACGCCGCCGGTCAGAGATTAGGTAGGTAGGCTCCTTGGGGCTATCGGTGCAACGCCCTGTCAAGTATCAAACCTTGTACTAAGTTGGCGTGTGGCTTTTAATGCCTACGGGAGTCGGCTTTTATCTGACCAGCGGGACTGTGCTGTCGGGTGTCGGGTCTTGGTTGTGAAGAGCCAGTGGTGCACCGCTCCACCAGCGGCTCACTGGGCTTTATGCCTATCTAGTGCAGGGCTTTTGTTGTTGAGAGCCAGTGGCACACTGCTCTGCCAGTGGTACACTGGGCTTTATGCCTGGCTAGTGCAGGGCTTTGAGTGCCAACGGGGTGCCGGGCTTTTGTTGTTGAGAGCCAGTGGCACACTGCTCTGCCAGTGGTACACTGGGCTTTATGCCTCGCTAGTGCAGGGCTTTGAGTGCCGACGGAGTGCTGAGCTTTTGTTGTTGAGAGCCAGTGGCACACTGCTCTGCCAGTGGTACACTGGGCTTTATGCCTGGCTAGTGCATGGCTTTGAGTGCCAACGGGGTGCCGGGGTTTTGTTGTTGAGAGCCAGTGGCACACTGCTCTGCCAGTGGTACACTGGGCTTTATGCCTGGCTAGTGCAGGGCTTTGAGTGCCGACGGGGTGTTGGGCTTTTGTTGTTGAGAGCCAGTAGCACACTGCTCTGCCAGTGGTACACTGGGCTTTATGCCTGGCTAGTGCAGGGCTTTGAGTGCCGACGGGGTGCCGGGCTTTTGTTGTTGAGAGCTAGTGGCACACTGCTCTGCCAATGGTACACTGGGCTTTATGCCTCGCTAGTGCAGGGCTTTGAATGCCGACGGGGTGCCGGGCTTTTGTTGTTGAGAGCTAGTGGCACACTGCTCTGCCAGTGGTACACTGGGCTTTATGCCTGGCTAGTGCAGGGCTTTGAGTGCCGACGGGGTGTCGGGCTTTTGTTGTTGAGAGCCAGTGGCACACTGCTCTGCCAGTGGTACACTGGGCTTTATGTCTGGCTAGTGCAGGGCTTTGAGTGCCGACGGGGTGCCGGGCTTTTCTGTGAAGATTCAAGTAGCTAAAATTGAATCCCATTAATATTGAACAAGGGGCAAAAACCCAAGTGAATACAGGGATGATACTTAACATGAAAGGAGGAATACATTACTGATAATACCGACGGAGGTTATCTGCATTCCACGTCCTAGGGAGTGGCGTCCCATCAAGTTCTTCAATTTTATAAGCTCCGTGGCAGAGCGTCTCGGTGATCCGATAAGGCCCCTCCCAGTTTGGGGCTAACTTGCCTCCCTCAGCTGGCTTCGAGACCTCAGCCCGTTGAAGGACCAGGTCCCCCGGCAGGAACGTCCGAGGGCGCACACGAGCGTTGTAGTATTTCGCGGCCCATTGTCGGTAGGCTGCCATTCGAAGCCGTGCCCGGTCTCGCACCTCCTTCACCAAGTCGAGGTTGGCTCGCAGTTGGTCAGGGTTACCTTCCTTGCTATAGGTTTCCACCCGGGGGCTGGGTGCACCGATCTCCACAGGAATAACAGCTTCAGAGCCAAAGACTAAGCTGAACGGCGTTTCACTAGTGGGGGCTCGCAGCGTTGTATGATAGGCCCATAGCACGTTGGGGAGCTCCTCCACCCATCGCCCCTTGCAGCCATCTAGTCGAGATCTCAGCCCCTGGAGAATGATCTGGTTAGTCACTTCAGCTGCCCCGTTGGTTTGAGGATGCCCGATGGAAGTGAACCTCTGACAGATACCCAGCTCGGAGCAGAACTCCCGGAAAGGCGCATTGTCAAACTGCCAGCCATTATCAGTGACTAGTGTGCGCGGCAGTCCGAACCGACATCTGATTGACTTCCAGAAGAAAGATCTCACTTTGCTTTCGGTAATCTTGGCCAGAGCCTCGGCTTCAACCCACTTGGTGAAGTGATCCACCGCTACCAAGAGGAACTTCCGCTGCCCGAAGGCCGGGGTAAATGGACCTAAGATATTCATGCCCCACTGGGCGAAGGGCCAAGGTACCACCAAGGGGGTCAGGTGAGATGTCGGCTGTCACTGGATATTGGCGTTACATTGGCAGCTATCACATTTCTTGACAAGTTCAGCTGCGTCTTCCTTCATCATCAGCCAAAAGTACCCTTGGCGCAGGGCCTTGTAGGCTAGGGCTCTGCCCCCAGGTGACTCCCGCATACACCTTCGTGGATCTCCCTGAGGATGTAATCTGATTCAGTTGGCCCCACACACCTGAGGACTGGGTATGAGAAGGATCTCCGATAAAGCTTCCCGTCCATCATCAAGAATCTCGGGGCCCTTCGCCTGAGCAGCTTGGCCTCAGCGGGGTTCTCCGGGAGAGTACCGTCAGTCAAGTACCAGATGTAGGCGTCCATCCAGGAGGGCTCCTGCTCCACTGGCAATGCTTCATCCGTAGCCTTGGTGCTTGGGACTTGTAGGTGTTCCACATATGTCCTTCCCAACGTCCTGTCGACCGAAGTGGCCAAGCGGGACAACGCGTCAGCCCTGGCATTCTTCGCTCTGGGGATATAGCTGACGCGGAAGTAAGAAAAATGAGACGCCTGGGACTGCACCTTGCTCAAGTAGCGGGACATGGTTGGGTCCCTAGTCTCGTACTCCCCGGCGATTTGTCCAGAAATGAGCTGAGAGTCCATGAAGGCCCTCAGACGCCCCGCGCCCAGCTCCTCAGCTAATCTCATCCTCACCAGCAAGGCTTCGTACTCCGCCTGATTATTAGTTGCTGGGAACTGAAATCTGAGAGCGTACTCCACTACATCTCCCTCCGGGCTCGCGAGAATGAGTCCAGCTCCGCTCCCTTGAGAGTTCGCCGCCCCATCCACATGCAAGATCCAGTCCTCCACCTCCCCAAATGAGGGAGAGTCCACACGCTCCTCCGGTCGCGCCTCCTCCACGTCCTTCTCGGTCCAGGAGCACTCGACCAGGAAATCCGCCAACACTTGGGACTTCATGGCTGACCTTGGCCAGATGGACAGGTCAAACTCACTTAGCTTAATGGCCCACTTAGCCAATCGATCGGAGGTGTCAGGGCGAGACAAGATAGCTCGTAGGGGCTGGTCCGTAAGCACCACGATGGGATGGGCTTGAAAGTAAGGCCGAAGGCGCTGAGTAGAGACCACCAAGGCGAAGATAATCTTCTCAGTTTTCGAATACCTGGTCTCAGCGTCATGAGTACTTTGCTGGTATAGTAGATTGGCTTCTGGGCTCCGTCAGCATCCATGCGCACAAGTACGGAGCTAACAGCCTTAGGGGAAGCGGCCAGATATAAGAAGAGCTCTTCTCCATTTTCAGGCTTGGACAACAGCGGAGGAGTGGAGAGAAATTACTTTAATTCTTCAAAGGAGCCCTGACACTCTTTCGTCCACTCGAAGCCGTTGATCTTGCGCAGCGCCTTGAAGAAGGGCAGGCACCTCTCTGCCGACCTTGACATGAAACGACTCAAGGCCGCCACCCTCCCCGTTAGGCGTTGCACCTCCTTCTTGCTGGCTGGAGGCCGCATCTCCAGGATAGCTCTAATCTTGTCGGGGTTGGCTTCGATCCCGCGCTAGGTCACCATGAAACCCAGGAACTTGCCCGCTGCTACTCCGAAGGCGCATTTGTGGGGGTTGAGCTTCATCCGGTACCGGCACAGATTGTTGAAAGTCTCCTCGAGGTCAGCTACATGGTCTTCTGCATTGGTGCTCTTAGTCAGCATGTCATCCACATATACCTCCATGTTGCGCCCCAGCTATCCTCAAAGACCTTGTTCATTAATCTTTGATAAGTAGCCCCGCGTTTTTCAATCCAAAGGGCATCACCCGGTAACAGTAGATCCCTTTCTCCGTAATAAAGGAAGTCGCTTCTTCATCCGCCGGGCTCATCTTGATTTGGTTATACCCGAGAACGCATCCATGAAACTGAGCGTCTCGTGTCCGGAGGTGGCATCCACCAGCTGGTCGATTCGGGGCAGCGGGAAGCTATCTTTGGGACACGCCTTATTGAGGTCGGTGAAATCCACGCACATTCTCCAGCTTCCACTGGCCTTGCGAACCATCACGACGTTCGCCAACCAGTCGGGTAGCGCACCTCGCGATGTGGCCAGCCGCCAGCAGCTTCCACACCTCCTCGTCAACGGCTTTCTGCCGTCCGGGCAAAACTCCTTTTCTTCTGTCTGATGGGCCGGCACTCCGGTCGAATATTGAGCTGGTGCGTGATCACCTCCTCCGGGATCCCGGGCATGTCGAATGCTGACCATGCGAAGACGTCGGCGTTGGCCCGCAGAAAGGTAAGGAGTCGGTCACGAGCTTCCTCCGGAAGTAAGGCTCCAACTCGAACCGTCTGCACGGGGTCCTCCCCGAGGGGGAAGGTGAGCAGCCACTCGGCCGGTTCCCCCCTCCTCTCCAAGTGTCAAGGGCCTCGGGTGCCGGTGCAGATGGCGGTGCAGGTGCCGCCTCCTGGGGACTAGGGGCCAAGTGATAGCAAAGTGCCGGTAGGCCCTGCTCTCCTCGCATCTCGCCGACCCCTCCGCTGGTTGGGAACCTCACAAGGAGCCGCTTGGTGGATATGATGGCGTCCAAGAGGTTGAGCCCGGGCCTCCCAAGAATCGCATTGTACGCCAGGGGCACACGGACCACCAAAAATTTTATAAGGACAGTGCTTTGGCACGGAGCCGTTCCAGCCATTACGGGAGAGTAATTTCCCCTTTGACCCTCACGGAATCTCCTGTGAATCCCATCAAAGGCGTGGCAACAGGTTGAAGTAGATCATGCGACAGGTTCATGCGAACAAAGGCATCGTAGTTTAAAACATCTACGGAGCTTCCACTGTCGACTAGGATTCTTTTTACAGGGTGTTTAGCGATCGTCATGGATACGACGACGCTATCATCATCTTTACAACCCCCTCCAAGTCCCTCTCGAAAAAAGGAATTACAGTTTCCTCCCCCCTCTCCCCTCGGTCTCTTCGACGGGCCTCCTGCCCCCCAGGAAATCATCGCTACCGTCTTCTCCGTCGGGGCGTTATCATCACTGGCGGCATGGGCGCTGATGGGCCAGGAGCTCCCAGGGTTGTTCCTTTGGACGAACTTCCCAGGTGGCCTCGTTGAATGAGGTCTTCAATAGCTTTCTTCAGCTGCCGGCAGTCGTCGGTGTGTGGCCATGGTCCCGGTGGTAGCGGCAGTAGAGGTTCTTGTTCCGGGGGATCTTCGGGTTGATGGGAGGAGGGCGTTGCAGATAGGCTCCCCTTCGATCTCGAGCAGGATCTGATATTAGGGCAAGCAGCGGTGTAAGGCCCGTCTCTCGGTGCAGGAGGTCGAGGGCGGTTGTCTGGTCGGCGAGGAGGCTCGGCCTCCTGGGGCGGGCTTCTGCAGGTTCTGGCTAGTTCGGCTTCCTGGGGATATTCCCACCAGCTTCACGCGGGAAAAGTCAGCTTCGTCCGCCCGGATGTACTTCTGGGCACGGATCAGAAGTTCGGAGTAGGAGCCCGACGGCTTTTTGTCAAGAGAGTACGCGAAGCGAGAAGGGCGAAGCCCCGCTTCAGAGCCAGGGTAGCCACCGAGTCTTCCAGGTTGTAGACCTCCAGGGCGGCTTCTTTGAACCGGGCAACATAATCCAGCAGAGGCTCGCATTCTTCTGCTGAACGGCAAACAGACTGTCCGCCACCCTCGGGATCTTTCGGCAGGCGTCAAAGTGGGCCAAAAAAGCCCTCTCCAACTGGCGGAAGGAGTCGATGCTTCGTGGCGGCAGACGAGAATACCAAGCCCGGCAGCCTTTTTCAGAGTAGCCGGGAAAGCAACACACATAAGTGAGTCAGTGGCCCCTGAACTTGCATGAGTACCTTATAGCTCTCCAATGGTCCAGGGGTCCATGGTTCCGTCATATGGGTCCAGCTGAGGAAGGCGAATCTGGTAGAGATGGGCTCTTCCATGATGCGGCGGGACAGAGAGGCCGACTGTAGTAATCACTTCTGGCAGGTGGGTGATCCGATGGCTAAGCTCCTCCATCTTCTGGTTACACTCCTCGAGTCGACGCTCAGCTCGACGAGGCATTCGGCCATCAAAGGAGCCCTCCCCCGAAGATTCAGAAGAAGAGCGAGGGCGGCGATGCCGGCGCGGGCACTCCGCCTCCTTTCGTGCTGCCATTTAGGAGAAACGCTGCGTGGCGAGAGGGAGACCGGAGCCTTTTGGATGCTTCACGGTGATGTGGCTTGGCCGGGGATCGGCAGCGACGATCTGCAGGAACTGGCGATCTCCGGCGGGAGGAATGCTGGCTAGGCTGCATCACCCCCGGGATAGACGGGTTCAGCTCCGGCTGCTGCACGGCCGCTTGCTGGTGCTGCAGGCCCTGAACCATCGCCGCCAACGACTGGACCTCCGTGGCCAGGGCAGTGAATCGATCCTCCTGGAGTTGCTGTGGAGTAGGTGCGGGAACGTCATTCTGCGAGCAGAAGGCCCTGCCCCCCGGAGATGCAGAGGCTCCGGAAGACTGGATGCGAGAGCCGGGGGGGCCTCCGCGGGTGGACCAGCCCCGCAGCGCTGCCCCCCAGCGCGACCGGCTGAAACTCCTTTCGTTCGAGTCATCACCATGGCTTTAAGGTCTCGAAGACAGGAGAAGAAGAAAGCTGCTGGTTCGACGTCTTTCTTACACTCCCCCTACCTGGCGCGCCAATCTGATGACGCCAAGTCACCTTCCTCAAACGTCGGGGAAGACGAACGTCCCTCTCCTCGAAGTCCTGCAAGAAAAGTCCCGGAGACCGGTGGCACCGGTGGGGACCCTCCGACGATCAAGTCAGTCACTTGGGCTCAGACAGAGAACCGCTCCAGCGAAGAAGAGCTGAGGCGGTTAGGGTTTTTGCTGGGAGGAAGAAAGCTCAGAAAAACCAAAGTTCAGATCCCACTTACAGCGCTAGCATGTGCCTTTATATTTGTCCGAATACCTTATCTTATTATTTTGGGAGATCGACTTCGTACCATCGCTACGCGCGTCGGAGACATCCTGTACCATTCGCTGATGTGATATCATACGTGTCCAGCGGCCGCGAAGGCATGCAGTGCGCGCCGTCGGCTGATATGACCGAGCACAGTTGCAAGTAGTAGCGAATCGTACGCCGTAGCAAGGCATGGCCATGTACAGGGACATGCAATGCCCCATACGCCGTTATGAGGTATGGCCTTCCGTAACGGGGCGCAATCACGGACGTACTGAGAATCACGTGTGAGCACCATGCGACCTGGTAGTTGTCGTTTTCCTTGGCAGTTGAGTTGCATGCTGATCGCAGATGACTCCCCACCTTGAGGCCGAAGGAGGTCCCAGGGGTGGGAGAATGCTGGCGCACCCCGAGGTCAGTGAGGGTCACGGGGATAAGGAAATGCCAGTGCACCCCGACCCCGAGGGGGTCCCGGGGTCAAGGATTGATGGCCCCACCCCGCAACCCTGAGGGGGTCCCGAGGGTGGGGGAATACTGATGCACCCCGACTCCGAGAGGGTCCCGGGGTCAAGGACTGATGGCCCCACCCCGCGACCCCAAGGGGATCCCGGGGGTGGGGGAATACTGATGCACCCCGACCCCGAGAGGATCCCGGGGTCAAGGGCTGATGGCCCCACCCCGCGACCCCGAGGGGGTCCCGGGGGTGGGGGATGCCGATACACCCCGATCCCGAGGGGGTCCCGAGGTCGATAGCTGTCGTTACCTTCTATTTTGACGATGTGGGATCAGTCATATCAGTTATCATTTTGCCCCTCTAGTTCATATTTTAAAAAGTACCACTATACTCCACTATTCAATGATTGCTAACCCATGCTTAACTATCTTCACTTAAAATTTATTTACTTTCTAATTTTACTATATATTTATCAATTTACTAAAATTATGAAAATACCCCTATTAAGCTTGCTTTAATTACTACCTAAGCTTAAGTAAACTTATATAAGATTAAATCAATTCTTAATTAAATTGATAACTTCTAACCTATGTTTATCACCCATTAATAAACCTATCACCCATTAATAAACCTTAATTAACTCCACATTATTTTAATTGGATTAACGGCATCCTAAACAGGTTTATCTGAAAGTGCTAAAATCGTTGCAAAAAACTTTCTGCAATGATTTAAATTTGTAATCATTCGTTACAGAAAGTTCATATTTGAAGCTCAAATCATTGCTTTTAGCAACGAATAAAATTTGTCATAGAAAGTCTACCTTTTGCAACGAAAATATTTCGTTACTGAATCTAGAAAATTCATTGTTACTGCTTCCCAAAAAGTGCGATAATTCATTACTAAAATTGAATTTCCATAACAAATTTATTTCCATTGCTGAAACAAAATGCATTGCTAAATGTTTTCTGTAATGAATGTTTTATTTAGCCAAATTCGTTATTGAATATGAGTTTCCGCAACGAATTTATTTTCATTGCTGAAACACACTTCGTTGCTTATTATTTTCTACAATAACTATTTTATTTAGTCAATTTCGTTACAGAATATGAGTTTCTACAATGAATATGGTTTCATTGCGAAAAAAAGATTGTTGCTAAATAATTTTTTTTCATTATAAATTCATTTAAAATTATTACAAATATAATTTGTTCCTACTATTAAATTTATTGCAGAAAGTCAAGTTGTTACAAATGACTCTAAATAGCATTAATAACATATAACAATTAAGTCCAAAATCTAAAATAAAACTGAAATGTTTTATACCAAAATAAAGTATCTGCTTAAAAAAAAAAGATGAAAGAGTGAAACATGCACGGACAAATCAAACTCTCTCATCCAAGATGTCAGTAGAAGATGAAGGTGGAGGATTGCTCGACGATGCAACTTGTGAAGTCTCAATCATAGTCATGCGGGCCATAACATTCTCTAACACTGAGGACATGGTGTCGATCTTTTCGTTGGCTTGCTGAAGCTACTAAACAATCTTGTCATAAGAGGGTTAACCAACATTGTTGGTCATAGAAGAGTCAATAAACTGTTTCTTCCCTAATTGATGACTAGTCTGAATACACGATCATCCTGGAGCATATGATGATCAAAGCCCCAAAACCTTCTCCATAATTTGAAGGTCAATGAGATAGTTGTTTGAGTCATTCTTGTATGTCATTATCGGGGTCTATCAGAGAAAAATATGAAATGAAAAAAAATACATCATTTTCACAACAATATGGATAAAATATCATAGTTTAGAATTAGAGACATATGTCGGATGTCCACTTGTCCATCTTCTCGTCGTGGCAAAGCTCCTTCCAACTTCTGATATGATCAACAGTAACACCCTATTACGATGAACATGATGGTTTGTGTCGTTGACACTGATCCATTCTTAGTCTTTGCCTTTTTATTGCAGAAGTTCTTAATATTCTTCTCTCGCCTTTTCTATAATAAGAAAAGAAATGACTAGTAACTTTGAAGCATGAAAATTTAGCAAATGAATACATAAGAATTCATGACTCAATAAAATAATGTAATCAAATAATCATACCTGCCATTCTTTTGACCTTCAATTTTTGACTAAGAACTTTCAATCTTCAGGTTTACAATATGTATGGGGCTTTGCGTAAGCATCTGCATCTGAGAGCTTGTCTATATCCTTTTGCAAGTACCAAGGTTAAAACTTGTGCTTTTGTTGCTTCCATGCCTCGTTTAATTGCTTTTCAATAATGTCTCTTACCCTTTTATTTGTCACATTGCACACATTCTTCATATTCAAATTAAAAATTCAAATATAAATTTCATTACATTAAGAGAGTGTTACGATTTAAAGTTTCACAAAATTTAAAGATACATAAAATAAAAGATATACAATAAAAAAAAGCCACAGTCAATAATCTGCAAGAGGAAGGTTGTCACTTTGTCCGCGAGGATCTGATGCTTCAGAAGTCTATAAGAAAAATTAAAAATATTTAATTTGCAAAACTATCAATGAATATTAGATAAATAATTAATTTAATATAAAATATATATTTAATAATATATATTTACTTGATGTGGAACAACCATTTGTACGAGAGATGTAAGCCGCTCAATGTGCTCTCTCATGAAATCCATCTATGCATAATGTCACCTATTATTTACATCAAGTAGAGTTAGTGAAAATAAATATTAATTTAACATAATAATTATTATTAAATTTAATACATTGCAAAATTTAGTACATGATCCAATAAAGAAATGTGAAGGCCACCCATGATCAAAAAAAAAAAAAAGGTGGATCATCAATGGACGCGACAACAGATGACATTCCAGATACATAGCAGAATCAAAGTCTATTTCGCTGCTTAGCATCGAAGGTAGGAACAACCTCCACTTAAACCTATGTAAACCATGAAATTAAAATAAAAGTATGCTGGTAGATGACAACATGAAATCAATAGAGTACCTCTGCTCAGTATTCTTTAAGGCGAGTCCGGGTATTTCACGTTCCTGAATAATGATATGATGTGTCGTATCAGCAACCACCAAAACTCATTCTCAGCGTATAAAAAGAGAAGAATTGCAGAATTGCATTGAAAAATAACTCGTAGCTCGATAAAAATTGGAGCTTTTAAAGCTTTTCTCTTCCTATTCGATCCAGACGATAAAAATTGGAGCAACCTTTGGACAAAACCTTTGAAGAATACGAGTTGGTAAAACTAACACTTTTCTCTTCCTGGCTTAAAATGCTATTTAAAGCTTCGTTTACGTTACTCCTCAGAGAACGGAACTCACCGTTTCAATTCATCGAACAGCCACACCTTGAAGAAGGGGACAAACACTAAACTGGCCCTTGGTGAAAGCAAGCCAGAAGATACGCACTCACACCTTCGCCTGAAGCCGATTCCACTGCAAGAAAATTCTGGCGTTCAGTCTCATCAGCTCCTGACATTCGCCGTGCAAACTCTAGGGTAGCATATTTCAATTTGAAACATGAAAAGATTATTTCCACCTTCCAATGAAGGAATTCCAGATGAAATCAAGGTCAACGTCCCAGATTCATGAGGTTTTGTTTCCTCGGAGTTATGGACAGCCTGAGCTTCCAAACGTCAGAAGAAATACTAGCTAAATCTCTCGCTTGGTAACCAGCACCCCCAGGTCTCGAACAAGAAAAGCGAGGCTGGCAACCAGAGATTAAAGGCTTCAAGAAATAGATAAAGAAACCAAGCTAAAAGTACACCAGCTACCTCAACCGAAGCAACCGAGCAAGAACCCTACTGAAGGAAGAAAACTTCCAATCAAAAACATCAAAAAGTCTCAAGCCTCCGAAGAGGATAAGGTCTCAAAACCTCAAGAGAGCGGCTCGCATTGTTAGCATTTTCTTTTATGTGGTCCATGTGGATATATGATTGATTTATTATTTATTTATTCTAAATGATAATTATGATATCTAATTTTATGGGTGAAGAGTCTTCACGCATAACGGTGATCACGTTTGCGTGCGTGAAGAACCTCTCACTCACAGAAGCACGGCTCTTACGGAAAGGGTCATGAGGAGGGAAAAAGTAAAATAAAATAAAAGGCTAACGGTGATTCAAACCTATAAACAAGGGGTTACCACTTTATCAATCTAATCCTTAACAATAAAAGATGAAAGCTGAGGATATTTCTCCAGTAAGGAGATTCCTTTAAAATTTATGTTTTGCCTTTTAATATTTATGAGATTAATATTTTAAGTGTATATATATATATTACAGTAAATTTATGTGGGTACACTTAAGTCTTTAGTATTCACACAAGATATTATCATTAACTAAATTTGATGTCTATATTATGTAATTTGTTAGTCACCAAAGTGGCCAAATTTGAAAGTTTATATGTATCAAATTTAATTAAATAATTCAATTACTCATAATTACATGATGCTTATAAATGAATGACATAATTGTTTAATTGTTATGAGTATATTGAAGTTCATTGATTATAAATATTTAAGGGTCGCCCAAATGTTGACTAGTCATTTTATAATCTATGGACATGATGTGGTCAATTAATATGCTTGGTTAGGTATGTTTAGCATATCCAAAGATAGCAAACATATCTAATTTGAATATATATATTTGCCAAGTATGTAAAATTAAAATTAAGTATCAATTATGTTTACTGTTGTATATTGTTGTATCACCCAAAGGAGAACTTCAATATGTACTTAATGTTTACTTGATAGAGTCTGAATATTTATTTAAATATATTACTCAAAACATTAACATGTGAGTATATTTTATTTGTTCCTGTTTCTCATCATTCGTAAGCTATGTCTGTTCAAACTTTCAATGGGCTTAATTTCTCTGAATGGTGCGAACAAGTTTAGTTTACCTTAATGTTCTGGATCTTGATTTGGCACTCATAAATGAGAAACCCACTGCTCTTACTGACTATAGCAATGCTGAACAGAGGTTTTTTTATAAGACTTGGGAAAGATCAAACAGACTTAGCCTAATATTCATACGAATGACTGTAGCAAACAATATCAAGTCCACAATTCCTGCTACTGAAAGTGCTAAGGAATTTATGTAGTTTATGGAAGCATGTTCCCAATCTGACTCTGCTGATAAGTCACTTGCTGGGACATTGATGAGTACTTTAACCAACATTAAGTTTGATGGTTCTCGTACTATGCATGAGCATGTTGTTGAAATGACAAACATGTTGGGAATTGTATCCTAAAGCCAATCATTTGATGATTGTGCTGATGTAAATTGTATATAAATTGATATATTAATAAAAGTTATTTGGCAGTTTATTTATTACAAGAACATCTTCTTAAAACTGAAGCCCTCAGGATCTTCCTTCACGATAAAGGAGGATTTATCTTTGAAGGTCCTTAAAAGAGTTCGCGACAAATGATATACTATGACAGGGCCATAGTACTATCAATTATAGGACGTTGTATATCATATTTGTTGGTTGTCCTCTTAACCAAGGAGTGTAAAGACACTGGTATGACATACAGGTGAAAGTGTAGGAGTACATTTCACCGAACGTGACTCATTTTTGGATACTCTACTATCAAGAGTTAATCCGAGAAGATATAGGTATAAGTATCCTTCAGACCTGAAGATCACAACCAGTGGCTTACAAGAAACTCATTGTACTTGGTGCCGGACCACCTGGATTTCTAATCCAGCTACGAAAGGTTACTGGGTGCAGTCAAGTACTTGTGGTAGTCAGTTATGGATCAAGATAGAATTTGACCTATCCCGTTAAAAGGAGAAATGCTTGTGTTTCAATTTAGCAAGACCTTGGCCAAGGCACTTCATGTGAAAGTCACATGATCACTAAAATTGAAATCACTTTATGGATTTGCTGTTTAGAGTTGACAGGCTCTTAAGCCATCCTTAGCATTTGTGGTCAAGAGGATGAATTATACGGTAACTGTTTCTTAGGGTTCTTGGAGTTTGCTCGGCAACTCTTCGACCTATCTGGACATCGGGTTCCATTGCTAGATGGGCACATCGATTAGTATAGAAAATTGTTTCTATGCTACCGGCTTAGGTTCGAACCTAGAGAGTCACACGCATAGAAGTTTCCTAGGATGATCTATTTGCTGATCAACGATTGAGAATCGTATATGATTTAATTAATCAATTTGATTGATTGAATTATCTCAATTGGATTAAGTACAAGTGAATAAGATTCAATTTGGTTTAAGTCTATCAGAAGGACTAATCAATTTCAAATATTGATTTGAAATTAGATTTGATTTGGATTTAAATAGATTCAGGATTAGCCAAATTTGATTTGGGCTAGGACCATGATCTATATTGGTTTAATCCAATAAATTCAAATTAGCTTAAAACCAAAAATCCAAACCCCATGTGTGAAAAAGGTTTTCTCGCATGATGAGATAACTAAAATCTCATCTCATGAGAAATTAAATTCTCATGCAGAATTTAATTTATAACTTTTAGTCTTCTTCAAATGATTCCCAAGTTCAAGAAAAATAAATTTTGCTAAAAGGTGCCTCTTTGGAAGAGCACTCCATATAGCTCTCCGTGCATTGATAAGTGTGTGAATTAATGTGCCTCTTTGGAAGAGCACTCCACACAACTCTTCGTGCATTGACAAGTATGTGAATTAATGTGCCTCTTTGGAAGAGCACTCCACACAACTCTCCGTGCATTGACAAGCGTGTGAATTAATGTGCCTCTTTGGAAGAGCACTCCATACAAATCTTCATGCATTGATAAGTGTGTGAATTTAATATGTCTCTTTGGTTTTCACAAAAACAGCGAAATTCTAAATGTTAGAATTCAATAGGCTGGCTAATATGAAACTATAAATAGAGGACATCCCTCACCAGATAAAAAAAAACACAAGATCAAAAGAGATCAAAAAATTCTAAACAGTTAGAACCAAGTGTTACAGTTCTAAGAGTTAGAACAGAAAATTCTGGTGTGATTTTAGTGTTAGCAAAAGCTTGGTGGATCTTGGAGGAAGATTCAAGTGGAAGAATTCAAGATCAGCAAAATTATTTTTTGCGAGCTAGCACTCCCGGGAATCCGATCATTCGGGGGCTTCGCGTGGACAATACTAGAGGCTGGACGATTGAACGGCTGCAGAGCACAAAGGATTTACCTACTGTTCTTAAGGTGAGTGATTTGATCCTTAGATCTTAAGGCAGGCTTCAAGATGAGTAGTATGACTTCTCATCTTGAAGATTAAGATATGATCTTAATTATTTAATTTATATGCAATACTTAGATCAAACGATCTTATAATATAAGGCAAAGATATGATCTTGATGCATGTTAGAAAGATTAATATGTAATCTTTAAATTTCTACATTGATAATTGTTATCAAATTTTAAAATATGCATGCCTTGGGGATTAACTCTCCCAACAAATGGTATCAGAGCCAGTTGACCTACACAGGTTAAATGCAGGTACAACATCAATGGGACTCTCGCTGGTGACCATGTCACCGAAGCCAGACTCTCCGCCCATTGATGTTGGTGTACCGGCCGAGACGGTAGCCAGCTAGTCTGATAGGTACATTTGTTAGGTGACATGGAAGGTACCCATGACCGATTAACAAATGGTATCAGAGCAATGGTTTCTTATTAATCTAATTTATTGCATATAAATTAATGTTCCTATTAATTGTGTAATTATGGCTAAAACTAATCGCAAAGCTATATGGTCACAGATGGATTAAAATCCAAATTACCCATTCAATGAGGTATTCTGTGACAAATTGCCGTGCTATTGTTTTATCATTGATGCTCAATCTAAAGATAATTTAAATTAAGCTTAAGCATCAAAACATAGATTATACGCACTCTCAAAAGATGTTTTATATTTGATACATATTGATGTTGTATAAAAGCATGATATTTGCATGTTTAGTATAAAACATAGATATGATATATGATGGCATGATGTCTATGTTATGAAACATATAAATATTTATGAGAGTCTAATTTGAATGTCAAATGTTAATTCATAATCCCTTTAGATATGATCTAAATATAGGAATTATGAGTAGTAACATAATACATGTGATGCTTGATTGAAATATATGACATGTAAACATGAAATATATTTAATCTTTTGGGTTAGCTAAATCGAGTCCATAAAGGGTTAGACCCTAAGGTTTAAATCAACTAGACTAAAGAGTATTTGAACAAATCTAATTAGATTAGGTTAAGAATGCTCTAAATCAAACAATAGTTGTAGTTGATCATGTCCTTCTCTTTGATTAAACCAAATGGAAGTAGATTAGGCTCCGTGGTTGACCATGAATCTCTTAGATGGTCAAATCAGAATTGGTTAACCATATGATGTCAAGGTGAGTTGGCAAGTTGCTCTAGGATCAACGATCGAATGGTTTTTAATTAGGAGCTACTCGTATTGATGCATCTTTAACAAGTTAATGGCATATCCCTCCCATCGATCTCACTCACCTGGTCAATGTGGTGAACCATTTATGATTCAGATCATTTACCTGATTCGGGTTGACCCATGCCTGTAAGGAAATCAGTCTGACTGATTTAGGTGCCACTTAACCTGACTTAATCTTGTTTCATTCTACTGATTTCATACATTCAGTGGGAGAACTTGATTAGTCAATTTGTCTTCAAATTATAAAATCCTCTAAAATTATTAGGTCCTTAAAATGAAATAGTTATATGATCACTAGATCATAGCCTTCAATTAAGGTGGGTGATAATAAGTCCGATGTCTTGATAATCATTGGAGGCACTCCATGCATGGTGCTTGTCAACCATCGGAATTATCATTCATTATATGATAAGTCAGCGTAACTATTAAATAGACAGTCAGGTGAGCCGAGCTTCACTCGGGCTTGGTTGTCTATTGATAGGTTACACTGATTATATCATTTAATGGTTGGACCTAACCAGAACTTTCAGTGGAGGCACTCCATGCCTGCTGAAGAGGTACATGGGGCAAAACTGAACACTAAGAATTATTTTGGGAAACAATTGGTTTTGAACCTACTCTTAGATGTATATGGGTTGGCCAAGCTTCACTTGGGCCTGTATGTAGTCTATATAGATCTTAGTGCCCGCTAAAAAATTAAGAATAATTCTTTGAATTGGGGTGTAGAGGCTGCCAATTTAAACAAAATAGTGAGAGAATCTTTATACTAAAGTCCAAGTCTTTAGACTGAATCAATTTATATACTAATAAACTTTAGTTTTTCCTTATACAAAAATGGCCACTAATTTATCATTAAGGTCTCTATTGGATAGTGACAAGTTGAATGGTTCAAATTTCAATAGCTGGTTTAGAAAACTTAAGATCATCCTTGAGCATGAGAGGATTCTATATATTCTTAATAATCCTGCACCAAAGATACCTGATGCAAACACACAAAGTTCTGAGAAAGATACTTATCAGAAGTGGCTCAATGATAGAAAACTAGTGTACGTTGCATCATGCTAGCAGCAATGAACGATGAATTCGGTTGCTGGTTCGAGAATGCTCAGCCAAAAGAAATCATTCAAGCGTTGAATGAATCTTTCGGCACACCTGACGACGTTGAAAGGCACAAGACTAGTTGTGCTATTTTTAATGCTCGAATGAGGGATGGATCTCCTGTCACTGATCATGTATTGTACATGATCGAGAAGATAGAACTGCTAAGCAAGCTCAGCTTTCTCCTACATGAGCAGTTGGGAAAAGATGTGATCCTAAATTCCTTGCCTCCATCCTTTCGACATGTCCTTACTCATTTTTGAATGACAAAGCCTGTAGTCAACTACCACGGTTTGTTGGGATTGTTACAGAACTTTGAAAAGGATAACCAGCTCTCTAAGGGTTTGGTTAATGTGGTTGAAGGATCTAAGGTAGGGCATCAACCTTTTGGGAAAGGGAAGAAGAAAAAGAATAAGAAAAAGGTGCAACATGCTAGGACATTTATAAGGGGTTAGATGCAGAAGAAAAAAGTTGATAAAAGTTAAGCTGAATGCTTTCATTGCAAGATGCAAGGGCACTGGAAGAGGAACTGTCCTCTTTACATTGCCACACTTGATCCAAACAGGCCGAAGAAGAAAAAGGGGCAAGATGTTGCTTAACAAGGTATTTATATGATAACACATTGTAATTTTTTTGTATATGATAATCAGACATGGGTATTAGATATCGGGAGTCCTTTTAACATTTGCAATTCATTGCAGGGACTACAGGTCACTAAAAGATTTGAGGACAATGAAAGATTCGTTAATGTCGGCGATGGAAGATTAGTTCCAGTTCTGGCATTAGGAGTTCTTGAAATAGTTTTCAATAGAAATGTCATTCTACTAAATGATTGTTATTTTTGCCCAACGTTCTTGTTGAACATAATTTCTGTAGGCCTTCTGGCCAAAAGTCATTATGAAATTTCAATAAAGGATGTTACTTTTAATATCATTATGAATGGAGTCACTATAATGACTGGGCATTTATGTAATGGCATTTATATATTATCATAGCCTGTGAATGTAGTGTACAAATCAAGTAAGCGCCCTAGAATAACTGATGTCACAGACATTTATCTTTGGCACCATCGACTGGGTCATATCAATAAGAACATATTAAACATGTTAACTCAGGAGGGCATCCTTCGAGTTGATGATTGTGAATCATTAACTACCTGTGAATCCTGTCTTCTTGGTAAAATGACCAAGTCATCTTTTACTAGAAAAGGTGAAAGAGCTAAAGAGTTATTAAGTCTAGTACATACTGATGTATGTGGACCAATGAGCACTTGTGCCAAAGGTGGATATTACTCTTCATTACTTTTACAGACCTTTCTAGGTTCGGTTATATCTATCTTATGCGACATAAATCTGAATCGTTTGAAATGTTCAAACAATATCATAAAGAAGTAGAAAAACAAACAGGAAAATGTATTAAGATCCTTCAATCAGATCGAGGAGGCAAATACCTTTCCAATGACTTTGTGACATATTTAAGGAAGAATGAGATTCTCTTCCAATGGACTCCTCCAGGAACACCACAACATAACGGTGTGTTGGAAAGGAGGAATCAGACTCTGTTAGACATGGTTCGGTCCATGATGGGTTTTGCAAGCTTGCCAATATACTTTTGGGGATATGTATTAGAATCAGCTTGTCATATTCTCAATAAGGTTCCAAGTAAGTCTGTTTCAAAACTTCACATGAGATGTGGTATGGACATAAACCGGTAATCACCTATCTGAGAGTCTGGGTGTGTCCAGCTTATGTGAAACGTGCAAAATCAGACAAACTTGAATCCAAATTTGATAAATATTTTTTCATCGGCTATCCGAAAGAAACCAAAGGATATTACTTCTACAATACTGAAGAACAAAAATTGTTCATTAGTAATAGAGCAGTTTTTCTTGAAAAGGAGTTCCTTAGTGAAGGAACAAATAGCTCTAATGTTGAACTTGAGGAAGTTCATCAAGTAGAAGGAACAACACAAACCAGTGAACCCTTAGAATCTGAGTTGATTAGATCAAACTCAAAACCCATTTTAGATGCACCATTAAGGCAATCTGGTAGAGTACCACATCAACTGGACAGATACTTAGGTTTCTTGGTCCAGAATGATGATCCTGTTGAACTCGATGAAAATAACGAGGATCCGATCACCTATATGGATGCTATGCAAAGGACTGACTCTAATAAATGGCTTGATGCCATGAAATCCGAACTTGATTCCATGAAGGATAATAATGTATGGACATTAGTTGACCCATCCGAAGGGATAAAACCCATAGGGTGTAAGTGGGTTTTCAAGAGAAAAAGAGGCACAGACGAAAAGGTTGAGACCTATAAAGCATGTCTTGTTGCCAAGGGGTATCGTCAACATTATGGTATTGACTATGACGAAAAATTTTCTCCTGTGGCAATGCTGAAATCCATTCGGATTATGCTAGCTATAGCAGCACACTTAGATTATGAGATTTGGCAAATGGATGTTAAAACCACTTTTCTAAATGGTGATTTAGAAGAACAGGTGTATATGATACAACCTAAAGGTTTTATATCTGAAGACGAGTCTAAAGTGTGCATGCTACAGAAGTCTATTTATGGACTTAAGCAAGCATCTAGGAGTTGGAACATATGATTTGATAAAGTGATCAAATCTTATGGCTTTATTAAGAATAAAGAAGAACCTTGCATTTATAAATGGGCTAACAGTTCCGTTATTGTATTTCTTGTATTATATGTGGATGACATTCTCTTAATCGGGAATGATGTCCCTGCATTACAAGGAATAAAGACATGGTTATCATCACAATTCTCCATGAAAGATCTGGGAGAAGCATCATACATCCTTGGGATGAAGATCTATAGAGATAGATCTAAGAGGATGCTTGGTTTATCCCAATCTATGTCATTGACATAGTGCTAAAGAGGTTTAGCATGGAGAATTCCAAGAAAGGCTATCTTCCGATAGGCCATAAAATTCATCTTTAAAAGAACGATTGTCCGACAACTCCTAATGAAAGAGAATGTATGAGTTGAATTCCATATGCTTCGGCAGTAGGATCGATTATGTACACCATGATATGTACAAGACCAGATGTGGCATACTCACTAGGAGTAGTGAGTAGATACCAATCTGATCCAGAAGAAAAACACTGGCAAGTTGTTAAGACAATCCTTAAGTATTTAAGAAATACTAAGACCAGTGGTTAGTCTATGGAGAGTATGATTTGAAACTTATTGGATATACTGATTCCAGTTTCCAATCAGATCATGATGATTGCAAAAGTGTATCGGGTTTCGTGTTTATCCTAAATGGTAGAGCTGTTTGCTGGAAAAGTTCCAAGCAACATACAGTGGCAGATTCGGTGTGCGAGGCAGAGTACATCGCTGTATTAGATGCTGCGAAAGAAGTTGTGTGGCTGCGAAAGTTTATCTCCAAGCTTGGAGTGGCACCTTCCATAGGTGGACCAGTCCTGTTGTACAATGACAGTACTGGAACCATAGCTCAAGCAAAGGAACCACGAGCACATCAGCGCACCTAGCACATACTGCGTCGGTTTCATCTTATACGAGTGATTGTAGACCGAGGTGACATAAATCTTCAAAAGATTGATGGAAAGAAAAACCTAGGTGACCCATTTACTAAAGCACTCAGCATTAAGGAGTTTGATGACTATAAATTGAAGATGGGTATTAGATACTGTAATGAGTGGCTTTAGGCTAAGTGGAAGTTTGTTGGAAATTGTATCCTAAAGCCAATCATTTGATGATTGTGCTGATGTAAATTGTATATAAATTGATATATTAATAAAAGTTATTTGGTAGTTTATTCATTACAAGAACATCTTCTTAAAACTCCTAATAGTAATGAAGCCCTCAGGATCTTCCTTCACGATAAAGGAGGATTTATCTTTGAAGGTCCTTAAAAGAGTTCGCGACCAAATGATATACTATGACAGGGCCATAGTACTATCAATTATAGGACGTTGTATATCATATTTGTTGGTTATCCTCTTAACCAAGGAGTGTAGAGACACTGGTATGACATACAGGTGAAAGTGTAGGAGTACATTTCACCGAACGTGACTCATTTCCGGATACTCTACTGTCAAGAGTTAATCCGAGAAGATATAGGTATAAGTATCCTTCAGACCTGAAGATCACAACCAGTGGCTTACAAGAAACTCATTGTACTTAGGTGCCGGACCACCTGGATTTCTAATCCAGCTACGAAAGGTTACTGGGTGCAGTCAAGTACTTGTGGTAGTCAGTTGTGGATCAAGATGGAATTTGACCTATCCCGTTAAAAGGAGAAATGCTTGTGTTTCAATTTAGCAAGACCTTGGCCAAGGCACTTCATGTGAAAGTCACATGATCACTAAAATTGAAATCACTTTATGGATTTGCTGTTTAGAGTTGACAGGCTCTTAAGCCATCCTTAGCATTTGTGGTCAAGAGGATGAATTATACGGTAACCATTTCTTAGGGTTCTTGGAGTTTGCTCGGCAACTCTTCGACCTATCCGGACATCGGGTTCCATTGCTAGATGGGCACATCGATTAGTATAGAAAATTATTTCTATGCTACCGGCTTAGGTTCGAACCTAGAGAGTCACACGCATAGAAGTTTCCTAGGATGATCTATTTGCTGATCAACGATTGAGAATCGTATATGATTTAATTAATCAATTTGATTGATTGAATTATCTCAATTGGATTAAGTACAAGTGAATAAGATTCAATTTGGTTTAAGTCTATTAGAAGGACTAATCAATTTCAAATATTGATTTGAAATTAGATTAGATTTGGATTTAAATAGATTCGGGATTAGCCAAATTTGATTTGGGCTAGGACCATGATCTATATTGGTTTAATCCAATAAATTCAAATTAGCTTAAAACCAAAAATCCAAACCCCATGTGTGAAAAAGGTTTTCTCGCATGATGAGATAACTAAAATCTCATCTCATGAGAAATTAAATTCTCATGCAGAATTTAATTTATAACTTTTAGTCTTCTTCAAATGATTCCCAAGTTCAAGAAAAATAAATTTTGCTAAAAGGTGCATCTTTGGAAGAGCACCCCACACAGCTCTCCGTGCATTGACAAGTGTGTGAATTAATGTGCCTCTTTGGAAGAGCACTCCACACAACTCTCCGTGCATTGACACAGTGTGTGAATTAATGTACCTCTTTGGAAGAGCACTCCACACAACTCTCCGTGCATTGACAAGCGTGTGAATTAATGTGCCTCTTTGGAAGAGCACTCCACACAACTCTTCATGCATTGATAAGTGTGTGAATTTAATATGTCTCTTTGGTTTTCACAAAAATAGCGGAATTCTAAATGTTAGAATTCAATAGACTGGCTAATATGAAACTATAAATAGAGGACATCCCTCACC
>UESW01002358.1:103846-161269 GCA_900491605.1 Calamus simplicifolius | reverse complement strand
TTAGAGCAATGGTTTCTTATTGATCTAATTTATTGCATGTAAATTAATGTTCTTATTAATTGTGTAATTATGGCTAAAACTAATCACAAGGCTATATGGTCACAGATGGATTGAAAATCCAAATTACCCATTCAATGAGGTATTCTGTGACATATTGCCGTGCTATTGTTTTATCATTGATGCTCAATCCAAAGATAATTTAAATTGAGCTTAAGCATCAAAACATAGATTACACGCACTCTCAAAAATGTTTTATATTTGATACATATTGATATTGTATAAAAGCATGATATTTGCATGTTTAGTATAAAACATAGATATGATATATGATGGCATGATGTCTATGTTACGAAACATACAAATATTTATGAGAGTCTAATTTGAATGTCAAATGTTAATTCATAATCCCTTTAGATATGATCTAAATATAGGAATTATGAGTAGTAACATAATACATGTGATGCTTGATTGAAATATATGACATGTAAACATGAAATATATTTAATCTTTTGGGTTAGCTAAATCGGGTCCATAAAGGGTTAGACCCTAAGGTTTAAATCAACTGGACTAAAAGAGTATTTGAACAAATCTAATTAGATTAGGTTAAGAATGCTCTAAATCAAACAATAGTTGTAGTTGATCATGTCCTTCTCTTTGATTAAACCAAATGGAAGTAGATTAGGCTCCGTGGTTGAGCATGAATCTCTTAGATGGTCAAATCAGAATTGGTTAACCATATGATGTCAAGGTGAGTTGGCAAGTTGCTCTAGGATCAATGATCGAATGGTTTTTAATTGGGAGCTACTCGTATTGATGCATCTTTAACAAGTTAATGGCATATCCCTCCCATCGATCTCACTCACCTAGTCAATGTGGTGAACCATTTATGATTCAGATCATTTACCTGATTGGGTTGATCCATGCCTGTAAGGAAATCAGTTTGACTGATTTAGGTGCCACTTAACCTGACTTAATCTTGTTTCATTCTACTGATTTCATACATTCAGTGGGAGAACTTGATTAGTCAATTTGTCTTCAAATTATAAAATCCTCTAAAATTATTAGGTCCTTAAAATGAAATAGTTATATGATAACTAGATCATAGCCTCCAATTAAGGTGGGTGATAATGAGTCCGATGTCTTGATAATCATTGGAGGCACTCCATGCTGGTGCTTGTCAACCATCGGAATTATCATTCATTATATGATAAGTCAGCGTAACTATTAAATAGACAGTCAGGTGAGCCGAGCTTCACTCGGGCTTGGTTGTCTATTGATAGGTTACACTGATTATATCATTTAATGGTTGGACCTAACCAGAACTTTCAGTGGAGGCACTCCATGCCTGCTGAAGAGGTACATGGGGCAAAACTGAACACTAAGAATTGTTTTGGAAACAATTGGTTTTGAACCTACTCTTAGATGCATATGGGTTGGCCAAGCTTCACTTGGGCCTGTATGTAGTCTATATAGATCTTAGTGCCCGCTAAAGAATTAAGAATAATTCTTCGAATTGGGGTGTAGAGGCTGCCAATTTAAACAAAATAGTGGGAGAATCTTTAGACTAAAGTCCAAGTCTTTAGACTGAATCAATTTATATACTAATAAACTTTAGTTTTTCCTTATACAAAAATGGCCACTAATTTATCATTAAGGTCCTATTGGATAGTGACAAGTTGAATGGTTCAAATTTCAATAGCTGGTTTAGAAAACTTAAGATCGTCCTTGAGCATGAGAGGATTCTATATATTCTTAATAATCCTGCACCAAAGATACCTGATGCAAACACACAAGTTCTGAGAAAGATACTTATCAGAAGTGGCTCAATGATAGAACTAGCATACGTTGCATCATGCTAGCAGCAATGAACGATGAATTCGGTCGCCGGTTCGAGAATGCTCAGCCAGAAGAAATCATTCAAGCGTTGAATGAATCTTTCGGCACACCTGACGACGTTGAAAGGCACAAGACTAGTTGTGCTATTTTTAATGCTCGAATGAGGGATGGATCTCCTATCACTGATCATGTATTGTACATGATCGAGAAGATAGAACTGCTAAGCAAGCTCGGCTTTCCCCTACATGAGCAGTTGGGAAAAGATGCGATCCTGAATTCCTTGCCTCCATCCTTCCGACCTGTCCTTACTCATTTTGAATGACAAAGCCTACAGTCAACTACCACGGTTTGTTGGGGTTGTTACAGAACTTTGAGAAGGATAACCAGCTCTCTAAGGGTTTGGTTAATGTGGTTGAAGGATCTAAGGTAGGGCGTCAACCCTTTGGGAAAGGAAAGAAGAAAAAGAATAAGAAAAAGGTGCAACATGCTAGGACATTTATAAGGGGTCAGATGCAGAAGAGAAAGTTGATAAAAGTTAAGCTGAATGCTTTCATTGCAAGATGCAAGGGCACTGGAAGAGGAACTGTCCTCTTTACATTGCCACACTTGATCCAAACAGCCGAAGAAGAAAAAGGGGCAAGATGTTGCTCAACAAGGTATTTATATGATAACACCTTGTAATTTTTCTGTATATGATAATCAACCTGGGTATTGGATACCGGGAGTCCTTTTAACATTTGCAATTCATTGCAGGGACTACAGGTCACTAAAAGATTTGAGGACAATGAAAGATTCCTTAATGTCGGTGATGGAAGATTAGTTCCAGTTCTGGCATTAGGAGTTCTTGAAATAGTTTTCAATAGAAATATCATTATACTAAATGATTGTCATTTTTGCCCAACATTCTTGTTGAACGTAATTTCTGTAGGCCTTCTGGCCAAAAGTCATTATGAAATTTTAATAAAGGATGTTACTTTGAATATCATTATGAATGGAGTCACTGTAATGACTGGGCATTTATCTAATGGCATTTATATATTATCACAGCCTGTGAATGTGTGTACAAATCAAGTAAGCGCCCTAGAATAACTGATGTCACAGATATTTATCTTTGGCACCATCAGCTGGGTCATATCAATAAGAATAGATTAAACAGGTTAACTCAGGAGGGCATCCTTCGAGTTGATGATTGTGAATCATTAACTACCTGTGAATCATATCTTCTTGGTAAAATGACCAAGTCATCTTTTACTGGAAAAGGTGAAAGAGCTAAAGAGCTATTAAGTCTAGTACATACTGATGTAGACCAATGAGCACTTGTGCCAAAGGTGGATATTACTACTTCATTACTTTTACAGACGACCTTTCTAGGTTCGGTTATGTCTATCTTATGCGACATAAATCTGAATCGTTTGAAATGTTCAAACAATATCATAAAGAAGTAGAAAAACAAACAGGAAAATGTATTAAGATCCTTCGATCAGATCGAGGAGGCAAATACCTTTCCAATGACTTTGTGACATATTTAAGGAAGAATGAGATTCTCTCCCAATGGACTCCTCCAGGAACACCACAACATAACGTGTGTTGGAAAGGAGGAATCGAACTCTGTTAGACATGGTTCGGTCCATGATGGGTTTTGCAAGCTTGCCAATATACTTTTGGGGATATGCATTAGAATCAGCTTGTCATATTCTTAATAAGGTTCCAAGTAAGTCTGTTTCAAAAACTTCACATGAGATGTGGTATAGACATAAACCGGTAATACCTATCTGAGAGTCTGGGGGTGTCCAGCTTATGTGAAACGTGCAAAATCAGACAAACTTGAACCCAAATCTGACAAATATTTTTTCATCGGCTATCCGAAAAAAACCAAAGGATATTACTTCTACAATACTGAAGAACAAAAGTTGCTCATTAGTAATAGAGCAGTTTTTCTTGAAAAGGAGTTCCTTAGTGAAGGAACAAATAGCTCTAATGTTGAACTTGAGGAAGTTCATCAAGTAGAAGGAACAACACAAACCAGTGAACCCTTAGAATCTGAGTTGATTAGATCAAACTCAAAACCCATTTTAGATGCACCATTAAGCAATCTGGTAGAGTACCACATCAACCGGACAGATACTTAGGTTTCTTGGTCCAGAATGATGATCCTGTTGAACTCGATGAGAACAATGAGGATCCGATCACCTATATGGATGCTATGCAAAGGACTGACTCTAATAAATGGCTTGATGCCATAAAATCCGAACTTGATTCCATGAAGGACAATAATGAATGGACATTAGTTGATCCATCCGAAGGGATAAAACCCATAGGGTGTAAGTGGGTTTTCAAGAGGAAAAGAGACGCAGACGGAAAGGTTGAGACCTATAAACCATGTCTGGTTGCCAAGGGGTATCATCAACGTTATGGTATTGACTACGACGAAACGTTTTCTTCTGTGGCAATGCTGAAATCCATTCGGATTATGCTAGCTATAGCAGCACACTTAGATTATGAGATTTGGCAAATGGATGTTAAAACCACTTTTCTAAATGGTGATTTAGAAGAACAGGTGTATATGATACAGCTGAAGGTTTTATATCTGAAGACGAGTCTAAAGTGTGCAGGCTACAGAAGTCTATTTATGGACTTAAGCAAGCATCTAGGAGTTGGAACATATGATTTGATAAAGTGATCAAATTTATGGATTTATTAAGAATAAAGAAAACCTTGTATTTATAAATGGGCTAAATGTTATTGTATTTCTTGTATTATATGTGGATGACATTCTCTTAATCGGAATGATGTCCCTGCATTACAAGGAATAAAGACATGTTATCATCACAATTCTCCATGAAAGATCTGGGAGAAGCATCATACATCCTTGGGATGAAGATCTATAGAGATAGATCTAAGAGGCTGCTTGGTTTATCCCAATCTACGTACATTGACACAGTGCTAAAGAGGTTTAGCATGAGAATTCCAAGAAAGGCTATCTTAGGCCATGGAATTTATCTTTCTAAGAAGGATTGTCGACAACTCCTAATGAAAGAGAACGTATGAGTCGAATTCCATATGCTTCGGCAGTAGGATCGATTATGTACACCATGACATGTACAAGACCAGATGTGGCATACTCACTAGGAGTAGTGAGTAGATACCAATCTGATCCAGGAGAAAAACACTGGCAAGTTGTTAAGACAATCCTTAAGTATTTAAGAAATACTAATGACCAGTGGTTAGTCTATGGAGAGTCTGATTTGAAACTTGTTGGATATACTGATTCCAGTTTCCAATCAAATATGATGATAGCAAAAGTGTATCGGGTTACGTGTTTATCCTAAATGGTGGAGCTATTTGCTGGAAAAGTTTCCAAGCAACATACAGTGGCAGATTCGGTGTGCGAGGCAGAGTACATGCTGCATCAGATGCTGCGAAAGAAGCTGTGTGGCTGCAAAAGTTTATCTCCAAACTTGGAGTGGCACCTTCCATAGATGGACCAGTCCTGTTGTACAGTGACAGTACTGGTGCCATAGCTCAAGCAAAGGAACCACGAGCACATCAGCGCACCAAGCACATACTGCGTCGGTTTCATCTTATACGAGTGATTGTAGATCGAGGTGACATAAATCTTCAGAAGATTGATGGAAAGAAAAACCTAGGTGACCATTTACTAAAGCACTCAGCATCAAGGAGTTTGATGACTATAAATTGAAGATGGGTATTAGATACTGTAATGAGTGGCTTTAGGCTAAGTGGGAGTTTGTTGGGAATTGTATCCTAAAGCCAATCATTTGATGATTGTGCTGATTTAAATTGTATATAAATTGATATATTAATAAAAGTTATTTGGTAGTTTATTCATTACAAGAACATCTTCTTAAAACTCCTAATAGTAATGAAGCCCTCAGGATCTTCCTTCACGATAAAGGAGGATTTATCTTTGAAGGTCCTTAAAAGAGTTCGCGACCAAATGATATACTATGACAGGGCCATAGTACTATCAATTATAGGACGTTGTATATATATTTGTTGGTTGTCCTTTAACCAAGGAGTGTAAAGACACTGGTATGACATACAGGTGAAAGTGTAGGAGTACATTTCACCGAACGTGACTCATTTTCGGATACTCTACTGTCAAGAGTTAATCCGAGAAGATATAGGTATAAGTATCCTTCAGACCTGAAGATCACAACCAGTGGCTTACAAGAAACTCATTGTACTTAGGTGCCGACCACCTGGATTTCTAATCCAGCTACGAAAGGTTACTGGGTGCAGTCAAGTACTTGTGGTAGTCAGTTGTGGATCAAGATGGAATTTGACCTATCCCGTTAAAAGGAGAAATGCTTGTGTTTCAATTTAGCAAGACCTTGGCCAAGGCACTTCATGTGAAAGTCACATGATCACTAAAATTGAAATCACTTTATGGATTTGCTGTTTAGAGTTGACAGGCTCTTAAGCCATCCTTAGCATTTGTGGTCAAGAGGATGAATTATACGGTAACTGTTTCTTAGGGTTCTTGGAGTTTGCTCGGCAACTCTTCGACCTATCCGGACGTCGGGTTCCATTGCTAGATGGGCACATCGATTAGTATAGAAAATTGTTTCTATGCTACCGGCTTAGGTTCGAACCTAGAGAGTCACACGCATAGAAGTTTTCTAGGATGATCTATTTGCTGATCAACGATTGAGAATCGTATATGATTTAATTAATCAATTTGATTGATTGAATTATCTCAATTGGATTAAGTACAAGTGAATAAGATTCAATTTGGTTTAAGTCTATTAGAAGGACTAATCAATTTCAAATATTGATTTGAAATTAGATTTGATTTGGATTTAAATAGATTCAGATTAGCCAAATTTGATTTGGGCTAGGACCATGATCTATATTGGTTTAATCCAATAAATTCAAATTAGTTTAAAACCAAAAATCCAAACCCCATGTGTAAAAAAGGTTTTCTTGCATGATGAGATAACTAAAATTTCATCTCATGAGAAATTAAATTCTCATGCAGAATTTAATTTATAACTTTTAGTCTTCTTCAAATGATTCCCAACTTCAAGAAAAATAAATTTTGCTAAAAGGTGCCTCTTTGGAAGAGCACTCCACACAGCTCTCGTGCATTAACAAGTGTGTGAATTAATGTGCCTCTTTGGAAGAGCACTCCGCACAACTCTCCGTGCATTGACAAGTGTGTGAATTAATGTGCCTCTTTGAAAGAGCACTCCACACAACTCTCCGTGCTTCGACAGCGTGTGAATTAATGTGTCTCTTTAGAAGAGCACTCCACACAACTCTTTATGCATTGATAAGTTTGTGAATTTAATATGTCTCTTTGGTTTTCACAAAAACAGAGGAATTCTAAATGTTAGAATTCAATAGGCTGGCTAATATGAAACTATAAATAGAGGACATCCCTCACCAGATAAAAAAAAACACAAGATCAAAAGAGATCAAAAAATTTAAACAGTTAGAACCAAGTGTTACAGTTCTAAGAGTTAGAACAGAAAATTCTGGTGTGATTTTAGTGTTAGCAAAAGCTTGATGGATCTTGGAGGAAGATTCAAGTGAAGAATTCAAGACAGCAAAATTATTTTTCCGCAAGCTAGCACTCCCGGGAATCCGATCATTCGGGGGCTTCGCATGGACAATACTAGAGGCCGGACGATTAAACGGCTGAAGAGCACAAAGGATTTATCTACTGTTCTTAAGGTGAATTATTTGATCCTTAGATCTTAAGGCAGGCTTCAAGATGAGTAGTATGACTTCTCATCTTAAAGATTAAGATATGATCTTAATTATTTAATTTATATGCAATACTTAGATCAAATGATCTTATAATATAAGGCAAAGATATGATCTTGATGCATGTTAGAAAGATTAATATGTAATCTTTAAATTTTTGCATTGATAATTGTTATCAAATTTTAAAATATGCATGCCTCGGGGATTAACTCTCCCAACAAAACATAGTAGCAAGAATAAAGACTATGGGATTGGAAGTGAATGAGAATTTTCTTGTGCAATTCATTATCAATTCCTTGCCTCCTGAGTAGGGTCCATTTCACATGAGTTATAACACTATGAAGGATAAGTGGAATGTGAATGAACTACAAAGTATGCTCATTCAAAAGGAAGCAAGAATTAAGAAACATGGAAATCATTTTATTAATCTCATGGGTCAACAAGGAGCTAGAAAGAAATCAAAAAAGATAAGAAAGGAAAGAGCAAGCAACAACCACTAAAGATAAATGGGTCATATGCTCAAATCCACAAGAAGAAACAAAAGGATGATAAATGTTACTTTTGCAAAAAGCATGGACACTATCAGAAAGATTGCCTGAAATGTAAGGCATGATTCGAAAAGAAAGGTAAGCCTACGGATTTTGTATGTTTCGAATCAAACCTAACAGAAGTTCCTTATAATACTTGGTGGATTGATACTGGTTGTACCACTCATGTTTCTAATACGATGCAGGGATTCCTTACGATCCAAACCATAAACCCAAATGAAAACTTTGTCTCAATGAGAAACAGAGTCAAAGTTCCAGTTGAAGCTGTTGGAACTTATCGTTTGATTCTAGACACTGGATATTATTTAGACCTTTTCCAAACACTTTATGTCCCTTCTATTTCTCATAATTTAGTTTCTTTATCCAAACTTGACTTAGTTGGATATTCTTTTAAATTTAAAAATGGATGTTTCAATTTGTTTAAATACAATCATCTTATTAGTTCTGGTATTCTTTCTGATGGTTTGTATAAATTTAAGCTTGATAATCTTTTTGCTGAGACATTGTTGACCTTGCATCATAATGTTGGTACTAAACGTGGTTTAGTGAATGAACAATCAGCTTACTTGTGGCATAAACATTTGGGTCATATATCCAAAGAAAGAATTGAGAGATTAGTAAAGAATAAAATCCTTCCCGATTTAGATTTTATTGATCTTGGGATTTGTGTGGATTGTATTAAGGAAAACACAATAGATAATCAAGAAAAGTGCCATAAGAAGTAAATAGCTCTTGAAATTATATACACCGATATATGTGGGCCTTTTGATGTTCCATCTTTTGGTGGAGAAAAGTATTTTATCACCTTTATTGATGATTTTTCACGTTATGGCTATGTCTATTTGTTGCATGAAAAATCTCAATCGTAAATGCTCTAGAAGTATTTATCAATGAGGTTGAAAGACAACTAGACAGAAAAGTAAAAATTGTTAGGTCTGACAGAGGTGGTGAATATTATGGAAAGTATGATGAATTTGGACAATGCCCTGATCCATTTGCCAAATTCCTTGAAAAGCATGGCATATGTGCTCAATACACAATGCCTGGAACACCAGAACAAAATGGTGTTGCAGAAAGGCATAATCGAACTCTAATGGACATGGTTAGGAGTATGTTAAGCAATTCATCATTACCCTCATTATTGTGGATGCATGCTTTAAAGACCGCTATGTATTTGCTAAATAGGGTTCCTAGTAAGGCAGTTCCAAAGACTCCTTTTGAACTATGGACAAGAAGGAAACCCATTTTGAGGCATTTACATGTTTGGGGTTGCTCGACGGAAGTAAGGATTTACAATCCACATGAAAAGAAGTTGGACTCAAGAACAACCAGTGGTTTCTTCATTGGTTATCTAGAAAGATCAAAAGGGTATAAATTTTATTGTCCTTACCATAGTACAAGAATTATTGAATCTGGAAATGCAAGGTTCATTGAGAATAATGAAATTAGTGGGAGTTTGGAACCACATAAAGTGGAAATTCAAGAAGTTAAGGTGCAAGTTTCTTCACCTATACTTCTTCTCAAGTTGTTGTTCCTAGAGTTGTTGAACCTTTTAATAACTTTCAAGAACAACAAATTAATGATCAAGCACCACGGAATAAAGATATTACTAATTAACTTGCAATAAATGAACCCAATGAAGTAGCATTAAGAAGGTCTCAACGACAAAGAAGAACTGCTATTTCTAATGATTATGTAGTTTATCTACAAGAATCAGATTTTGATTTGGGTATTAATGATGATCCAGTTTCTTTTTCACAAGCCATGCAAAGTGCTAATTCATCTAAATGGTTAGATGTCATGCAAGATGAGTTAAAATTAATGGATTACAATGCAGTCTGGAATCTTGTTGAATTGCCTGAAGGTTGTAAAAGAGTTGGGTGTAAATGGGTCTTTAAGACCAAACATGACTCAAATGGCAATATTGAACGTTGTAAAGCCAGACTTGTTGCCAAAGGTTTAACTCAAAAATGTGGCATTGACTACACAGAGACCTTTTCTCCAGTCTCTAAGAAAGACTCATTTAGAATTATTATGGCACTGGTAGCTCATTATGATTTAGAGTTATATCAAATAGATGTGAAAACCGCCTTTCTAAATGGGAGTTTGAATGAAGAGGTTTATATGGACCAACCTGAAGGTTTTTTATTTGAAGGAAAGGAACACATGGTGTGTAAACTGAAGAAGTCAATATACAGACTTAAGCAAGCTTCCCGACAATGGTGTATTAAGTTCAATGATACCATTACATACTTTGGATTTAAAGAAAACACCGTTGATCGGTGTATATATCTGAAGATCAGTGGGAGCAAAATCATATTTTGATTCTGTATGTTGATCATATCTTGCTAGCTACTAATGACCTTGGCCTATTGTATGAGACCAAGAATTTTCTCTCTAAGAACTTTGAAATGAAATATATGGGTGAGGCATCCTATGTGATTTGAATTGAAATATTTTGTGATAGATCATAAGGAATGTTAGGTTTGTCTCAGAAGGCATATATTAATAAAGTTCTTGAGAAATTCAACATGAACAAATGCTCTGCAAGTGTTGTCCCAATTCAGAAGGGAGATAAATTCAGCCGTATGCAATGTCCGAAGAATGAATTGGAATGCAAACAAATGGAAGAAATACCTTATGCATCAATTATTGGTAGCTTGATGTATGCTCAGACATGTACCAGGCTAGACATCAGTTTTGCTATCAGGATGCTAGGCAAATATCAAAGTAATCCAGGAATAGATTATTGGAGAGCTGCAAAGAAGGTACTAAGATATTTGTAAGGAACGAATGATCACATGCTTACCTACAGAAGATCTAATGATCTTGAGGTCAAGGGATATTCAGACTCAGATTTTGCTAGATGTGTTGATACTAGAAAGTCCACATTTGGCTATTTGTTCCTTTTAGCTGAAGGAGCGATCTCATGGAAAAGTACGAAGTAGTCTGTCATTACTGCATCTACTATGGAAGCTGAGTTTGTGGCATGCTTTGAGGCCACAATTCATGGTTTATTGCTGCGAGATTTTATTTCAGGAATTGGGGTTGTCGACAGTATTGCCAAGCCGCTGAAAATTTATTGTGATAACTCCGCAGCAGTCTTCTTTTCTAAAAACGACAAGTATTCAAAGGATGCTAAACATATGGAATTGAAATACTTTGCCGTTAAAGAAGAAGTTCAGAAACAAAGAGTGTCAATTGAACATATTAGCACCAATCTCATGATTGCAGATCCGCTGACTAAAGGGTTGCCACCAAAGACATTTCATGAACATGTCGAAAGAATGGATAATATTGAAAACCATTAGTGATGTTATTTTAAAGCTTTAAGTTCCTTATGTATTTGCACTTGAGCTCAATTAATTATTGTTTCTGAATCACTTATGGATCCTGTTTACTTTATGCTGGTATATATATATAAATGAATTATGAGAATATTAACAGGATTTGTCTTTGATAAAGACATTATTGTTAGACCTTATTGCAATTCCCATTATAGGTCATGTTAAGTATAGAACTAGTAATGTGATACATAGAAGGGAGTACATCAAAACAATAGCATACAATGCCATGATCCTTATTAGTTTTTGCTTAATGATGATTTCATGTTTGACCAATATTATGAAAGATTTTATCTTCTGTTATGCGCATTATGATTGCTTATTAAACCAGTATGTTTAATATCTTATATGGGCCAAGTGGGAGAATGTAAGCATTTCCTTTTATGTGGCCCACAAGGATATATGATTGATTTATCATTTATTTATGCTAAATGATAATTATGATATCTGATTTTATCAGATATTTAAATTTAAGCGATAATGATGGTTTAATAAAGCTAATTTCTATTGGTTCATTTTTGGGAAGTTGTTATATGATACCCTCTTTTGATGGAAAGAGAAATTTATAGTATTATCAGATTGGTCCTCTCTCTCCTATATATAGTTTGTTTGACCATCAAAATAGATAAAGAAGAGAATTAGGAAAGAGGGAGAAACTCAATCTGTCGTTAACACATATGCAGCCTCTCGTTCCTCTCAATGGATCAAGGTATGCATTCTTGATTTATGTTTTCATGTAAAAATTATTTATTCTAAGATCTTGGCTATTATGTTCATTAAAGAAGATCCTTTAATGGATCTTACATGCACCACCACAGCTCGCAAGGAAAGCTCACACATTTCAGAAGAACCCTTAACAGGAACTAGAAAACCCTCCAAATCTCACCTCAGAAACTCTCACAGCACTTCAAGTCAGCGCTAAAAGCTGCCGAAGCACCGGAACGAGCTCCCTCCCTCCCTCCCCCAGTCAAGCCTCAATCACAAACCCTACCCCCATGGATCTCCGGAAGAAGCTCCTGGAACCTGAAAAACCAGTTTGTTCCCCGACAACCCGGACCAGTCTCTGAGGAGTAACCTTTGGACAAAACCTATTCGATCCAGACGATAAAAATTGGAGCAAAAGACTCGTAGCTCAATAGTTCAATCTAAAGATAGGCAACGACAATCAAGAAGATTACAAGAAGATAGACTCTATAGATTTGAACAAGGTTTAGATTAGATTCATCCAACCGAGAGAGAAAAGAAGCATTGGAGATGGGTGCCGTACCTTGAGGGCTTGAGCGACGCGAGAAGGGCGATTCGAAGCCGAACGAAGAGGGCGGCGGAGAGGCGGGCGGGAGCTAGGGCACCGATCGCACAACACGCAGGGGAGAGAGGGAGCTAGGGCATGACTTATATATCGGTATATCCTGACACTTTTAAGCGTCGTTATGTGCCGACGCTTTGAAAAAGCGTCGACAAACTGTAAATATGTCGACGCTTATAAGCGTCGGCAAATAACGATACTTATTTGCGTTGGCATGGCTTATTTATCAGTATATCCCGATGCTTTTAAGCGTCGTTATGTGCCGACGCTTTTCAAAGAGTCGGCAAATTGTAAATATGCCGACACTAATAAGTGTCGTTCATTATTTGTCGACGCTATTTAAAAGCGTCGGTAGTTTGCGGGATCTCACGAAGCTCTCCTTTTACTGTAGTGATTGCTTTCGATATAACAAGACTTTTTCAATAAAAATATTATTGATGGTGATGGTTCCTATTCTCTATCCGTTTCAAGAGTTTTATGTTCCATCCAAAGTAGTTTTCTCATATCACAAAGGAAATGATGGTAGCATGGTTCGTTGAAGAGCCACATCACTGTTGTGTTATATATATATATATATATATTTCTTATTGAACTCCTTAATTAATTATATCTCTATAGCTCCACCTTCTTCTACTGCCTTCCCAGCTTCAAGTCCTCAACTTCTCCAGCACTCTCTTCCTCGGCCCCAAGACCATCAAAATCACTCCACTCTGTGCCAACCGTTGCCGCTCCTCTTCTCTCGATCTTGGCTTGCTGATGGCATCGGATTCCAATCGAAGGTTTCCAAGTCGAAGAAGAAGGGGCGGGTGCTGCTGTTGTGAACCGGAGTAGGCTCAAGTTTTTTTTATATATATATATATATATATATATATATATATATTGCCAACGCTTTAAAGCGGCAAGTCTCACAGCTTCCTGCCGCTTTTACAAAGCGTCGGAAATTCTTGTCTACATTCCCTGTTTTTCGATGCTTTAAAAAGCATCAAGATGATATTTTTTGATGCTTTTTAGCATCAAGAAATAGCCTTTTTAGCGTTGGGATATCTAATAATTATTGTAGTGAAGCTCTCCTTCCCCTTCCATACGTTTCACACAAACATGATTTCTTTGCAATTATATGGGATTCCAACGGAAGAGGTGGATTCACAGAAGGAGGGTTAGGAGTGGGATTCGGAAGATTGGGATTCCATAGAAACGCGTTCACGTACGTGAGTTTTCACGTGCATAGGCATGAAAGAAGCCTCTTTACATGGATGTCGTGGCATGAAAAAGAAAAATAAAATAAAATAAAGGTTGCATGGTTCGAATCTCGGACCAACAGATTTAAGGACAAGCATGTTACTACTCCAATTTAATCTTGACAACAAAAGTAAAAGCCCAGGATATTTCTTCCATGAAAAGATTCTTTTAAAATTTATCTTTTACTTTTTTAATATTTTAAAAAATAGTATAGTAAAATTATGTTGGTACATTATAAGACCTCAATTTTTTTGTATTCGCGCATGATATTATCGTTTAATTAAATTTGATGTCTATATTATGTATTATGTGTAATTTATTAGTCACCAAAGTGACCAAATTTGAAAGTTTATAGATATCAAATTAAATTAAATAAATTTAATTAATCATAATTATGTGATGCTTATAAATGAATGACATGATTGTTTATTTGTTATGAGTATATTGAAGTTCATTGATTATAAATATTTAAGGATCGCCCAAAGGTTGACTAGTCATTTTATAATTTATGGACATGATGTGGTCAATTAATATGTTTGGTTAGGTATGTTTAGCATATCCAAAGATAGCAAACATATCTAATTTGAGTATATATAATTGCTAAGTATGAAAAAATTAAAATTAAGCATCAATTATGTTTATTATTGTATAGTATTGTATCGCCCAAAGGAGAACTTCAATATACACTTATTATTTACCCGATGGAATATGAATATTTATTTAAGTATATTACTCAAAGCATTAATGTGTGAGCATATTCTCTATATTTGTAGCAATTGTTTTTGTTTCTCTTCATTAGCAAGATATGTCTGTTCAAACTTTTAATAGGCTTAATTTCTCTGAATGACGCGAACAAGATCAGTTTTACCTTGGTGTTCTGGATCTTGATTTGGCACTCATAAATGAGAAACCCATTGTTCTTACTGACTCTAGCACTACTGAGACTTGGGAAAGATCAAATAGACTTAGATTGATGTTCATGCAAATGACTATAGAAAACAATATCAAGTCCACAATTCCTGCTACTAAAAGTACTAAGGAATTTATGAAGTTTATGGAAGCACGTTCCTAATCTGACTCTGCTGATAAGTCACTTGCTGGGACATTGATGAGAACTTTAACCAACATTAAGTTTGATAGTTCTCATACTATGCATGAGCATGTTGTTGAAATGACAAACATAGCAGCAAGACTGAAGATTATGGGATTGAAAGTTAATGAGAATTTTCTTATGCAATTCATTATTAATTCCTTGCCTCTGAGTATGGTCCATTTCACATGATTTATAATACTATGAAGGATAAGTGGAATGTGAATGAGCTGCAAAGTATGCCCATTCAAGAGGAAGCAAGACTTAAGAAATAAGGAAATCATTCTATTAATCTCATAGGTTAGCAAAGAACTTGTAAACCCCCGGAAATTTAATAGTGGGGAGGTTAACTCTCTGTATTAATTGGGGTGGCACCTGGTGTTATTATAACATTTAAGTTCCCTGTATGCCGCTTGGATTCTCGAGTTGCATGGGTTTCCGAGTCCTTGAGCTGAAGTGTTGCGTAGGGAATTATTTATATGATGGAGGGGGGACTCCCTCCATCATCCGGGCGTCCGCTTCCATCAGGTAATCCCCTGCCTCTCAGAGAGAGAGAGAGAGGGGAGAGAGAGAGAAAGCATGAGAGAGAGAAAGAGAACCAGAGAGAGAGAAAGAGCCTGAGGGAGAGAGAAAGAGAACCAGAGAGAGAGAGAGAGAGACAGAGAGATCACAGAGAAGAAAGGAGGACCCGGCCGATCCCCTTGGTTCAGGCCCGGCGGCATGCTCACCGCCGCGCCGGGCCTGATACCTGGCCGGTGACCCCGCCGGCGCCGGGGGAGGCGTCCGGCGGGTTGGTGGTGGAGAGAGAGAGGAGAGGGAGGGCCAATTGGCCTTCCTCTCGCGCTGTGGCGGAAGCCGAACTGGCTTTCGCCGGTTGGTTCGGGCCCGGCGGCATGCTCGCCGCCTCACCGGGCCCGAGACTAGGCCTGTCGCCTCCACCGGCGCCGGGCGTGCGTCCGGTGGAGGTCCGGCCGGCCATGGTGGCCGGCCGTGCTGCCGGCACGATTCCGTGCCGCGCGGAGGAGTTAGAAGGAGTGAGAGAAATTGAGGGGGGAGAAAGGAGATTTGGCGGCCGGCCGCAGCGGCGGCCGGCTCTGGCCCGGCCACCGGCGGCCGGGCCGCCCTCAATTTGGCTGGCGGCGGCCCTGGCCGCCGGCCATGTTCCCGTCCCCTGTTCGGTGAAACAGGGGATCGGGAGGATGATAAGGCTGAACCGGGCCGGCTGGGCCGGCCGGTTCAGGCCTTTTGGGCCGTGCTGAGAGCTGATGTTTGGGCTGATTTTTGGGCCCTGTGACGGGCCGGGATTAGCATAATTTTTATATGGCTAGAATCAGGATGAATTCTAGTTTCTTGGGGTATTTTTACTTCCCCATTTGAGTGAGTATGGTGAGAGATATTCGAGTCCAAAGTTGGGCCCGTGGATTGGTTAGGGTAGAGTCTTAGGAATCATTTCATTATCCAGATTTTAATCATTTAATTGTGTAAAATGATCCTGTAGGTATCCCGACATCTGATTAGCTGATATATCTGTTGAATTGCGTGCGAAGGTAAGTAAGCCAGTTATCAGTTTATTAAATAAGTTATTTCAGGATATGCATAGTTAAATTGTGAATTGCTATTGGCTAATTGTGTAAGTAGATGAATACTATGATTTCATGTGTGGATGCTATGCATGTGAGATGCAGTTATTATGCATGAGAGATGCTGTTGCTATGCATGTGAGATGCAGTTATTATGCATGTGAGATGCAGTTATTATGCATGTGAGATGTTGTTGCTATGCATGTGAGATGCTGAATACTATGATTTCATGTGTGGATGCTATGCATACGAGATGCAGTTATTATGCATGTGAGATGCTGTTGCTATGCATGTGAGATGCCGTTGCTATGCTGTTGCTATGCATGAGAGGACAGATGTTGTTGCTATGCATGAGAGATGCAGTTGCTATGCATGAGAGATGCAGTTATTATGATATTGATGTGATATATTACATGCAATTGTTCAGTAAGTATAATCCACTGTTTTACTACATGATTGATGTATTGATGTGATGTGAGGTACTGTTATGTGTCGCCACGGCTCTCCTTTATCCTGTTATACCACACACACGTCTAGAGGACGTGTTCTGGTGGATTTCGACATGGCGTGACCCTGGTATCTTGACCTTTTAGTAGGGGGATACTTCTAGGGAATGCTTGTTGGTACATTATTGGCGTGACCCTGGTATCTCGACCTTTCGGTAGGGGGGATGCTTTAAGGGAATGCTTGTTGATACATTATTGGCGTGACCCTGGTATCTTGACCTTTCAGTAGGGAGATGCTTTAAGGGAATGCTGGCTGGTACATTATTGAGATATTGCAGGGCCGTGGGTCACATTTACAGTTACCATTGAGAGTATAAACAGTGGGTTTACTTATAAAGTATAATTGAGCAATTATGGATGCAAATGATTGGTATTATATTCATAAGTGCCGCCGCGGTTCTCCTTTGCTATGGCCATACACATCTAGAGGATGTGCTCAGATGAAGCATTGCAGGGCCGTGGGACACGCATGATATAATACTTACATAGCATAATGGAGTGATTGTGAATGCAAAAGAATGGATTATATTTATATGTGCCGCCACGGCTCTCCTTTGTTATGGGGCATTGCAGGGCCGTGGGACACATATGATATAATATAACAATTGGAATGCTTTATATGCACTGATAATTTGCTATGATATAATACAACAATGATGAGTGCAAATGATTTGAATTATATTTATATGTGCCACCACGGCTCTCCTTTGTTATGGGGCATTGCAGGGCCTTGGGACACATATGATATAATATAACAATGATGGGTTTACATACATTGCATGTTTGAGTATTTGTGAAGTGTTTATGCATGCAGATCATTATATGCTTATTGATTGCTATGCTATGATTTGACTGTATAACGTGGTTTACTTACTGAGTGTAATCTCATAAAAGTATTATAATGTTTTTGCTACAGGACCATGAGATTTGAGAATAACATGTTGGAGTGATGGACCTCAACTCAAATAAAATATAGATTTTTGTTTTATTGCTATACCAGTGTATTTATGTGTAGGGCTTGATGCCCAGACTATATTATTGTGGTGTGTAAGGAACCATGGGTTCGTTGGAGCTTCTATTTAAAATAAAGTGGTTTCATATGTTGATGTAACCCCAGTAATGCTTATGTGTAGGGCTTATAGCCCAAATCTTAAGTTATGGATTGTATTAAAGACATGGACTTGAATGATATATAGGTTGTTGCTTTTCTTAAATTCAGTGTCATGTTTCGGGACGCCTTGCGTGCCTGGCACGCGGCGGGTTGTCAACCTAGCTCAAAAATTTTGGGTCTGGGGCATGACAGCTTTTATGGTATCAGAGCTTAGGTTTTGACCCTAGGGACACAGACATATTGACATGATAACAGGTAGAGAACTTATGACCCTAGGGACACAGACATATTGACATGATACTACGTAGAGAACATATTTTGAGACACCTGACACTTTAGTTTATGATATTAACCATATCTAAGTTAACAGAAAATAGTTATGGCTCGCCATACTAGGAGCCAACAGTATGAGGAGGACTCTCTGGCCGGTAATGCTGATCAGCTGGTGGGTTAAGGAACTACTGGAGGTATGGCCCCTGCCAGCCCAGTAGGAACTAAGCACCAACGATTTCCGTCCGAGATACTTCAAGCTCTCTCGAGTTTGGCGCAGTCTATGCAGGACATGCAGCATCAGAGTGCGCAGCGGAAGCATGGTGGGCCCATAACCCACAAGACCCAGGTCATGACCTTAGGGACATATACATAATGACACTCTAGGCAAAATACACATTGAGACAATTATGACTTTCAAGGAATTTCATGAATTATGCTTTGGGAGCTTGAAATTTAAAGTTTATCAAGACATTAATTGAATTACAAGTCTGATAGGAATTGAGAATGAACCATCGCAAGCCAATGATATTATGTGGGCTCCCTGGCTGGTAGCCTTGTCCAGTGGGGAGGCCTGGGGGCTTCTAGAGGTTTTAGCTCCCTTAAACTTGTTGGAAATGATTCGTAGCAATTTTAGACCTTTAAATAATATGAGAGATGAAATTTTAATTGAATATACAATAAAAGATAGATAATATATGGAATAAACCATAGTAGTGGAAAATTGCAATTGATGACTAATATAACTAAACACCAGTATGTCCATATTGCGATTGAGTTGATATATGGATCTTGAGGTATTAAAATTGAATTTGAATGTGGATGAATATAATGAATTTTAATAGTAGAACTTACATTATAGATATTGTAAGATTATGAACTCATCTGCTGGTTATAGGGATGATTAATATTGATGATATTTTGGGAATGGAATAGTTAATTATATATTTTGATTAATTGCAATTGAGTACTTTCTGAATTCGAGACTGGATGGATAAATTATCAATCAGCCATGAGTGGCATATCTATATTCAAAGAAAATGAATTTTAATTACGATAATTATGAAAGATATCTTAAATGATTGGCATGATGTTCATTAGTGTTAGATTGAAGTATTCAAGAGTGAAACCAAGTATATTATGATGATTGATATAAGTGTCGTAATGATTAATGGTACATTCAACTATTCAAGAGTTGAGAGAGCATTGAAAGAAAATTATCTTATATCTAATTCACGAGAATTTCAAACTGTCTTATTAAGGAATCGAGAGTACCTGATATGTTGCTAACCTAAGACATTATACATGTAATAGACAACTACAGAAACCAATAAGATTTTAGATGTTATACCGTGAGCCTATGTAATGGATTTAAGAGGTGCTTGGTATTGTTCTTGCCCTCAATGAAATTACTTAATTATTGATTACCAAGCCAATATTCAAATGGATTTATTTCAATTGTCTACGATATAAGGAATAGATTTCCTTCATATTGAGATGATGTGAAAGCGACAGTTTTGGACTGAGTTTGTTTAACAGCTATGAAAAGTATCATTAATTAAAGCAGTTTTTGTAGCTCAAAGTTAATAGAAGAGTTATGTTAATGATCAAGAGAAAGATTCGAAATTTCAGGTTAAAGATCAATTGGAAGCTTTGCTAACCAATGATGTTATGAGGTCTATGTTAGAGGTGACTTGTGTCACAAAACATTAGTTCATTAGAAACTTTGATCAGGATGAAGGAAGTGTCTTATAGCTTAACACTGCTTTCATTACTCTTTGGGGTATTCAATGTGTTTCAAATCTTTATAACTGAGGAGGTATATTTTAAACCCCGTTATGTGCTAGAACTTGAACCAATTTAACTTAAGAAAGAATTGACTTATGAAGATCAATGAAGTATAGATGACCGTGACTTTTAATAAAATTTAATTGATTATGAGAGGGAAAATTTGGATTCTATATTCTATTGGATGTATATCAATTTCGAGGACGAAATTCTTATAAGGAGGGGAGAATGTAAACCCCCGAAAATTTAATAGTGGGGAGGTTAACTCTCTGTATTAATTGGGGTGGCACCTGGTGTTATTATAACATTTAAGTTTCCTGTATGCCGCTTGGATTCTCGAGTCGCGTCTGATGGGTTTTCGAGTCCTTGAGCTGAAGCGTTGCGTAGGGAATTATTTATATGATGGAGGGGGGACTCCCTCCATCATCCGGGCATCCGCTTCCATCAGGTAATCCCCTGCCTCTCAGAGAGAGAGAGAGAGAGAGCGGGAGAGAGAGAGAGAAAGCATGAGAGAGAGAAAGAGAACCAGAGAGAGAGAAAGAGCCTGAGAGAGAGAGAAAGAGAACCAGAGAGAGAGAGAGAGACAGAGAGATCACGAGAGAGAAGAAAGGAGGACCCGGCCGATCCCCTTGGTTCAGGCCCGGCGGCGTGCTCACCGCCGCGCCGGGCCTGATACCTGGCCGGCGACCCCGCCGGCGCCGGGGGAGGCGTCCGGCGGGTTGGTGGTGGAGAGAGAGAGGAGAGGGAGGGCCAATTGGCCCTCCTCTCGCGCTGTGGTGGAAGCCGAACCGGCTTTCGCCGGTTGGTTCGGGCCCGGCGGCGTGCTCGCCGCCTCACCTGGCCCGAGACTAGGCCTGTCGCCTCCACCGGCGCCGGGCGTGCGTCCGGTGGAGGTCCGGCCGGCCATGGTGGCCGGCCGTGCTGCCGGCACGATTCCGTGCCGCGCGGAGGAGTTAGAAGGAGTGAGAGAAATTGAGGGGGGAGAAAGGAGATTTGGCGGCCGGCTGCAGCGGCGGCCGGCTCTGGCCCGGCCACCGGCGGCCGGGCCGCCCTCAATTTGGCCGGCGGCGGCCCTGGCCGCCGGCCATGTTCCCATCCCCTGTTCGGTGAAACAGGGGATCGGGAGGATGATAAGGCTGAACCGGGCCGACTGGGCCGGCCGGTTCAGGCCTTTTGGGCCGTGCTGAGAGCTGATGTTTGGGCTGATTTTTGGGCCCTGTGACGGGTCGGGATTAGCATAATTTTTATATGGCTAGAATCTGGATGAATTCTAGTTTCTTGGGGTATTTTTACTTCCCCATTTGAGTGAGTATGGTGAGAGATATTCGAGTCCGAAGTTGGGCCCGTGGATTGGTTAGGGTAGAGTCTTAGGAATCATTTCATTATCCAGATTTTAATCATTTAATTGTGTAAAATGATCCTGTAAGTATCCCGACATCTGATTAGCTAATATATCTATTGAATTGCGTGCGAAGGTAAGTAAGCCAGTTATCAGTTTATTAAATAAGTTATTTCAGGATATGCGTAGTTAAATTGTGAATTGCTATTGGCTAATTGTGTAAGTAGATGAATACTATGATTTCATGTGTGGATGCTATGCATGTGAGATGCAGTTATTATGCATGAGAGATGCTGTTGCTATGCATGTGAGATGCAGTTATTATGCATGTGAGATGCAGTTATTATGCATGTGAGATGTTGTTGCTATGCATGTGAGATGCTGAATACTATGATTTCATGTGTGGATGCTATGCATACGAGATGCAGTTATTATGCATGTGAGATGCTGTTGCTATGCATGTGAGATGCCGTTGCTATGCTGTTGCTATGCATGAGAGGACAGATGCTGTTGCTATGCATGAGAGATGCAGTTGCTATGCATGAGAGATGCAGTTATTATGATATTGATGTGATATATTACATGCAATTGTTCAGTAAGTATAATCCACTGTTTTACTACATGATTGATGTATTGATGTGATGTGAGGTACTGTTATGTGTCGCCACGGCTCTCCTTTATCCTGTTATACCACACACACGTCTAGAGGACGTGTTCTGGTGGATTTCGACATGGCGTGACCCTGGTATCTTGACCTTTTAGTAGGGGGATACTTCTAGGGAATGCTTGTTGGTACATTATTGGCGTGACCCTGGTATCTCGACCTTTCGATAGGGGGGATTCTTTAAGGGAATGCTTGTTGATACATTATTGGCGTGACCCTGGTATCTTGACCTTTCAGTAGGGAGATGCTTTAAGGGAATGCTGGCTGGTACATTATTGAGATATTGCAGGGCCGTGGGTCACATTTACAGTTACCATTGAGAGTATAAACAGTGGGTTTACTTATAAAGTATAATTGAGCAATTATGGATGCAAATGATTGGTATTATATTCATAAGTGCCGCCGTGGTTCTCCTTTGCTATGGCCATACACATCTAGAGGATGTGCTCAGATGAAGCATTGCAGGGCCGTGGGACACGCATGATATAATACTTACATAGCATAATGGAGTGATTGTGAATGCAAAAGAATGGATTATATTTATATGTGCCGCCACAGCTCTCCTTTGTTATGGGGCATTGCAGGGCCGTGGGACACATATGATATAATATAACAATTGGAATGCTTTATATGCACTGATAATTTGCTATGATATAATACAACAATGATGAGTGCAAATGATTTGAATTATATTTATATGTGCCACCATGGCTCTCCTTTGTTATGGGGCATTGCAGGGCCTTGGGACACATATGATATAATATAACAATGATGGGTTTACATACATTGCATGTTTGAGTATTTGTGAAGTGTTTATGCATGCAGATCATTATATGCTTATTGATTGCTATGCTATGATTTGACTGTATAACGTGGTTTACTTACTGAGTGTAATCTCATAAAAGTATTATAATGTTTTTGCTACAGGACCATGAGATTTGAGAATAACATGTTGGAGTGATGGACCTCAACTCAAATAAAATATAGATTTTTGTTTTATTGCTATACCAGTGTATTTATGTGTAGGGCTTGATGCCCAGACTATATTATTGTGGTGTGTAAGGAACCATGGGTTCGTTGGAGCTTCTATTTAAAATAAAGTGGTTTCATATGTTGATGTAACCCCAGTAATGCTTATGTGTAGGGCTTATAGCCCAAATCTTAAGTTATGGATTGTATTAAAGACATGGACTTGAATGATATAGGTTGTTGCTTTTCTTAAATTCAGTGTCATGTTTCGGGACGCCTTGCGTGCCTGGCATGCGGCGGGTTGTCAACCTAGCTCAAAAAATTTTGGGTCTGGGGCGTGACAGAACTGGAAAGTAAACAAAGAAAGGAAAGAGCAAGCAACTGTTGGGGAACGTGGAATACCCCCAAGATCACGGCTATAGCGTATATGAGTAATACAAAAAAAAAGTTTTACCGTTCTAATCTATGAGTACAAGATCATACCTTCAGATTTGAACTTTCGATCACTTTGATTCGATTGCTCGACCTCAACCTTTAGTCTTCCGCCGTATTTTCGAAAATACCTTCTTTCTCTCATAAGATGGTGGGATCTCTTGGCCGTCCTAGGGTTTCTTGTTTTTCTTTCTCCAAAAAACGTTAACCCTAGCAACCAACTGAGAGGGTATTTATAGGGTTACAACAGGGACCAATAGGCAAATATGAAAAGAACTTCCTACATAATTAAATCTTCCAATCCTACCCGGGTTAGGATTCAATTACGTAAATTACAATTCATTCCACTAAAGAATTATAATTGTACTCCTAATCATATTTGAATTTATATTTTCGAGCCTTTAATATTAAATACTTATTATCTCCCCATGTTAAGATTACAGATATCTACCAATTAAATTTAATTACTGACAATATAATTTAATTGGCTTTTATTATCCTTGAGACCTATCCACTTAACTTATTTGATGTATCGGATTCAAAATCCACTTGCAAGATTTGATACAATCAAAATTTATAAGCTTCCTCAAGGGGATATCATCAATCTAATTTATCAGGACGTGGTTTCCTTCAACTATTAATATTCACCATATACATAATGTTATTGCCCAACCCACTGAGTTTATTGACTCATATAGAATCTCACTCTATGTGTAATCAAAGAAATAATCACTACATACACGTGTCTAGAAATAGAATTCGGATTAAGAGCATAAGTAATCATAATATTCATGAGGTTTAAATTATTTTATAAAGTCAGTATAAAATAATTAACTCAACTAGGTCCTGTTCAATATACACAAAGTGTACTAGCACAAATAGTTAGAATAAATCATTCCCTGTAGTCAAGACAGACCTACTAAAAATTTATGCTACAGTTCTACTGATGGCATATCCAATTCCATCTAAAACTGTGAACAATAAACTTGTATTCCAAAAGAACCGATGATCTAGTCTTCTGTGTGTAAGCCATACACTACACACTAGATCAAATACTCTTTGTAAATACTAGACACATGCACATATATAGTAAATGGCATACATTGCTCAAAATGAATTCTTATTAAAATGTAAAGACATAACATAAAGCATATCTTTTAGTCTATATCTCTATCAGCAACGACCACTAAAGATAAATGGATTATCTGCTCAAATTCATAAGAAGAAACAAAAGGATGATAAGTGACACTTTTGCAAAAAATATGGACACTATCAGAAAGATTACTTGAAACATAAGGCATGGTTCGAAATAGAAAGGTAAGCCTAGGGCTTTTGTATGTTTCGAATCAAACCTAACAGAAGTTCCTTATAATACTTGGTAAATTGATAATGACTGTACCACTCATGTTTTTAATACGATGCAGGGATTTCTTACGATCCAAACCATAAACCCAAATGAAAACTTTGTCTCAATGGGAAATAGAGTCAAAGCTTCAGTTGAAGCCATTGGAACTTATCGTTTGATTCTAGACACTGGACATCATTTAGACCTTTTCCAAACACTTTATGTCCCTTCTATTTCTCGTAATTTAGTTTCTTTATCCAAACTTGACTCAGTTGGATATTCTTTTAAATTTAAAAATGAATGTTTCAGTTTGTTTAAATACAATCATCTTATTGGTTCTAGTATTCTTTCTGATGGTTTGTATAAATTTAAGCTTAATAGTCTTTTTGTTGAAACATTGTTGACCTTGCATCATAAAGTTGGTACTAAACGTGGTTTAGCGAATGAACAATAAGCTCACTTATGACATAAACGTTTGGGTTATATATCCAAAGAACGAATTGAGAGATTAGTAAAGAATGAAATCCTTCCTGATTTGAATTTTACTAATCTTGGAATTTGTGTGGATTGTATTAAGGAAAAACACACAAAATACACAATCAAGAAAAGCATCACAAGTACACAGCTCCTTGAAATTATACACACCGATATATATGAGCCTTTTGATGTTTCATCTTTTGGTGAAAAAAATATTTTATCATCTTTATTGATGATTTTTTACGTTATGGCTATGTCTATTTATTGCATAAAAAATCTCAATCGGTAAATGCTCTAGAAGTGTTTATCAATGAGGTTGAAAGACAACTAGACAAAAAAGTAAAAATTATCAGGTCTGACAAAGGTGATGAATATCATGGAAAGTATGATGAATTTGGACAATATACTGGTTCATTTGCCAAATTCCTTGAAAAGTATGACATATGTGCTCAATACACAATGCCAAAAACACTAGAACAAAATGGTGTTGCAGAAAGGCGTAATCGAACTCTAATGGACATGGTTAGGAGTATGTTAAGCAATTAATCATTATCCTTATTATTGTGGATGCATGCTTTAAAGATAGATATGTATTTACTAAATAGGGTTCCTAGTAAGACAGTTCCAAAGACTCCTTTTGAACTGTGGACAGGAAGGAAACCCATTTTGAGGCATTTACATGTTTGGGATTGCCCAGCGGAAGTAAGGATTTACAATCCACATGAAAAGAAATTGGACTCAAGAACAACCAGTGGTTTTTTTATTGGTTATCCAAAAAGATCAAAAGGGTATAAATTTTATTATCCTAACCATAGTACAATAATTGTTGAATCTGGAAATGCAAGGCTCATTGAGAATAGTGAAGTTAGTGGGAGTTTGAAACCATGTAAAGTGAAAATCTAAGAAGTTAAGGTACAAGTTTCTTCACCTATAACTTCTTCTCAAGTTGTTCGTAAAGTTGTTAAACCTTTTAACAACTTTCAAGAACAACAAATCAATGATCAAATATCACAGAATGATGATATTAGTAATGAACCTGCAATAAATGAACCCAATGAAGTAGCATTAAGAAGATCTCAACGATAAAGAAGAACTGCTATTTCTGATAATTATGTGGTTTATCTACAAGAATTAGATTTTGATTTGGGTATTAATAATGATCCAATTTTTTTCACAAGCCATGAATAGTGCTAATTCATCTAAATAGTTAGATGCCATGAAAGATGTGTTAAAATCAATGGATTACAATAAAGTCTGGGATCTTGTTGAATTGCCTGAAGGTTATAAAAGAGTTGGGTGTAAATGGGTCTTTAAGACCAAACGCGACTCAAGTGGCAATATTTAACGTTATAAAGCTAGACTTGTTGCCAAAGATTTTACTTAAAAAATATGGCATTAACTACAAAGAGACTTTTTCTCCAGTCTCTAAGAAAAACTTATTTAGAATTATTATGGCACTGGTAGCTCATTATGATTTGGAGTTGCATCAAATAGATGTGAAAACCGCCTTTCTTAATGTAAGTTTGAATGAAAAGGTTTATATGGACCAATCTAAGGACTTTTTATTTGAAGGAAAGGAACACATGGTGTGTAAACTGAATAAGTTAATATACTGACTTAAGCAAGCTTTCCGACAATGGTATATTAAGTTTAACGATACCATTACATCCTTTGGATTTAAAGAAAATACTATTGATCGGTGTATATATCTGAAGGTCAATAGAAGCAAAATCATATTTTTAATTCTGTATGTTGATGACATCTTGCTAGCTACTAATGATCTTGGCCTATTGTATGAGACCAAGAATTTTCTCTCTAAGAACTTTGAAATGAAAGATATGGGTGAGGAATCCTATGTGATTGAAATTAAAATATTTCGTGATAGATCACAAGGATTATTAGGATTGTCTAAGAAGGTATATATTAATAAAATTCTTAAGAAATTCAACATGAACAAATGCTCTGCAAGTGTTGTTCCAATTCAGAAAGAAGATAAATTAAGCATTATACAATGTCCAAAGAATGAATTGTTCATATTTGGCTATTTGTTCCTTTTAGTTGGAGGAGCGATCTTATAGAAAAGTAAGAAGCAGTCTGTCATTGCTGCATCCACTATGGAAGCTGAGTTTGTGGCATGCTTTGAGGCCACAATTCATGGTTTATGGCTGCGAAACTTTATTTTAGGACTTGGGGTTATCGACAATATTGCCAAGCCGCTAAAAATTTATTGTGATAACTCCGTAGTAGTCTTCTTTTCTAAAAATGATAAGTATTCAAATGGTACTAAACATATGGAATTGAAATACTTTGACATTAAATAAGAAATTTAGAAACAAAGAATGTCAAATATATAAGAAACTTAAAGCTTTAGACATAATATCATTAATTGTTGTTTCTGATTCACTTATGGATTCTATTTAATTATGCTGGTATATATACATAAATGAATTATGAGAATGTTAACATAATTTATCTTTGATAAAGACATTATTGTTAGACTTTACTGCAAATTTCATTACAGATCATGTTAAGTATAGAACTAGTAATGTAATACTTGGATGGAAGTACGTTAAAATAATAGCATACAACCGCCATGATCCTTATTAGTTTTTGCTTAATGATGATTTTACGTTTGACCAATATTATGAGGGATTTTAGCTTATGTTATGCGCATTATGATTGTTTATTAACTAGTATGTTTAATATCTCACATGGGCTTGAAGAATGTTAGAGTTTCCTTTTATGTGGCCCATATGGATATATGATTGATTTATCATTCATTTATTCATGATATCTGATTTTATTATATATTTAAATTTAAGTGATAAAGATGGTTTAATAATGCTAATTTCCTATTGGTTCATTTTTAAGATAACCTCTTTTTGATGAAAAGAGAAATTTAACGTATTATCATATTGGTCCTCTCTCTCATATATATATATATATATATATATATATATATATATATATAGTTTGTTTGATCAAAACAGATAAGGAAGAGAATTAAGAAAGAGGAAGAAATTTAATCTATCAATAACCTATATACATCCTCTCATCTCTCATCAAGAAATATCAATGGATTAAGGTATGCTTTCTTTTCTTGATTTAAGTTTTCATATAAAAATTATTTATTCTAACATCTTAGCCATTATGGTTTATTAAAGAAAAATCCTCTAATGGATTTTATAAAAAAATACCTGTATTCTGCATAAGACGGCTGCTTGCTAAATAGTCTTGAAAAATGACCATATAATCCCTCCACAGTTAATTAAATTCTAAAATGAGTTAACTGAAAAGATATCTAATGAAGAAGGGTTCTATATCAGATGGTTTCTCAAGAGAGAAGAGAGACCTATGGCTGGCTACTCATGTCATGAAACGGTCTGTAAAGAGAGAAGAGACCTATGAAAGGGTCTCGTTGAGGTCAAGAAGCTACCCATGTCATGACTGGGAGAGGAGACCAAAAAAAGCTAATGATCCACCTACGAGACCCAACAGATGGCAATCGTCACACTAGGTTGAACAGTGGAAGTGAAAAGATTTGGGAATAAATTTTTTAGAGGTCTACAATCCAACCAAACATCACTCTAGAAGCTGATGTTGGATCCTTTTTCAAGATAAAATTGAATGCAATTCCAACAGTCGCTAATATCCTTTGTGATATCTTTCCAGATCAAGAAGGTTTGAGAGCAAACTAGCCCTTTTTGCTCTCTTTGTTTCTTTCTAGAGTAGTAAGCTTGGTTGATGAGGAGTTTTCAAGGAGCTAAGCAATCAAGGGATATTAATCTCTAAACCCATTTATATAGCAAAGCTTTGTTAAGGAGGGCTAGATCTTTAATACCAGGGTCACCTTCTCTTTTTGAACTACAAATAAAGGTCCAATTCATGAGATAGTAGAAACTACTGACTTTCTCATTCTATTAACTTTCTCTTTTCGTTTCCGTATGAATGCCTTGCAAATTTTAATTCTCAATCTGACCTAAGATAGGAGCCCGAAAATGGACATTATATCAAAGAAAAGAGCACAGAGGATAGCATTAAAGACGACCTAAACGTTGTCAAGAAGAGACATCCAACATTGCTTGGGTAGGAGTAGTTATGTAGCAAGAGGCCCATATAAGTGAAGGATGGATGAAAAATTTTACGGTTGAAAAGTCCTACAAAGTAGGCCTCATTAGAAGAGGAGATGTTAAGATGGGCCATGAAACTTTTACTAAATGAGCTTTAAGACCCAATGCACCCTCAAATCCAAGCAAAATGATCTTTAATTAAGGCATACTGATGGTTGTGTCATCACGAAATACAAATTTAGAAGGCACTTGAAGCTAGGATGGGATCCGATTCCTTTGGTAAGAGTCAGATTGGAGGCTCTTTTAAGGATCTTGTCGGCACATCAGTCACAAGATTTCACGCCTATAATGTTGTTTCATCTCACAAATTACCAAATAATAGCCTAGAAGTTTTTTGAATTTCTAAGCAATCCACAACTTTTTTCAAAAAAAAAAAAGAAATTATTCTTCTCGTATGCATGCGTGGAAGCAACATATGTCACTACAAGAAAAGAACGGAATAGCGATAGAATTTAGCAATGGATCTATATTTGTAGCAAATAGCTTCGGATCAGCGACGGACCAGCGAGTGAAAGTAATAGAAATATATTATTTTAGCGACGGACATGTTTTCGTTGCTAACAAAAATATTTAGCGTTAAATTAGCGAGAGAAAATTTTCGTCACTAACTTTAGCGACCGATTAGCGATGAAATATTTTCGTCACTAAGTTTCTTTTTTTTAACCTGATTTTAGCGATGGATTAGCGATGAAAATTTTTTATCACTAACGTTAGTGACGGATTAGCGACGAAAAGTTTCGTCCCTAAGTTTTATTTTTTTTTACCCTACTTTTAGCGATGAAAATGTTCCGTCACTAAGTTTAAATTTTTTTTATCCAAATTGTAGCGAAGGAAAAGTAGCTAAGTTTCGATTCTTTTTTAGCTCTCTTTTTTCGTGCTTGGGTTTTAGGCTAAGCTTTTTTTTTTTTTTTGTGCCTGGGGTGTAGCGACGGAAATTTAGGGTTGGATTCCTACAAATCACACAGAAGGTTTCTAAGGTTTTGTGTTACTATCGATCCTTTTCTTGATTCCAAAAAGAGTAACCCTGGCCTTAGATTCGCCCACCTGGAAGAAGATTCTGCTTGCCGCTAATAGGAAGGGAAAAATCCCTGATTTCGATAATGTGTCTTATGATTGAGCTATGATTTTCAGCCGGAACTTTGGAGATTTTCTTGGAGCGTTGTCCGATGGTGAAGCGGAAAGAATGAGATCGAGAATCTAAACGTTCGTCCATGGGTATTCTGTTTTTTCTTATTCTACTTTTCTTTTCAGATTTTTTCTCAATTTTCTTTTTTAAAGATCATTGGGGACTTCTTGATTTCGGTACTTATTTTTTTAGATGATTAAATCTGGCTACAGGAGTCCTCTAGTACTGTGAGAGAACCGATCCAGACCGTTCATCCTGATAGTTCGAGCAATTCAGAACAGATCTCAGCTTATTCAAGAGAGGGATTGCTGGCATTGGCAACAGAAGGTAGGGATCTTTCTGAATTTGTTTCTAAGAATTTTATGTTTTAATTTGTTTCTCGTATTTTCGAAAACTAAAACTTCTGTCATAACAATTTAATAATTTTTAATCAAAAAAATAAGCGCATAATGTTCCTGCATAAATTTGTGATGCATCCACGAGATGGGATTAGCCTAAAATGGTCAATAATTTGATGGTGACATCTTCTGTTTACAGAATTGCCATCAAGAGGCTATACAGAACGTTTCTTTTTTTAATCTTTTCTTTCTTATGAGTTAAGACTACTACGTAGGGATAAAGAGGCTTAGGGCATGCTTGGTGTTGCTTCTGGTTTTATTTTATTACTCTATTTTGTGAAGATTTTGTTTAAATAGGTTAGATGGTGGAGTTGATAGTTGATTTCATAAGCCAGTCGGTTGTTATTTATTTTTTAATTTATTTGTTGAAATTTGGATCTGAGATAAGTTGTGCTACCATTCCAATAAGTCGTTATATATGAAATCATATTTAGGAAAACTCGATTTAAAATACTAATCTATATATGTTCACTATTTCAGTTATAATTATATATAAAAAATGAGATCAGATCGTCGGTGGATGTATAAACGGTTGAAAGATGGCCTTTTGAATTCAGAGTTCATGACTGGTATGAGACAATTCATAGAATTTGCATGCAGTCATCCAGAAATGATAGACAATGATAGGATAAGGTGTCCATGTAACCATCTCAAGTGTCAGAATCGCATGTTTCATGAAGTGAATACAGTTAAGTTGCATTTGTATAGATATGGTTTTGTACCGGATTATTATTATTGGACTTTACATGGGGAACAAGTAGTTGGGGTTAACTTGAATTACAATGTTAATTATATGGATGAAGGTTTTGCTACAATTGATCATGCAGAATCATTCAATCGATACCATTTCATGGTTATGGATGCAGCTGGTCATGTAGGCATGCATGCAAACAAAGAGCCACTCGGAATAGTACATTTCAACCTAAAAATGATAGGACATACGGAGTATGGCCTCGATGTGTCTATCAATCATAGAGCATGTTTCTACGTGTTCTGAGTATGGGTCCATAAGACAGTATGTTCGAAATTTGTAACTAAAAAAATTTTAGGAAAAGACTTTCTGCTTCGATCCGGTGCAAAAAGCGGGCACAGCGTGCGATCATCAGTTGCATGTGTGTGAGTAATCATTGGATCATAATGTGCATCATATGCATGCTTGTATGCGCACGATCAATGATAGCATGTGATATTTGTACTGAACGTGGTGTAGAAAAACTTTTTTCAAAAGGAAAACACTTTGTACACCGGCCCCGGTGTAGCAACGCTGACGTGGGTTGTACCGCATCTTCCGATTGGTCCACGTGGATCCGACGTGGATGACCTGACAGGCGGTATGGCTGGGCTTTGATGTAACGTTCTGAACGTGACGGACATTTAATGCTGTTCGCTTTTTTTTAAACTTTGCATGCGGACGAAAATGCCATTTCGCTCCTTCATGGCGCCATTTTACGTTTTTTGTCATCTGCGCAAGAAGAACTCTGTTTCTTCCAGCTTAGAGGCTGAAAATACTTCAGCTACTGGACTGGAAAACCTTGATACTGGAGTCAGGAGTCTATGTAAAAAAACGTCTGAAGGAAATGTCAGCCGCAGCACAAAGTAAAAACTCTTTCTTCCCACACCCTAATTGAATTTGGCAGAAAATCAATCGCGACACCCCAGTTGAAATCTCACGACATCATAGCTCTGGGGCGACGACACTCGTCTTATAAATGACCACATAGAGAGAACCCGGCGACACCCTACTTCGAATTCTGCTGTTAATCCTTCGCGACATCCTAGTTGAAATCCCACGACACCCTAGCTCTAGGGCGACGACACCCGTATTATAAATGACCACATAGAGAGAACCCGGTGACACCCTAATTGAATTCGGCAGAAAATCAATCGTGACACCCCAGTTGAAATCTCACGACACCCTAGCTCTGGGGCGACGACACCCGTGCTTTAACATGACCACATAGAGAGAACCCGGCGACACCCTAATTGAATTCGGCAGAAATTCAATCGCGACACCCCAGTTGAAATCTCACGACACCCTAGCTCTGGGGCGACGACACCCGTCTTATAAATGACCACATAGAGAGAACTCGGTGACACCCTACTTCGAATTCTGCCGTTAATCCTTCGCGACACCCTAGTTGAAATCCCACGACACCCTAGCTCTAGGGCGACGACACCCGTATTATAAATGACCACATAGAGAGAACCCGGCGACACTCTAATTGAATTCGGCAGAAAATCAATCGCGACACCCCAGTTGAAATCTCACGACACCCTAGCTCTAACGAGATGACACCCGTGCTTATAAATGACCACATAGAGAGAACCCGGAGATACCCTAATTGAATTCGGCAGAAATTCAATCGCGACACCCCATTTGAAATCTCACGACATCCTAGCTCTGGGGCGATGACACCCGTCTTATAAATGACCACATAGAGAGAACCCGGCAATGCCCTACTTCGAATTCTGCCGTTAATCCTTCGCGACACCCTAGTTGAAATCCCACGACACCCTAGCTCTAGGAAGACGACACTCGTTCTTTAAACAGACCACGGAGATAATCCCAGAGACACCCTAGTTCGAATTCGGCCGTTAATCCTTCGCGACACCCCTGTTGAAATCCCACGACACCCTAGCTCTAGGGCGACGACACCCGTCTTATAAATGACCACATACAGAGAAATCGGCGACACCCTAATTGAATTCGGTAGAAAATCAAACGCGACACCCCAGTTTAAATCTCACGACACCCTAGCTCTAACGAGACGACACCCGAGCTTTAACAAGGTGGGAATTTGACGTCACCGTAGTACTAATTCGACGACACCCTAGTCACTGAGCCATGCCATATTTCCGAGAAAAGTTTGTAAACGTGGGCAGTTCCTATGGGTTCGCGGGTCTCATTGATGTGATCGTGGCGATCCGGGTGTCCTTTCGTATTTCTCTTAGGTCAGCATAAACCCTAGAATCAATCATCTGTTGCCCGAGAAGCCATCTTTTTGCTCAAGAAGCCATCCTTCGTCTCTTGCTCGAGAAGGCACTGGTCTCCTTTTCCCTCCTGAACTTGTTCCATAGTTCATTCTTCCGAATACGTCATTCATGGAGATGAGTGCTTTCGTTTGTGCACGAAGACCGCGAACAAAGAAGAAGCAGACAGAGAAAATGGTGGAAAAATGCAAGGACCTGGTACTTCGTTCGACTGAGGATGCGGCTCCTTCGGGTATGTTTAGCACTATATGAAATATTACGACATTCTATATTAAAATTTCATGACATGTATGTATTCTGTCTTACCCCTTGTTTCCGTTGACAATAAAATTGTTCCAGTCCCCCCAGTGAAGGCTTCCCAGCTGTTCAAGAATAGCTGCAGGCCGGCAGTATACGTTCAGAAGGTTTGGAGGATGGGGTTCTGTAGACGTCATACAAAACTGATTCGAAGGATACCATTTGGTGCCTTCGTCGACATGCAGACGTTCACAGTCGACGGGCGACTGCTAGCAGACATCATAAGATGTCACAATGGAGGCGACGAGTTCATGTTTTGCGGAAAACGAGTTCTATTCAGTGCCGACGAAGTCGCACTCATTCTTGGACTTCCAGCTCATGGAAAGAAGATCGACACGTCCAGCCAAATGTTTAACGGAAGTTTGTTCAGACGGTTTAGCTAGGGTTTAGATCTTCGCCAAGAAGGTTTGGAGAAGTTGATATTTCAACTCCGACCATCTAAAGTACAGGAGGATGTAGAGGACACCGTCCGACTTTGGATCGCATACATGTTGGCCATGTTTTTGGCTCCAAAGTCTAATCAGAGATGTCCACGGTATCTTATCCAGCACTTGGATGATTTAAGTCCACGGTATCTAATCAGAGATGTCCACGGCTCCCAGAAATAGCTGCTTGCTTGCGTTCCGAGGAGCTGGTGCACTCAAAGAATGCAAAAAAAGTTAGGAGGCAGCCTACCTTGTTCGGATGCTCGGCAGCACTGGTGGTAAGGATTATTGAGACACATTATTAGTGTTGAGACAAAATTTATTTATAATATTACTTTATTTAATATCGAAAAAAAAATTCATGTTCAGGCGTGGTTCCTCGAGCATACATCAATGCGAGAGCCGGCATACCCTGATAAACGGCCCCGGCTGTTGAAGTGGTATGACCACCAAATTAAGATCCAATCGGTTCGGGTTGCCGACTTGCAACCTCAGGACTTGGTAATCTATTTCATAGCTCCATTGCTCTGACCATTTTATCAACTTAATGCGTCAATATGTTCAGTTAATATTAATTTGTTATCATCTTGTGTTGCAGATGGAGGGAGCTACTGAACCATTGCCAGAAGAGCTATGGCTTCTCCCTCAGCAGATAAAACCGTCCCCCCCTCAACAAACAGATATCTGCGCCCCTCAACCAATGGATAGCTGCGCAAGATGCGCTGAGTTGACGAATGAATTGGAGTGTGTTAAGGATCAACTCGAAGATGTCAGGCGCAGGCTGTCCATTGCTGAGAGCCTCCTCAATTCACTGGTCAGAAAGGAAAGTTATGCAATAAAGGAGGAGGACAAGGGGGACGAGAAAACAGAGAAGGTGCATTCGTTGGAGTTGGTCCTCCGCGAGCCTGGTAACGTAAATAGTGAGGAGAAGAAGATGGAGGAGGACCATTCATCCGAGTTTCCAATTGAGACAGGGAATGCAAAATCAGAGGACGACATATTGGAGGGGGATTCATTGGCTGATAAAACAGAGCAGGGGAATGAAAATAAAGAAGAGTCCATATCCGATAATAAACTTGGCACCCCTGCGCCAAAGGATGACAAAAGGGACTTAGAAATAATTGGAGTGCCGTCGCTTGTTAGGAGGATTAAAAAAGAGCTGAGGAAGCGTAAGGCATCCACGGTCATCGGCAAAAGTTATGAGACAACCCGACCTAAAAAGTCGGCGAAGATAGTGGGCATTTCAAAGCCCAACACAACGGTCGAAGAAGACCAAATAATTATTCAAAATTTTTTGAGCGAGCGACAACAAACCGACGAGATCGTCTACACAAATATGTTTAATGGCGCGTTGCAATAAGAAAAAATCTTCAAGATCTCATTAACAATGAGATGATAATAGATGATGTAAGTATATCAAGAAACATGTTATAGTTGTTGATTTTAGAATTATATTAATCGTTTAACATTCCATTGGCAGATAATTGATTGCGGCCAGGAGTTTCTGATGCGAAACTGGGCAGAGCATCCTGACCGATATCATAAGTGCATAATTACATCAGTTTTCGTATCTGCTCTATGTCTGACTTCCTCATCACCTGCGCATGAACTTGCTGGATCATCTGGGGCTGCGATATTTGACAATGTATCGGATGAAGATAAGTCCCAATTCCGGTTTCTTTTTACCATTGTAAACTCTGATAACTCGCACTGGCATTTGGTTGCTGTCGACATGGAAAGGAAGGTGTTCATGCACTTGAATTCAATGAAACGCAACCCGAAGTACAAGGCCAATGCAAGGAAATGGCATACAATTCTAGGCCACATATTCCATATCTACTGCGATAAGAAGGAAGCAATGGAGTGGCCGATAGAAGATATTTCGGATTGCCCAAGCCAATCGAGCGGATCGCTGGATTGCGGCCTGTACTGTCTGAGATACATGGAATGTCTTGCTCGACGGGACAATCCTGATATGAAGCTGGATTTCAGTGATGAGGAAGTCAGAGATTATCGGCGACACTTAGCTGCGACGATATTGAGAGAGGGCCTGAACAAAAAGATTAGCGACATTGTCGAAAAATGTTCTTAATTTTTGTATTCGTCTTTGAATGAACATTGAATGTAAATTATTCATATTAACACTGATTAGTATTTAATGTAAATATTAAAAATTTTATCATTGCGAGCAGGAGTGTCCTCGATGTCTACGAGACATCCCAGACCAGAGCTTGCGAAACAACTCCGAAGATTTTAGCTCGACGATACCCTAGCTCATGGAAAACGACACCCTTGTCTTGCGCGGCGACACCCGAAAGGCGAAAACATAAGAGACATCCCAGAGCTTGCGAAATGACTCCGAAGATTTTAGCTCGACGACACCCTAGCTCATGGAAAACGACACCCTAGTCATGCGCGGCGACACCGGAAAGGCAGAAACATAAGAGACATCCCAGAGCTTGCGAAACGACTCCGAAGATTTTAGCTCGACGACACCCTAGCTCATGGAAAACGATACCCTTGTCTTGCGCGGCGACACCCGAAAGGCGGAAACATAAGAGACATCCCAGAGCTTGCGAAACGACTCCGAAGATTTTAGCTCGACGACACCCTAGCTAATGGAAAACGATGCCCTTGTCTTGCGCGGTGACACCCGAAAGGCAGAAACATAAGAGACATCCCAGAGCTTGCGAAACGACTCCGAAGAATTTAGCTCGACGACATCCTAGCTCATGGAAAACGACACCTTTGTCTTGTGCGGCGACACCCGAAAGGCGGAATTCTACGAGACATCCCAGTGCTCGCGAAACGTCTCCGAAGAATTTAGCTAGACGACACCCTAGCTCATGGAAAACGACACCCTAGCTCATGGAAAACGACACCCTAGACCATCATGTTTCCGTCTTTCGGGTGTCGCCGCGCAAGACTAGGGTGTCGTTTGCCTTGAGCTAGGGTGTCGTCAAGCTAAAATCTTCGGAGTCGTTTCGCAAGCTCTGGGATGTCTCTTATGTTTCCGCCTTTCGGGTGTCGCCGCGCATGACTAGGGTGTCGTTTTCCATGAGCTAGGGTGTCGTCGAGCTAAAATCTTCGGAGTCGTTTCGCAAGCTCTGGGATGTCTCTTATGTTTCCGCCTTTCGGGTGTCGCCGCGCATGACTAGGGTGTCGTTTTTCATGAGCTAGGGTGTCGTCGAGCTAAAATCTTCGGAGCCGTTTCGCAAGCTCTTGGATGTCTCTTATGTTTCCGCCTTTCGGGTGTCGCCACGCAAGACAAGGGTTTCGTTTTCCATGAGCTAGGGTGTCTCGTATGTTTCCGTCTTTCGGGTGTCGCCGCGCAATGCTAGGGTATCGTTTTCCATGAGCTAGGGTGTCGTCGCGCTAATTTCTTCGGAGTCGTTCGCGAGAACTGGGATGTCTCGTATGTTTCCTTCATTCGGGTGTCGCCGCGCAAGGCTTGGGTGTCGTTTGCCAGAACTAGGATGTCTCGTATGTTTCCGTCTTTCGAGTGTCGCCGAGCAAGGCTAGGGTGTCGTTCTCCATGAGCAAGGGTGTCATCATGCTAATTTCCTCGAAGTCGTTCGCGAGCATTTCATTTACGACCAAGCAACCATAATTCAAAAGTTACGACACTCGTGTTTTATATATGATCTTGTGTAAGTTGACTCAATACATAAGCATCAAATTCATCCATTAAAGTTTCTGACGGCGGAACAATTATCTCCAGGTCCTCTTCAGTATTAATAGACTGCAAACAAGTCTGCCTGCTACTTGAAGCAGCTCTTTCCTTGGCCTGATTTTTCCTTGATCTTTTTGCCTTCTTCTCGACGGCACTCTTTAATCTGTTCTCTCTCGAGCGACCTTTCATCCTAATTTTTTCAGGATCTTGAATTACCAGCTCTGAACGTGGTTTAGCTGCGCAGTTGGCATCCACGGCAGTTTGAATAGAGGCGGTAGACCATCCATCACTACATTAAATGCATCTTCAGACATGGAGGCTATCTCTGCGAGCTTCGTCATCCGATGAGACAGCAAACTATATCTACAATCATAAACATAATATTAACGATAACAAATATTAAGACATTTCAATTAAAAAATTATCACTGCGTACCGTGAGTTTCGTGTGCTTTTATCATAACCCTCAGTATTGCAGTCGAATTCGTCGAATTGGTATTTCATGTCCTTGCACCATCTCTTCAAGAAGTATTTATCTGGTAAACGAAATACGTCATTTTGATGAAGAACCAACAGGGCATGCCTACACTGGTACCCCTTGAACTGAAAGGATCGCACTGGCATTGGACATCCTCAATATTTCTATCGTATGACACGATATAATCTTTGATCATCTCCTTGCCAATTCCATCGACTTCAATCCTTTCATACGACTTGACGGAATATATACACGTGTTGCCAGCTTCGTTGATCAATTTTGTATTTGATGCAGCCATTTCAAGGATCTCATTCTGGAATTTTTTGAAAATGCTCCGTGTATACCTTCCTGCAGCTTGTCTCTCAAAAGGTGATGATGTCTTTAGGAAAGCTATCGTTTGCAAAGTCCTATTATCTTCCTCATTTTCGGCCTCGTATCGTTTTTCCAAGGCATCTTCGTACTTACTTATAAACTCCGTTAGTGTTGTCTTCGAATTTATAAACCCATCGAAGAAGTGATTAATGCCCTCGCTCCTTTGTGAAGATGACATCCCTGTTAAAAATTTTGTCAACCAAAAATTAAAAAAAAAAAGCGTTTAAATGAATCATGAACCAAAGCCATTGACATACAAACCTGCGAAGAATGTATCCTTAGGTAAACTGGGACCCATTTTTCCCGACATTCGTATAGGACATTGAACCAATCTATAGACTTGCATTCTTTATATTTCTCCATAACATGTGCCCACCTTTCCTCGAATGAATTTATGGTCAATGAATCATATTGCCTCATCGAAATCAACCATAAACTTGGGATTTGCCGTGCAAATGTGGCCAATCTTTTCCGGTATCTTCTTCAATATATGCCAAAGACAAAATCGATGTCGTGTGTTAGGAAAAACTTCTTTGACAGCAGCCTCGATTGCCTTATCTTGATCAGTAATCATGGCAATAGGTGCTTGACCACCATTTGCATCCAGCCAAGTCTTAAAAACCCATTTATATGTCTCAGTACTCTCATCAGACAACAATGCGCATCCAAGCAAGGTTGACTGTCCATGATGGTTCACCCCAACAAATGGACAAAAAGGCATTTGATATCTGTTTGTCAAGTAAGTTGAGTCAAAGCTTAGAACATCACCGAAGTATGTGCATGCCAATCTTGACCTTGGATGAATCCAGAAGACAGACCTCAGATGACCATTATCATTGAGGTCTAAGGTAGAAGAAATTGGGATTTTTGAGTTGCATTTCGGCAAAATGAATTACCATCGACTGAGCATCTCCTTCTTTCAGCTTAGACTGACGTTCGCGACAAATGAAGTTACGAGCATCCTTCTCGGTGAAATCCAATTGTCCTCTGCCCCCTTTTCTCCTTGCTATGGCAGAGTATATCTGAGTCGTCGGAACATTCACGGCATGTAAATTGCTGATCTCTGCCTTCTCTGGTGTGCTGATCCTCCTATGCGACCGTAGATAACCAGCTGATGTTATGGACAGCCCATGGTTATGTTCTAGAGAAACCTCATCCAAAATCCACTTACCACTTGTAGCATTCAGTCTTGCTTTTATGGATGCCATACAACCAACTTTCCCAGTATCCCTATGATTCATACTCTTCTCTGATTTTCTGGATTTTCCTTGCCTCCAACACGCCAGGTGCTTGAAGCAAAGTTGTTTTTTGTTGTTGGCCCTGCTACACACTGTTGTGATTCCAAAGCCAACTCGTTTCGCGTATCCATTGTAGAACGTATATACATCATCGGCTGAATTGAATTCCATCCCAGTTTGAGGAACTACAATATCATCCACTGCATTTGGATCGACGGGTGAAGCTGCACGGCCGGGAGTGTTATCTTCTTCTTTCCGATCTATATTTTCAGCATCAACTGTGAAAATATAGGCACGCATTCATGAACAGCAACTCCTACGCGACACCCCAGTTGAAATCTACTGACACCCTAGCTCCAATGCTACGACACCCGTGGCTTAGAACTGACCGCGCGGAGAATCCCTCCGACAGCACAGTAGAAATGGATTTTGGCCGAAACTCCTTCGAGACACCCATGTTGAAAGCTCACGATACCCTAGCTTTAAGGCGACGACACCCGTGCTTAGAACTGACCGCACGGACAATCCCCATGACACCCTAGGAGAATTGGTTTTCGGCCGAAACTCCTTAGAGACACCACTGTTGAAAGCTCACGACACCCCTAGCTTAATGCGACGACACCCGTGCTTAGAACTGACCACGGCGAGAAAGCCCGCGACAACCAAGTTACTAAAATTTAATTTTATTTATCAAAAAAAAAAATTACATTAGCCCTCACTGGGGCTTGTCTCCTTCGGTCGCTGCGTCGGCGATCTGGCGATGGAGGGACGCTACTTTCCCCTCCAGGTGGCTATTGGCCCGACGCAGGACCTCTATCTCTTTTGTTGAAACATCCTGGTATTCCTCGACCGCCAGCCTGAGTCGCTCGCTGATTGCATGCGACTCAGCATAAACCACCGCGTCGATGGTGACGGTTGGGCGTCGGCTGCCATGGCTGCCAGTAGATCTCACCTCGCCTCTGGAAGCCATCTTGTGGTCAGTTCAAGCTGGAAAAGTGAGTAACGATGGCATTCCCCCATCCTTATTTAAGGTTCCCCTGGCGGGTGTTTCGATTGCCATGCGCCACATCTCAGTCGTTGTTCACAGGAATCGAATCGGTGCGCCAGCACGCCCCGCCCTCCACGTTGAGTTTCGAGGGATGGGGAACAGAACAGAGTTTCGGGAAGCAAACCGTCGTAAGTTTAACGTCGTCCCAAGAGAAAATTCACGACACCCAAGGATGATTTGGATTTCGGCCGAAACTCCTTCGCGACACCCCACTTGAAAGCTCACGACACCCTCGCATCAATGCTTCGACACCCGTGCTTAGAACTGAACACGGAGAGAATCCCTGAGACATCCCAGGGATGAGTTGGATTTCGGCCGAAACTCTTTTGCGACACCCCTGTTGAAAGCTCATGACACCCTAGCTTTAAGGCGACGACACCCGTGCGTCGAACTGATCACAGAGAGAACCCCCGCGACACCCCTTCTCGAATTCGGCCGAAACTCCCTCGTGACACCCCAGTTGTAAACTCACGACACCCTAGCTTTATGGCGACGACACCCGTGGGTTCACTATTAATGCATGGGTGTTGTCCCCTTAAAGCTAGGGTGTCGTGAGTTTACAACTGGGGTGTCACGAGGGAGTTTCGGCCGAATTCGAGAAGGGGTGTCGCGGGGGTTCTCTCTGTGATCAGTTCGACGCACGGGTGTCGTCGCCTTAAAGCTAGGGTGTCGTGAGCTTTCAACATGGGTGTCGCGAAGGAGTTTTGGCCGAAATCCAAATTATCCTTGGGTGTCGGGAATTTTCTCTTGGGACGACGTTAAACTTCCGACGGTTTGCTTCCCGAACCTCTGTTCTGTTCCCCATCCCTCGAAACTCAACGTGGAGGGCAGGGCATGGTGGCTCGCCGATTCGATTCCTGTGAACAACCACTGAGATGGTGGCGCGTGGCAATCGAAACACTCGCCAGGAGTACCTTAAATATGGATGGTGGAATGCCATCGATAATCACCTTTCCAGCTTGAACTGACCACAAGATGGCTTCCAGAGGTGAGGTGAGATCTACTGGCAGCCATGGCAGCCGCCGCCCAACCGTCACCATCGACGCGGAGGTTTATGCTGAGTCGCGCGCAAGCAGCGAGCGACTCATCAAGGCGGCCGAGAAATACCTGGCCATTTCAACAAAAGAGACAGAGGTCCTGCGTCGGGCCAATAGCCACCTAGAGGGAAAAGTAGCGTCCCTCCAGCATCAGATCGCCGACGCAGCGACTGAAGGAGATAAGCCCCAGTAAGGGCTAATGTATTTTTTTTTTTGATAAATAAAATTAAATTTTAGTAACTTGGTTGTCGCGGGCCTTCTCGCCGCAGTGATTAGTTGGGTGTCATCAATTTTCAACTAAGGTGTCGTCGCCCTAAAGCTAGGGTGTCGTGGGATTTTATCTGGGGTGTCGCGAAGGATTTACGGCCGAATTCGAACTAGGGTGTCGCGGGGATTATCTTCGTGGTCTCTTGTTCAAGCACGGGTGTCATCTCGTTAGAGCTAGGGTATCGTGAGATTTCAACTGAGGTGTCGCGATTGATTTTTTGCCGAATTCAATTAGGGTGTCGCCGGGTTCTCTCTATGTGCACATTTATGAGACAGGTGTCGTCGCCCTAAAGCTAGGGTGTCGTGGGATTTCATCTGGGGTGTCGCGAAGGATTTACGGCCGAATTCGAACTAGGGTGTCGCGGGGATTATCTCCGTGGTCTCTTGTTCAATCACGGGTGTCGTCTCGTTAGAGCTAGGGTATCGTGAGATTTCAACAGGGGTGTCGCGATTGATTTTCTGCCGAATTCAATTAGGGTGTCGTCGGGTTCTCTCTATGTGCACATTTATGAGACGGGTGTCGTCGCCCTAAAGCTGGGGTGTCGTGGGATTTCATCTGGGGTGTCGCGAAGGATTTACGGCCAAATTCGAACTAGGGTGTCGCGGGGATTATCTCCGTGGTCTTTGTTCAAGCACGGGTGTCGTCTCGTTAGAGCTAGGGTGTCGTGAGATTTCAACAGGGGTGTCGCGATTGATTTTCTGCCGAATTCAATTAGGGTGTCGCCGGGTTCTCTCTATGTGCACATTTATGAGACGGGTGTCGTCTCCCTAAAGCGGGGTGTCGTGGGATTTCATATGGGGTGTCGCGAAGGACTTACGGCCGAATTCGAACTAGGGTGTCGGGGATTATCTCCGTGGTCTCTTGTTCAAGCACGGGTGTCGTCTCGTTAGAGCTAGGGTATCGTGAGATTTCAACAGGGGTGTCGCGATTGATTTTCTGCCGAATTCAATTAGGGTATCGCCGGGTTCTCTCAATGTGCACATTTATGAGATGGGTGTCGTCGCCCTAAAGCTGGGGTGTCGTGGGATTTCATCTGGGGTGTCGCGAAGGATTTACGGCCAAATTCGAACTAGGGTGTCGCGGGGATTATCTCCGTGGTCTCTTGTTCAATCACGGGTGTCGTCTCGTTAGAGCTAGTGTGTTGTGAGATTTCAACAGGGGTGTCGCGATTGATTTTTTGCCGAATTCAATTAGGGTGTCGCCGGGTTCTCTCTATGTGTACATTTATAAGACGGGTGTCGTCGCCCTAAAGCTAGGGTATCGTGGGATTTCATCTGGGGTGTCGCGAAGGACTTACGACCGACTTTGAACTAGGGTGTCGCGGGGATTCCTTACCATCCGGACTCTCAGAGCGAGGGGGGGGAAAGAAAGAGAGTTATTCTAGCACAGATGAAATTCAGTTGAGCACGAACATACGCCCTCGACGTTCGCTTCTCTCTCTGAATTTGGCCAGGTCTGGCATTCCCAAGCAGATGGAGGAAAAAAGGAGCTTTTTAAAAGCAATTGACGAAGAGATAACGAAAATCTTACAGACCTGGCCGAATTCAGAGAGAGAAGCGAACGTCTACGTGAGGTTTTGGCAAAAAATCTCATTGGATAAACTTTTATATTTGAAGCCTCCAGTAGACTCCAGTAGCCAGGTTTTTCAACCTCTAAGCTGAAATATTTTCTGTCGACCAGACTTTCAAAGCTGAAATATTTACAAAACAGTTATGACTCTCAGAGTGTCATAACTATTTCGTTCTAAGGTAGTTACCCGCGCATTAAACGCATTAACTAACTCTAACCAGAAAAAAACTGTTGATGTAATAAAGAAGTGGGAAGAAAGAGTTTTTACTTTGTGCTGCGGCTGACATTTCCTCCAGAAGTTTTTTTACACAGACTCCTGACTCCAGTATCAAGGTTTTTCAGTCCAGTAGCTGAAGTATTTTCAGCCTCTAAGCTGGAAGAAACAGAGTTCTTCTTGCACAGATGACAGAAAACGTAAAATGGCGCCATAAAGGAGCGAAAGGGCATTTTCGTCCGCACGCAAAGTTTTAAAAAAAGCGAACAGCATTAAATGTCCGTCACGTTCAGAACGTTACGTCAAAGTCCAGCCATACCGCCTGTCAGGTCATCCACGTCGAATCCACGTAGACCAATCGAAAGATGCGGTGTAGCCCATATCAGCGTTGCTGCACCGGGGCCGATGTACAAAGTATTTTCCTTTTCAAATTCTATAGATGCATCCAGTTCGAATGACAAAACCTATTGAGGTCCACTCAGTTAAGGCCCACTCGGTTGAGACGTCTGCCTTTTTTACGAAGACCGCCTGTGTGGAACCGATCAGCAAATGCCGCGGTGCACTCCAATCAGGTTCCCTAGCCCATAAACCTACACGGTACGCAAACCCTTATATATATATATATTTCTGTGGTGGTAACGAATCCAGAACACTTTCCATGTCCTCTGGGAAAGCCATCTCAAAAATCAAAAGAAAAGTCTTGCAAGCACGTACTAATTTCGATGATTAGCATATGCATCATATATCAACTTTTTTTTTTTTTTTTGCTTTCGTACATATGTATAATGCATACCAATCATATGTACGTAAGATTATTCCAGAGATCGGTCCCCACTGATTATTAATGGTGATGGTTCCTATTCTCTCTGTTTCAAGATTTTTTTTATGTTACATCCAAAGTAGTTTTCTCATATCACAAAGGAAATGATGATAGCATGGTTCGTTGAAGAGCCACATCACTGTTGTGTTTATATATATATTTTATTGAATTCCTTAATTAATTAATTATATCTTAAATTTGTGTCACCAATTTTGAAATTTTCTAGTTGTAAAAGGTATAGGTGTAATGGTCTCATCTTTTACATCTATAATCTTGGAATGGAATCCTCTTTGTATTTGCAGATTGTACGTATATGATTGGATGGCTATTGGACATAGATTACCATCCCTTATTTATAATCATGCTTGTTTGTATATAGGGCTAAAAGTGGGCTTGGGTTTACATCCTAACTAATTTGAGTCAATTTTGAACATAAAATTCAAGTTCAAAAAAAATTCAACCCATACTCAAACCATTACTTAACCCAATTCAAACCCACCCTGAAGCTCGAGCCCTTAATCAATCTCGAATCTAGCTTGAATGCAATGCCAAAATCTTAAAAATAAGTGAAATTTTTTAACTTTTGTACTAGGTAATTTATCATCTAGTTAAGATTAACACTTGATATTATAGCAATTTTTTTAGAGCAATTACATGTACTTATTCTAAATATTATTTATTTTTGTGTAAACATTTAAAATTGAAACTTAATTCTATTAGCCTAATTTTTGGCTTAAATAGTTTATTATGGGCCAATCCAATTATGTTTTGAGCCGAGCTTGAGGTTGAACCTAGGTCTATATCATGCTTGAACCTAATTTCTAACAAAAATTTCAAATCCAGCTCACTTCCAACCCTACCTCCATGGCACTTAAGGTAGTATTTAATTTACAAAAAGCTATCTCTAGATGACTGTACAGGATAGCATTTATTTAGAAAATAGCTCAAGGAATAATTACTTTTTAAAAAAATAGCTTTGTCATCAAGGGATAATTTTAGCTATTTCTAGTTTTAGGGTCCCTAGGGAATAAGTTCATGGGATAATTCATGGTTAAACATGGGTTATCCCCTTGGTTAAACTTTTTCGAAACTATTTCCCCTAGTTACAGCTTTTGAGGATAAAATGGGATATCCGGGGAATATCCCTCTTTATCCCTCATATCAAACACATCCTTAATAAATTCTTCCTTTGAAATCCCTTCTTATCCCCAGTATCAAACACAGCCTTAATAAATTCTTCTTTGTTTTTTAAGTATATCACGGTCATTAGCATCGGAGAAAGAATATATGGGGATCATTTAAATATACATGGTATTTTGCAATACAATTGTACGAAGGACCCGTGTCCTATAATCTCTAATAACGGTGAACTTCATTATATTCCAAGAGGTTAGAAAAGATCCAAATCTAATAATCTCCGTGTCTTTATCCAGTTTGGAATAGAGTTAGGTAAGATCGCCTCATCTCCTACAAACTGAAACTCCATCTAGTCCCAAAAGACGTAGCTTTGATTATCTCACCTCCAAAATTTAAAGACGTAGCTTTGATTATCTCACCTCCAAAATTTAAAGACGTAGCTTTGATTATCTCACCTCCAAAATTTCTATGGTCCCATGGGGAAGAAAAAAAAAAAAAAAGGCCAATCAATACCTTTGTAATTGAAGAAAGGTACAATGCCCTGCGTTCTTATGTGCAGCCGTTTTGTTGTACGTTGTGGTTGTTTTTGATACACATGAGAGGATGGGATAGGAGGAGGATGAAAGAGAAATGATAAAGATATAATAAAAAATTATTCTATCTTATGTTTGACGAGCAATAGAATAATAAATTATATAAGACAAAAATTATCTTATCCTATATTTAATATTAGATAGGATTAGATAAGATTATGGATACACTTTTTTTAATTTGATAATTACACCCTTAAAATTAAAAATAGTCATTGCTAAGAATGAAAATAGAATAAAATATAATAAAATTAAAAATACGTATTTCAATAGAATAAGTTGTTTTCACAATCATTTTGTTTGTTCTTATACAAGAAATCATTAAAAAAAAAAAAGCATTGCCTCTCTTGAAATTACGTGCATGCATACTAAACTCTTGCATGCAAATTGAGACTCCGTAGAGTACTAATTTAATTAGACAAATACGAAGCTAACATTTCTCTCTCACTTATAATTATCAGGATCGGATAGTATTAATTGGAATCCGAAGATTAAGTTGATTCTAATATAAAATTAAATATGCAAGTGATCCAAAATAATATGTTTAATTCATTCGATTTATTCAGATTAAGTCAGCTTAAATCAAATGAGATCATAGATTTTATTAACACGTTAACTTTAATTTTTTATAAAAAATTATTTTTTATTAATTTAAATATATTTTTATATAAAAATAATTAATAGATTCGATGATCTGAACCTTGGCTGGATCGAAGTTGAGACCGAATCTAACAACGGCTTTTTAGCACTCGAACGGCTTCGAGCAACGTGCAAAGCCGAGAATAGCGTCGGCACCGCCGATGCCTCTCGATCCCCCAACGGCCGCTGCATCATTCCGTGTCTCTTTTCCCAACGTTAAAAAAAACTAAAGGAGGTGGCGCCGTCCCGCGCCAGATGGCACACCGGGTATCCTGCTGCCGTTTGATGATCGCGTGAACGTGAGAACGTCGGCAAGATATTTTTGTGCGTCAAAGCCAATGCTATGATATTGTCACCACCTTATCTCGGCATCGGCCTTGGCAACGGCCTCAGCGTCGCCTCAGCAACAACGTCGGCCTTGGCCTCGGTAACGGCCCTGCAACGGCCAGATTCGTCCAGCAACGGTCCAAACCATCCAGAAGCTAATTTTTTAAGGGTAAATCGGTCCAGATCAGGTAAATTCGACCCTTATCTTGGGGAGAAGATTAAGAGTAGGTTTTGGATAAGATTTGGAGGGCAAAACAAACCTTATCCATAAGCAACCAATTTGGAGATATGGATAAGATCTTAAGGTAGTTTGTTGAGAATATCTTGGGGATTATCCAAGCTATCTTTGGAGCTGTTTTGGAGCTATTTTAGATAAGATTTCACGCGTCCTATCCAGCACCAAAGAGTCCTTCATCAGCCGGCTAGGAGGAGATAAGATTTGGAGATGGGTCATCGCCTTTTTGGAGACGTTACATAGGATAAAGATAAGATCAAGGGGGATCTTTGGATAAGGTGGCAGCAACCTATAAATAGAGGGGGCTGAGGTCTACATGAAGGGCATTAGATCAATCCATGAGAGGATTAGATGATAGAACGTGAGAGAGAGAAGATCTGATTAGGAGAAGATCTTCCTACGGAAGGGACACCCGAGTGGAGTTCGGGTGGGCGCCACTAAACGACCAGGGAAGGCTCGTGAGGTTGGCGAGCGGCTGGATCAGCGGAAATCGCAGCGGCACAGGTCTAAGTCAGGAGGACTTAGGCGAGCACAGTTTTCATTGAGTGAGGTTGGGGCAGGCACTTTGAGAGATCTTTGTTAGGGACAGAGAGGAGTGCTTTCTTTTGTAGCCTACGGGCAACCTCATTATTTTCCAAGTTACTTAGTGGAGAGTTCTTGGTTGGGAAGGCTTTGCCTCCCGTATATCTTGGTGTTTGGGTGGGACTTTGTTCTTCGGAGATTTTTATTCATTGTTCTGGGGTAAGTCTAGTTAGGGGAAGGGTTTCTCTAACGCCATCACCGATAGACGCAAGGACCTAGTGGCCATAGGGAGCGCTTGCGTGTGCCAATTGAAAGCCCGGTGACAAGAGGTATCAGAGCTAGGAGAAGAGGTATCAGAGCCCGGTTGAAGACAAGTTCCAAGCAAGCCCAATCAGATGGCGAGAGCGGTAGGAGACCGCATGACCCATTTGGAGGGTATTGTGGGAGATCCAGGAGAGGGATCAACCATGAATCTTGTAGCTATATGCGCGGAGTTGAGCATATAGTTGGCTGAGTTGCGCACTTCGCACGACCAATTGACGGAGGCGCATGAGGGGCTACTTCGTGACCTTGAACATCGAAGCATGCAACAATAACGATCAGACTTGGCCATGGAGGAGCGATTGGAGCTTCGGATCCATGCTTTGGAGCAGGAGGTGATCCGTCTGAGGCAGGAGGCGTGGAGTCCAGTCCACATGGTCGGTGCTCCGACAAAGGAAGCGAAGGTCCGGGAGCCTAAGGCCTTCGGTGGAGTCAGGAGCCCGACAGAAGTGGAGAACTTCATGTGGGACATGGAGACTTACTTCCGTGCGGCGAAGATCCCAGCACCCGATCAGGTGGATCGGGCCTCGACATATCTGGAGGGGAACGCCAAGCTCTGGTGGAGGACCAGAACGGCCGAGGATGACCGTGTGGGGCGTCCCAAAATCGAGACCTGGGAGATCTTCAAGAGGGAACTGAAGGCTCAGTTCCAGCCGAGCAACGCAGGATGGCTTGCTCGAGAGAACCTGAGGAAGCTGCGGAAGATAGGGAGCATCCAGGAGTACGTGGCGCAGTTCAGCAATCTACTTCTGGAGGTGTCCAACATGTCCGAGGAAGATAAGTTATTTAACTTCCTCGCTGGTCTACAGGGGTGGGCGCAGGCCGAGCTTCGCAGGAGGGAGGTGAGGGATATTCCCTCAGCCTTCGTAGCAGCAGAGGTGCTGGTGGACTTTCGCAGCGCTATTACTTCGGGCAGCGGTGGCCAGGGCAAGGGCAAACGCAAGAGTGCGTCACCACCGCGTAGTTGAAAAGGCAAGAAGGAAAGTGTTCCACCACGTGCAGCAGCAAAACCAAAGGGACAGGCGACTTTCGCTGGATGCTTCATATGTGGAGGGCCGCATCTAGCATGAGAGTGTCCACGAAAGGTGGCAGTAGCGGCCGTCACTACCCAGGCAGACAGGGCATCCGAGAGTTCGGAGGAGGAGCCAGTAGCGAGGATGGCCCGCTACAGTCCATCAACACTTTGGCCGCGAGAGACCAACGCCAAGGTTTGATGTACGTGAGGGCTCGGGTCAACGGGAGGACAGTGCGGGCCTTGGTTGATTCCGGCGCGACACACAATTTCGTGAGCCAAGGGGCAGCGCACAGATTGGGGCTTAGAGCGCTATCCATGCCTTGTAGGGTGAAGCATGTCAACTCCGAGGAGATGGAGTCTTTGGGCCAGGCGGAGGCCACATTGGAGGTGGGCTCATGGACTGGGTACTGCAGCATGACGGTTTTGCCGATCGATGACTACGATATGATACTCGGGATGGACTTCTTCATCAAGAGCAAGGTTGTGGTCATGCCTCATCGGAGGGGCATCTTGATCCGGAAAGGCAGGCATCCTTACTTCGTTCCAGTGGAGGGATGGCGTAGGACAGTTGCGAAGGGTGGGTGCAAGAAACAGCCCCACCACCAGACTTGAGGTTGTGCGACAACCTCACGCCTAGGCATCGCTTGGGAGAGCCTAGGCACGGAGGCCTGCGGCAGGCGGGATGGCTCGGTAAGTGGGCTATCGAACCGAGGAGGCATCAGGGGGTGCATGTGGCAGGTGGCCGCGTTGGGACTCGGGAGGCTTTGACCATAAGGGCCAAGGCATGCGACAACGAGGAGTGTCAAGAGGATTTTGTGCGGCATGGTGGTCGACGAGGGTGTCGACATCTCAGCGGGGGAAGGATTGTCACCACCCCATCTCGGCGTCGTCCTCGGCGTCGGCCTCAGCAACGGCGTCGGCCTCGGCATCGGCGTCGGCCTCGGTAACGGCCCTGCAACGATCAGATTCGCCCAGCAACGGTCCAAACCATCTAGAAGCCAATTTTTTAGGGGTAAATCGGTCCAGATCAGGTAAATTCAACCCTTATCTTGGGGAGAAGATTAGGGACTTCAGCCAGCAGGTTTTGGATAAGATTTGGAGGGGAAAACAAACCTTATCCATAAGCAACCAATTTGGAGATATAGATAAGATCTTAAGGTAGTTTGTTGAGAATATCTTGGGGATTATCCAAGCTATCTTTAGAGCTGTTTTGGATCAGATTTCAGGCGTCCTATCCATCCAGCAGCGAAGAGTCCTTCATCAGCCGGCTAGGAGGAGATAAGATTTGGAGATGGGCGGTGGCCTTTTTGGAGACGTTGCATGGGATAAAGATAAGATTAAGGGGGATCTTTGGATAAGATGGCAGCAACCTATAAATAGAGGGGGCTGAGGTCTACGTGAAGGGCATTAGATCAATCCATGAGAGGATTAGATGATAGAACGTGAGAGAGAGAAAATCTGATTGGGAGAAGATCTTCCTACCTTCTAAGGCGCCACTAAACAACGGGAAGGCTCGTGAGGTTGGCGAGCGGCTGGATCAGCGGAGATCGCAGCAGCGCAGGTCTAAGTCAGGAGGACTTAGGCGAGCACGGGACGTGGCCGATACGCACAGGCGGTGCGCGGGTGCGAGGCATCTACAGGTCAGTTTTCGTTGAGTAAGATTGGGGCAGGCACTTTGAGAGATCTTTGTTAGGGACAGAGAGGAGTGCTTTCTTTTGTAGCCTACGGGCAACCTCATTATTTTCCAAGTTACTTAGTGGAGAGTTCTTGGTTGGGAAGGCTTTGCCTCCCGTATATCTTGGTGTTTGGGTGGAACTTTGTTCTTCGGGGATTTTTATTCATTGTTCTGGGGTAAGGCTGGTTAGGCACTACAAAAAAAATGACTTATTATGACGAATTAATTCGTCGCAATAGGTACAAAAGTCGTCGTTATAAATTATTACGATGATAAAAAATTCGTCGTAATACATTAAAAATCGTCGTAGTAATATATTGTCGTAATAACCTATTACGGCGACTTATTTTCGCCGTAATATCACCTATTACGGCGAAATTAAGTCAACGTAATAGGTTTTTAATTAAATTTTAAAAATATTAAAATTTTATTACGGCGACTTATTTTTGCCGTAATATCAACCTATTACGGCGAAATTAAGTCGCCGTAATAGGTATTAATTAATTTTTAAAATTTAATTAAAATTTATTACGGTGACTTAATTTCGCCGTAATAGGTTGATATTACGGCGAAAATAAGTCGCCGTAATAGATTTTTAATTAAATTTTAAAAATATTAAAATTTTATTACGATGATGTATTTTTGCCGTAATAGGTTGATATTACGGCAAAAATAAGTCGCCGTAATAAAATTTTAATATTTTTAAAATTTAATTAAAAACCTATTACGGCGACTTAATTTCGCCGTAATATGTTGATATTACGACGAAAATAAGTTTTATTCAATCATAAGCTACATTTTTATAGTCCTTTAATCAACATGAGCACTTAAATATTCAAAGGCTCTTAATTTGGGTAAGTGGATTATTGTCTAAATTTGCACAGTGAAACTATGCATTTCTGATTGGGGCTTAGTCCTGATTTTAACATCACAATTGCAATATTGCCACTTTTTCATTCCTAGATTTCTGGCGTTCAAATGAATGCAAGGATTTTGAACTTATAGCAAGGAATAATAAACTTTCCAAGGTACCAGTTCAGATGCCTTTGAAAAATGTCATGAAGTGGTAGCAGCAAATATGACTTTGAGAGTGATCAGTCTTATCCATAAAACCAGGTGGATCTAACCATGAGACCACCCAATCTTTAAATGCACTGCATGATCATGGACTGCAAAGAATGAGAGGAGAAGAAAGCCAAACAGCTCAAGGAAAATCACAATGAAATATTAGATGCTCATATGCCTTTAATCCTTGGAAGTACCAGTGGACAAATGGGGTCAAAAGCAGGGATATGCTTTGGAGGATTTAAGTTGAGATATAACAGGAGACAATTTCTTGATCTTCCACAACATTTTCTACATAGTTCCTGCTCTTTGAACATGCAAGAGAGAGAGAGAGAGAGAGAGAGAGAGAGGTCATAAACACATCTAATAAATGATCACTAGACATTGTCATCAAAGCATTATAGACAATTCTATATAACCTATCCAGATGATAGTTCAAAGTTCCATGTTCCAAGCAAAAGTCTAAAACATACATCCTAACCTAAACTTCTCAATTTTCTATTGGGCAAACCCATATTAACCCCTGAAACATATGCAAGCCATTGCCACCCACTTTCAGTCCTTTCGGCCCATCTTATAGTCATCCCCAGCAAAGATTAGTTCACTTCAAAGGGCCCTATTTTGGTTGAATTAATCTGAAAAGATCCCAGTACTCTCTCTCTCTCTCTCACTCAACACCATCATAGACAAGAAAATTGCAGCTGGCCTTTCCTATTAGCTCTCGTAGCAATTACCACAAAAGAGGAACAGCTGAAAAATTTTGTATCTAAAGGCACCTCTTTGCTTCTATTTTAACAGAGTTTTGATTGTTTAAATGAAGAACATGCTGGTAGTTCAAAGATCAACACAAACACCAGATGTATGCAAGTCTGCAATCTATGGATTGCAAGAAGATGAACAATGAGAAGTCTTTATGCTTACCTCGATTAAAACTAACAACAGCACACAGGTAATCATCCATAACTGCTAGGTAGCTACAAAAGATCTCCTAGCTTTTTTAAGTAAGACAATGTCATTCTGTCTACTAACAGTGTTTGGCTTGCCATCAGGATCCAAAGAAGAGACTTGGATACACCCAGATAGGTGAAGGCCAACGCGGCGCAGGTTTCCCTTTTTTTTTGTCCTTTTGCTTACTAACAGAAATTCTCCAAGAAAATAACCAACACATCTAACAATTTTAATAATGCGAACTTAAAAGGAGAGGGGGGAAGGTCCGGCCATGGCTGGAGGACAACTGAAATAGACTCAAGAGGCAAGACAGCTGCAATAGTTTTGGATGCGTGCTATGTTTGAAGCATGCATGCTGAATACCATACATGCATCATGACCACACTTGGAGCTTATTACAGGTCATAGCAACCAGATTATTCACATTATCACTGTCTAAAATTTTATCCAATATTCATCCGTAACCTATTTTCAGATTAATCTAAACATTTCTTTCCCATAAATTGTTTTATAACTGGATTGCTTGCATTGCCTTCTATAATACAAAAATAAAATTTCCACATAATCTAAACCAATTCATGGCATATTCAAACATAAAGAAACAAACCTACAACCAACATAAAACAACCATTCTCAATCAATAAGATACGCAGGCATTACAACACGATGACAAATTCAGACCAACTAGACCCATGCATCGAATACCTAGGTTCATGCTTAGAATATAAAAGCACTAGATTCACAGTATTCCTTACCATATCATAAGAGTGAGCCGGTATAGACTTCCATCCAGTGAGAGCAGCATATGGCTGCAATTCCCGATTAGATTTATTTGTTTCTGATTTTTTCTACATCAAAGAATTAATGAAAATGGTTACATGAGTTTATAAAAATAAATAAACTATTAAAATATTTGTATGAATGTATTTACCTTATACTCATCTGAATAAAAGTAATCACATAGAAAGTCCCAGTCACTCTGCGAGACACGAGATGGCTTATTTTGTTTTGCTAATCTCACACTTGTGTCCCCACCGTGACTAATGAAGTAGATATGAAGCCGATATCTAAATTCTCGATAAACTTTATTCATTTGAAACTCAATACCTTTTTTAATATGATCTAAATTCATATCAAGATCGAACTTCTCCTGCAAGTATATATATATATATATATATATATATATATATATATAAAAGTTATAAGGTATATTAAGTATATTAAACGTAATAAAGTAATCTAATACAATTATACTGACCTGAAGTCGATCGATCATAGGTGCTTTCTGTGCATCAGTGATCTCACTCCACTTCCTGACCGCAAGTGGTGCCATGTCACGTACAACCACTCCTATCTCGGTCAGAAACTCAGAGTGAAACTCACCCAATGGTCGTCCAACCTCAGGTGGAAGAAGAATAGGCAACTTCTGTCCACGACGCGTATCAATCAGATGTGCGGACTTGTATCCGCGAGCAGGACCTCGGCCCTTCTTCTTTGATGATGTAGCTGCAAAACATAATGAACTAAATTAGTGCAAAATAACATAAAGAAACATAGCCAAATAATATAAGTTTAAAGTAGAGTTATTACATGATGCGCCGATAGATGACCCCTCTGTCAGAGCTGGAATGTAAGGAGAATCATCTCGCCTCGATGTAGCAGGAGTATCTCTCGAAGACATCTGCAAACAAACATACAAACTAGAATTAACAAATAAGAAAGTATAAGAACATATAGTTATAATAAGTAAAAAAAAATGAATACTACCAAATTAATCACTGTCATCACTAATATGCCCATTTTCTTCATCATCCTCATATCAGAACTATGTATAGATCCCTCACTGTCATAATCAGCTAGTGTATCGTCCTCCTCAACATCTTCGCATATAAAGTCATCTTGACCGACATCACTATGACCTCTAATGTTTTCTTGAGTTGCAACTATTTCAGCATCAGTGTCCGTACGCCGAGATGTTATTAAGTCCATGTTAGGTTGCTCACATGTGAATCGAAGGGCTGCTGAATCATCTTCTTGATATACTTCTTCCTGAACATCATCATCTTTTTTTGGAATATCCCACAAATGACGATGACTAACCTTGTATACCACTTTCTAATTAGAATTGTTCTTCAAATCATCCAAGTAGAAAACCTTTTCAGCTTGTGATGCTAAAATGAATGGCTCATGTTTGTACCATTCTGAACTAATTTTTATACTTGTAATATTATAATGTTGTTGCATTCTCCTGTGCTTTGGTTCAGTTTCAAACCATTTGCACTTGAACATTATCGCCTTACAACCTTTAACAAAATAAAATTCAAGGACCTCTAATAATATACCATAAAAGTTAATTTCTTCTCCTAGATGAGTAGAGGGAACACAAATGCCACTATTCTGTGTTTTATGCCGACATCCCGAGTAATAGTGATAAATTTAACGCCGTTCACCACACAGCCAGTATACGAGAACACACGACTGTCGGGACCAATAGCCAATGAATAAAGCTCATCAGTAGCTTCAGATGCCCCAGCAAAATGCTTATTTAACATCTGGATAAACCAAACATCAACGTCATTTGAAATAAAGACATATGATATATTAATTGACAATATAAATGAATGTACGGGCTTACTTCATTTTTAAACCACTCCAAAAATCTTTCCTTTTGTAATTGGTCCAGTTGTTCCGGTCTAGTTGAATTTAGCTGATCAATGTGTTGGCTATAGAGAACATTACGCTAATGAGCACTATAGAAAATTGCATGATATGAAGAAATAATTTTACAAGTATACTTACTTGAGAAATGGTTGCACCTCTGGACAATTATTGATGAGGTACCAATGTACTTGTTTTAAAGTTTTATCATCTAAATGCACCATTCTTCCTTTTCCAAGAGGCCGCCAACGAGTTGCAAATATATTTAATTGCTTGTCCAAATGGCTATCCGAATCAAAATTTCGTTCCGGACGATTGAATTTTGTTTCTATGCCTCGAAGATACATTGAACAAAATGTTAGAGACTCGTTGACAACATAAGCTTCTGCAATTGAACCTTCCGGACGAGCCTTATTACGTACGTATTGTTTATACGTACCAAGTGCCCTTTCAAAAGGATACATCCATCTACTTTGAACAGGTCCGGCAAGTAAGGCCTCGTAAGGCAAATGAATTGATAAGTGCACCATAACGTCAAAAAATGCTGGTGGGAAAATTCGTTCAAGCTTACATAAGATCACCACAATCTGCTCTTGTAACAACTCCAAATCCCTAACATACAATGTCCTTG
>UESW01002358.1:63406-98227 GCA_900491605.1 Calamus simplicifolius | reverse complement strand
TTATAAGGTATCTTCTTACCTTTGTCTTCAACCACTTGGTACCTAGGCTCGTTGCATACCGGACATTTTTCTAAAGAGGCATTCTCCTTCCAAAAGATAGCACAATCATGCTTGTATACATGTATATTCTCATAGCCTAAACCCAACTCATTCATCTTCTTTTTGGCCTCATAGTGCGAAGATGGTATTCTAGTACCATTTAGAAATGCCTCTTTTAATAGTTCAAGCAACATATTGAAAGACTTATTTGTCCACCGATTGAGGACCTTAATGCATTAACTTCACTAAGAATGTCAAAGAAGAAAACTTTTCACATCCAGGATAAAGCTCGGATTCCACCTCATTGAAAAGATCATCCAATTTCTTACTGTGATCGGTCCTTCCATGGTCAGACATCATCGGATTGTCATCATCATTGCCAACCTCAGTGTGAGCACCACTTGGGCCAGCGATGTCCTGCAATGCTTCGACCATCTCATCTTGTTCCCTTTCTGGGTTATCATCTTCGTTCTCATTTTCATCTGAGACATTGCTTCCAAACTGTTCTCCATGAAAATACCATGTCTGATACGTCTTCGAGAAACCCTTTAACATACAGTGTAATTTAACTAAATCAGGCTTATGCCATTTGCCATTATAACACCGCACACAAGGACAACGTATCTTCCCTTCTTCATTAACATGAAGCCTTGCCTTTTCTATGAACTTCTTAATACCGGCATCATATTCTGGACAATTACGTTTCTTATGTATCCAACTCTTATCAATCGGCATCGTTGGATAACATCAAATCTGAGTAAAAATAGTGAACCTTATTTAAAGAAATTCAGATTTATCTCAAAAATATCCTACTCGTTTAAAGAAAATCTATAAAACTCATGTAAACCATATATGGAGCTGCATAATATATAATTAGATTTAGAAGATCCAAATTTATGAACCACACATAAGTTCCACTCATAAATCAGCATATTCTAGAGTTACCTCAAGCAGGGCCTCATCCTGACTCGTCAGAGCAATTAGCATACTTTGATTAAAAAAAAATCACATACAACCAATAACCCTGTTATGATTTTACAACTGTTTACTAATTGCCACTTCAACTTTTAACAAAATTTGAACTTTGAAAGCTAATTTGACCCTGACCATAGAAATATTTTGTATTTATCAGTGGTGGCTCTCGGTTTGTTGGTTTGCATTTGCTGGTTTGCATGAAAATAAACATAATTTACATTTGTTGGTTTGCATGAAAATAGACATTCTACAGCTTACGTTTGAATTGGTCCACTTTGTTATACTGAGTGAAACCTTTAGCATTGAGGAGAGTTTGATTCTAACTTTTGTTTGTTATGCAACACATCAATTGTTGGAAGGGTAAGTTCTTATTTATAGGCTCATGTGTTTAACAATTTCAAATAAACATGATCTAGCATGACTCGTTTCTTACTTGAGAAGTTAGATCCTCATCATTTAGAACAGCAAATGAATAATCATGCTGAAAAGAAGAAATTGGTTTGTCCAATGCATTATGATGATCAAATTATGATCCGACTATTTGATTGAATGAAGGCATACAGGAGAATGTTGTAATTCTATTTATTTATTTGATGGTTTGTCTTTGCTTCTTAAGAAACATAGTTGCAGATGCTAGGGTCTGCCTTGTAAGCATAGTGCCATGACAGGCTAAGTTTGAAGTAATGAAAAAGGACAAGCAACAAGTTGCTTGACAAAAGATGTAGCCTTAATAGCATTGAATGGCAAAGTAGGTTATGCATAAGATAACTATTAATTGAATTAGGTCTATGGTGCGATTATAGTTGTAGGCAGCTTAAGAGTTCTTAAAATTCTTCACTAGGATTAGTATGTTATGCTTAAGAAACTACATCTCTTGATAATATTAGTTTGCTTCTATTTAAAAAGGTCATATTCTTTGATATGTGGGTCCTTGTCCCTTCTTTTTGCATGATCGACATAGCTCAAAGGGAGAAACAACTTTTCAGGTGTCAAACTTCATAATAACTCACGTTTAATGTGATATTGGAATACCCCTGCAACAAGCTTGTTAATCTGCTTGTATTTTTACAATATCCTTTTTTTCAGGATTGGTTTTTGATGACAATGTCACACACCTAGTCAACATAAATGGCAGGCTGTAATGATTGAATGTTCTTGTCACATAGTTATCTGCTTTAGTTATATGTGTTGGTTGTAAATGATGCCCATCTTGCTTTAAGATGTACACCTACCACCATGTGATTTGCATTGACTATATTTTGTGTCCTCTGATGAGGGATTCTCAGATGCACAAATCAACTCCATAGGTTTGGGCTAGCAAACCTATACAAATTAATGAGGAAATATGTCATTATCTTTCATTCTATGCACCAATAATCCAGCTATAGACTAGAATCAGTTTGACATAAACAAAGGGCTTTTGCAGTTGCACCAATTCATTGTTACTAACACCCAGACCAGAGATCTTCTTCCCAGAGGAAAAAACATGAACCAAGGGATATAGTAAAATTAAATGAAGAAAACTATCTCAACTAATCGCAGATGAAATTGTAACAGACTCACACACTCTAAAAGAGAAAAAGCTCATTTATTTGAAAGAAAACAATTTGAAAGAGGAGAACAACCCGTCTCAAAAGAAAAGAAATTGTACACCTACCACCATGTGATTTGCATTGACTATATTTAAGCATCAATGCATATAATGTGATAGTCATTCACAATGCAGCAGAAAGCAACACTACATTTTTACTAACCATTTCTAGACTATGCAATTGTTCTAAATATCCTTGCCTTGGTTCCTACATTTGAAATATAATGTGATACTTAGTATTTACAGAAAGATCCAAGTGACGCACTGATATGCAACAAATAGATCATTAATACACAAGTAGTGTTCCTTCCCACTGAGGTGAGGCATCAAAAAAGCTAAAAAAGAAAATAGATCATTAAGAACACCAGTGATCGATTGAGAATTAACTGCTAGAAATCTATTCTGCAACTCTTGCAGGTTCATGGACCCCTTAACCCGAGGAGATTATCCACAGAATATGAGGACACTGGTAAGAAAGCGTTTGCCCAAGTTTACCAAGCAGCAGTCCAGAATGGTTAATGGATCGTTTGATTTTATTGGAATTAATTACTACACCACACGATATGTTTCTGAATTTCGTATCCCTGAGAATGCTAACGCAAGCTGTAGGACTGATATGCGGGCTCAAGAAGCCGGTAAATAGATATCAGGCATAATTTGCAACAGACTAAGTGTACCACATCATCATAGAACAAACAATCTACCATGAATATGCCACAGTTTGCATTAGAAAAAAGAGAAACAGTTATTTTTAATCTCGACATCATGCTAAATCTTTCGAAGGTGAAAAAAGAGAAGAGTAGGATGCAACAACTACATATCAAGAAAATAGCACATAAATCATTCCAGAAACCCTCAACAAGTAGTCTAGATGGAAACAAGGTGAAGAAAAGACCATCAAAACACAAAGGAAAGAAACGGAAATCTGGTGAATCGTGAACCTCTACAACCTTGGCCAGACGAGAACGAGAAGCTCGGGGTCTGGGAGCTGACGGCGGAGAGAAGCGCGGGTCCGGGAGCTGACAGCAGAGAGAAGCACGGGGGAAGATGGCGGGAGCGAGGGTTTCACCGAATAAAATCACGGTAGGGTTTGGATAGTATTAAAGGGACCTTATTACGATGAAATTAAATTTCGTCGTAATAAGGTCCCGTAGAATAAGAAAGATTTTTTTAACTCTATTACGATGAATTTTTAAATTCATCGTAATACGTCTTTTTATTACGGTGAAACAAATTTTCGCCGTAATAAATAGGAATAAAAATTAAAAAAAAATTTAAAACTGAAAATTAAGCGTGGACCTATTACGATAAATTTTTTAATTCGTCGTAATACGTCCTTTTATTATGGCGAAATAATATTTCGCCGTAATAAATAGAAATAAAAATAAAAAAAATTTAAAACTGCAAATTAAGGTGGAGCTATTACGATGAATTTTTAATTCATCGTACTAAGTCATTTTATTACGGCGAAATAATTTTTCACCGTAATAAATAGAAATAAAAATAAAAAAAATTAAAACTGAAAATTAAGCGTGGAGCTATTACGATGAATTTTATAATTCATCGTAATACATCCTTTTATTATGGCGAAATAAATTTTTGCCGTAATAAATAGAAATAAAAATAAAAAAAATTAAAACTGATAATTAAGCGTGGAGCTATTACGATGAATTTTATAATTCGTCGTAATACATCCTTTTATTACGGCAAAATAAATTTTCGCCGTAATAAATAGAAATAAAATAAAAAAAATTTAAAACTGAAAATTAAGCGTCGAGCTATTACGACGAATTTTTTAATTCGTCGTAATACATCCTTTTATTACGGCGAAATAAATTTTTGCCGTAATAAATAGAAATAAAAATAAAAAAAATTAAAACTGAAAATTAAGCGTCGAGCTATTACGACGAATTTTTTAATTCATCGTAATACATCCTTTTATTACGGTGAAATAAATTTTCACCGTAATAAATAGAAATAAAAATAAAAAAAATTTAAAACTAAAAATTAAGCGTCGAGCTATTACGACGAATTTTTTAATTCATCGTAATACATCCTTTTATTACGGCGAAATAAATTTTTGCCGTAATAAATAGGTATTACGACGAATTTGATATTTATTTCGCCGTTATAAATAAACCTATAACGACGAAAATATTTCGTCATAATAAGTTTGTCACAAATACTATACTTTCTTGTAGTGAGGGAAATGGTTTCTCTAACGCCATCACCGGAAGGGGAAGGGTTTCTCTAACGCCATCACTGGTAGATGCAAGGACCTAGTGGCCATAGGGAGTGCTTGCGTGTGCCAATTGAAAGCCCGGTGACACTATCCTTTCTGTTCACCATATTAGTCGGTCATCTCTGGCCTGGCCTCCTCATCCAACGGTCGTCTCTGCCTTAAGCCTTATTGGCTACGCAAAGCGCTCCCGTCCATCGGTCCCACACTCCATCCACAATCACATACAACGCATGCATATCATCTCGATCCCCCCAATCTTCTCCATCTTTGTAGCTTCGTCAGCCAGCCAGTCCATTTCAGTTTGTCGACGAAGCCTGTCCCTTATAAAGGACGTCGAGAGACAACAAATTAAGTTAACCATTGAACCATATGTTTTCCATTCTCCAGAGACGAAATTAAGGCCTTTCAAAGATGAACCCAGACAGTTCTTCAGGTAGCTGTGGCAGTAGCGATGGTCATGGAGTCAGCATGAGTGATGATTTGTTGACAGAGATTCTCGCAAGGCTTCCCCTAAAGCCCTTGTTTAGATTCAATTGTGTTTCCAAAGCGTGGTACGGTCTCATCTCGGACAACCACCTACGAAGTAAGCTCCCCTTGATCACCTCCGGCGTGTACCACAGCCACAGCTCTCATGACCAGTACACCAAGGAGCCAAGATACGCACAAACGTCGTCGGAGAATGATTTTGAAGACTGTGATCTTGATTTCTTTCCATTCCATCATAATTCGAGCATCATCGATAGCTGCAACGGGTTGCTACTCTACTACTCATGCCTTCCTTCGAAGTTCTACGTCGTCAACCCCACGACAAAGAGGTGGGTGGCCCTCCCTGAGCCCATGAAGAGGAGCCAGCTCTCTGTTTTGACCTTTGATCCCAGCGACTCCCCAAACTACAAGGTCATCTGCTTCACAAGCTGGCTTGCCCAAGGGGCCAAGCTCGAGGTTTACTCGTCGGAGACCGGGAGGTGGGTCGAGCTCGAGCTGCACTGGGGGATCGACACCGATACCGTGTCGGCCACCATGCAATACTTTGCTGGAATTCTTTACATTCTTGCGTATCCAAAACACATTGTAGCTATAAATCTTGCCGAGATGAACTGCCATCTCATAGAGCTGCCCGAGCCGATGAGGCGTGAAGTTAGTGTTGGCAAGTCAAGAGGCTGTCTTCATTACACCTGCAACGATGGCCAACAACTAAGGATTTGGAAGCTCAAGGAGTACTCCAGTGCTGGTAAATGGGTGCTGAAGCATCGCATTCACGTTCCAGCAATCGTAGAGCAGAATTATAAAAGAATTAATCATTCCACTGCTTCTTCTCCTGCTGCTCTCCCAGACCAATTCAAATTCTTGGCATTCCACCCGGAGGAGGAGGTGATTTACTTTTGCGTTCCGGGGAAGCTTATCTCCTACAACCTAAGCAAGAAAAGAATTGATGAGGTTTATGAGTTTGGGAAGGAGAGGGAGAGGGCTCATCTGATCCAGATTTGGCTGTTCCCCTTCTCACGTTATATGTCGGATTGCTTAGCCAATGTCTAGTGGTGGATAGGTCCTGATCTATACCTTTCTCGCGGAATTCTTTTTACTTGTGTGAAGCTTGCTGTTATTGTGCTGCTGGTTGTCATGAAAAGAAATATATCAATGAATCATTGTTTAGTTTGCCTTCCAGACTACAATTTCCAAGTAATTTCAATAGAAACCAAAAGGAATATGAAATAGTTTGGCACTTCTTCATTTTATCTACTCGTTGACATCAATTTGAATGGAAGCATACTCTATCATTTTTCTTTAAAAACAAATAAACAAGGGAAAAAAAATGACGGGCAAATTGTGGACAAATAGGTGCAGTGGGCAATGACCGGATCATTATTAATCTGGATATTTTTACATGTGTAGCAAAAGAAGAGAAGAATTAATTTGGTGTGATAAAAATGAGGAAAGAATGAGTTATTTATAAAAGTTTTAAAATTTTTTTAAAAATATCTTTCAATATAACTGTTATGTGGTTATTGAACGGTAAAATGATCAAAACCTCTCATGTGGCCATTTATAGCCGTTTCTAGCCATTTCAATGGCTAGAAACCCTATGTAGCCATTAGGGGCCGAGTTGGACGGGCTCATGGCCCATTTTAAGTCACGGGTTATGTCGGATCAAAATTTTTTTGGTTGTGCTGTGCTCTGTATGGTCTATTTATTACTGAGCCATGTCAAGTATGATCTGACTATTGGTACAATCTGATGGACCTGAGCCATGCCGTGCCAGGCATGGCTCAATGACTACCTCTACAGTGCTTAAAGTACACCAAAGCAAGTAAAACATGCACAAACAGATGACTATAAGACATGCCGAATGAAAAGTCCTTTCCACCTCTCATGCATGTTGCACAAGCCAACCTGTTTCCACCACAAGCATCCGCATGTTGTGCATGTACCCACAGTCACACACACACACACACACACTCACACTCTCTCTCTCTCTCTCTCTCTCTCTCTCTCTCTCTCTCTCTCTGTAAGAGAAAAAATTACATGGAGTTATATTAATTACAGAAGCCGTAAGGATTTCTCGTGAGGCCAATGTCACATATGTCCTCTCTTAATTTGATGGACAAAAGTCTTGTTTTTTTTTTTTTACAAGCAGGCGATCACACCAGTCTGGCTTAAGTCAAACCCGAGAAGTCTGAGTACATGATTTGCTGCAAAATAAGAGGGCATGGGTCATCCATATGCCATTCCTAAGGGCCTGGATGGCGAGCTGCAACATTCGCAACCCAATCAGCCGCCGCATTGGCTTCCCTATAACCATGGTGAATCAGAGGCACAGTTGTAGTCTGGAGAGAGTCCCAAATCGCACGGAGCAGGGGATTGATGGAATGAATACCCCCATCCCAACGAATCCATCGAATAACCGTGATAGAATATTCCTCAATAATCAATCTGCTAGAGGCCAGATGACGAACATCATAATTGATTCCAGCCCATGTAGCCTGAAGCTCCGTCATAGGGACCGATAAATCAAGGGAACCATGGCCACCGGCTGCAAGAAGCTCACCCTTAGAACCCCTAATAATAAAGCTGAACCCAGCAATACGATCCGAGATAGAGCCATCAAAGTTTACTTTGATATAACCCGGGGGTGGGTGCTCCCAAGATATAAAGACCATAGAATGGTGTGCTGCCGAAGCAGCAGGGGAGTCCCAGGGACCGGGTCGGACACAGTGAACACCAAGAGAAGAGCGGTCATACTTCTTGGCAAGAAGAACAACCTTTCTGATAATCATCTGGGATGGAACAGTCTCCTCCGAGAAAACCATCTGGTTCCTAGTGAGCCAAGTATGATAAGCCAAATAAGCTGAAACAGCACCCTGGGTGCCCAGGCCACTCTGAGCAACAAGATAAATGGTATGCAAGAAAGAAAGCCAAATGGGTCCCTCCTCAGACACCCACGAGGTAAACGACATCTGCTGCCAGATCCTCATAGCTCGAGAGCAAGTAAAGATAACATGATCAACCGACTCATCCTCAAACCCACAGATTGGGTAGAGAGGCGTAATGAGGAGACCACGGCTGGCCAGCAGAGCACAGGTAGGAAGGCGGTTCCACTGAAGCTTCCACAAGAAGAGCCGAATCCTGGGGTGGATAGGCAAACGCCAGATCTATGCAACATCATCCAACCCCGAAATTCAAGGACGGAGCAGTTAACTAGATCCCTAGTAGGAGCACGAGAGAGGCAGGAGCGCTGCCAGAGTCTGGTATCTGAGTCAGCTGATGGGGAAAGGGGAATGGCAAGAATCCTCTGTGCAAGCTCCGCCCGAAAGAGTCAAAAAATAGTGGAAGCATTCCATACATTACTGTCCTGACAAATCAAAGAAGACACTGGCATAGAGGGGTCAACATCAGTACTAAGAAAGGTTGGCCAGCAGGATAGAAGAATGGCCGCAATCCAACTATCCTGAGTAACATCGACAGATCTCCCATCCCCAATCATCCAATGAATATCGGGCATAATAGAAGGGGCAACCTGACAAATCGCCCGCCAAAACAGAGAGCAGCCATGGGGAGTACAGAAAATCGAATTAGGAGACCAGGCACTATATCTACCTCTCATAACAATACTCCAAAAACAGTGAGGATCCAACAGAAATCTAGAAGCATGCCTCACAAACAGAGCTTCCTGATGGAGGACCAAAGACTGAATCCCCAGCCCACCCTCTCGAATAGGCAGATAAATAGTATCCCATGAAAGGAGATGAAGACCATGGCCACCCTGACTCACTTCCCAAAGAAAATCTCGAAATTGCCTCTCAATCCGGCGCAGACAGATAACCAGAATCAGGGTGTTAGATAAGAGGTAAAGGGGAAGCGAGGTGAGGATGGACCGAATCAACATAATCTGACCCATCATCGAGAGGCTGGAAGCCTGCCACCTGCCCAACTGATCAGAAATCCGACGATCAAGATCCCCGAAATCAGTCTGCCGAGGATGACATCCCGAGATAGGGATCCCAAGGTAGGATAGGCGGTCATAATGGGAAGAGATCCCTAACAATTGGGAGATCACAGTCCGACGACGAGAAGAGGTCGATGGGCTAAAGCAAAGGACAGATTTCTACAGATTGACCTGCTGACCAGAAGCTTGGCAATAAGCTTGAAGGATAGCAGAGTAAACCGCCGCATTCTGAGTAGAAGTTGGGCTAAGTAGAACATAATCGTCTGTAAAGAGAAAATGAGTAAGAGGGGGGCCTTGGGGCCCGGGCATATAAGGCTGCAACATAGACGCTCCAACAGCCTGAGTAAAAGTGCATGACAAATCATCAGCACAGAGAATGAACATGAAAGGAGAAAGAGGGCAACCCTGCCGAAGCCCCCCAGCTGATGGGAGAAAACCTGAAGGACCTCCATTGATGAGGATGGAAAAGGTAGGCCCCTGCACACATGCTATAACCCATTCAATAAAGAGATCAGCAAAACGAAACTCCCGAAGAGTTTGCTGAAAAAAAGTCCAACTGATCCTATCATAAGCTCTCTCCATGTCCAACTGGATGGCCATAAGAGCCCTTCTACCAGTCGCCCGATGAAGGTCATGCATGAATTCCTGGGCAATGAGAGCATTATCAGTAATGCTACGGCCACGGATGAAAGCCCCCTGTTCCAGAGATATAAGGCGGGGAATCACTCCCTGAAGCCGGGTGACCAAGAGGCGAGCACAAACTTTATATAGGATGGTGCACAAACTGATAGGCCGATAATGCTAGGGAAGAGAAGCCGTCGACCGCTTAGGGATAAGAGAGACATATACACTGCCACTCAGGAGGAAGAACTCTAGATGAGAAAACCATCTGAATGGCCATAACAACATCCGGCCCGATAATATCCTAGTAGTGCCGGAAGAAGAAGGGTGGAAACCCGTCAGGACTAGAGGCCTTATCAAGGCCCAGAACCCACACAGCATATCGAATCTCCTCCGCCGAGACCTCCCTCAAAAGCACAGCATTATCATCCTCAGAAACCTGGGCAGCCAGGGGAACAGGAGAAATGGAGAAACCACTAGCAGACACCTCTGACCAACGGGACTGGAAATAATGGACAATATGCTCCTGAATAGTCTCATCATCCTCCACAATATGACCATTCTCATCACTAATATACCGGATCCGATTGGCAGCCCGCCGGGCCACAGTAGCCTAATGAAAGAACCTGGTATTCCGGTCACCCTCCTGAAGCCACTGAATTCGGGACCGCTGTCGCCAATAAGTCTCCTATTGACTAAGTAAGGAATGGTGCAAAGAAAAATTCCAATGGAGAGTCTGGAGATCAACTCAGAGAGGCAGCTATCCGAATCCTCCCTCGCCTGAAGCAAAGCAATGTCAGCTTCCACAGATTGAATATGCTGGACAAGATCCCCCACCTCTCTCCTGCTCCATCTTAGGAGTCTGTGCTTCACTAATTCAAGGCGACGGGAGAGACGGTAGGTAGAACTTCCTCTAACCAGCATCCACCAAACCTGACGAATAATAGCCCGGGCCGAAGAGTAAGAAGCCCAAAACCGCTCAAATCGAAACGGCCTCGGAGGCCGAGTGGATGACTTCGTAGAGATCAGAAGAGGGCAGTGGTTAGACGCAATCCGAGGTAAATGAGAAATAGTAGCACCGAAAAGAACTGCATCCAACCAGGGGAAGCCAAAGCTCAATCAAGGCGCTCCCACACCCGAGCAGTTCCCCGTCGATTGTTGCACCAGGTAAACTGAGAGCCAGAAAACCCCATATCCACAACCTTGGCAGTGGAAATAAAAGAACAAAACTAAGAAGAATTCAAAGAATCCACAAACCGATGCCCCTCTCGCTTCTCCGATGCGTCCACAATACAATTAAAATCTCCGGCAATAAGCATAGGAAAACCCTGGCCTAAGAGTGTGAGTATCTCCGACCATAGATAGCGCCTCTCCCTGTAGTCTGTACTAGCATAGATGCCAAGAAGCAGCCATGGCGGAGTAATTCCCTCTGAAATAATCAGGGCTACCTGTTGAGTACAACTATGAAAAGCATCAATACGGATGGAAGGCTCCCACCAAAGTGCCAGAATACCTCCAGAAAGACCAACACCGGAAAACTCTCCGTTGGAAGCGCTGAAGACTGAAACCCGACAGGCGAGTTTTCAGCAAAACACAAATATCAAACTGATGAAGCTGCAATAACCGAGTAAAGGAGGAGCGAAAGGAAGGTTTCAATGCTCCTCGAACATTCCAAATCAGAATCTTCGTAAAGAAAAAAAAACCAGGTCAAGGGGTCACATGGGCCCCATCCTTGGCTCCAGCCAACTCCATATCGGAATGATCTCCAGAAACCAGGCCCTGAGCCTCTAAACCATCCTCGGACGAAGGACAACCGGCCTGAGCCACAAGGTCCGACTGCCGAGAGAGATCCATGGCTACAACATCCTCCTCAGCTCGAATCACCTTCTTAAGGGAAGAGACCATAGCATCATGATCACAATTAGCCCGACGGGGGGCTGATCTAGAGGGAAGAACTAAAGCCACAGAGTGGGCTTTACCTGAGGAAGACCCTCTACTCATGCCTTTTGCATCCTTAGGAATAACTCTAGGGCCACCAGACACAGCAGGTTGGGCCCGTTTAAGTGATGCAGGATTGGCATCCTCCCGGATCTTGGAACACCCGGCCCAGCGATCCGAACCCAGAAGACCAAAAGGGTTAGCAGCCAATATCCCAGAGGACACCTCCTTTGACTTAGAGGGAAGTTCAGACATAGCATCAGGGGCAATTGCAGAAAATTGGAAATCCTCCACTTGACTAGAAGTCTTGGAGGCCTTACGAGTCTAGGACTTCCTCAGACCCTTAGGCTCCTTCTGAGACTCAAAATGGTTCACAGGAACCTTGATTCCCCTTGAAGCCAACACTAAAACATTAGAAGCTTCACATTGCTCAGCTACAGTAACTGGCACGGAAGCACCTTCCCGGCATGGTCCAGAGTGGAACTCAAGGAGTTTATCTGAAGGGAAAACAACACCTTGAGGAGAAAATGAAGGAACGACCCTCCTCCTAGAGGTCTTCCTTGGAAGCATCCACCCGTCCTCCCCATCCAAAGGGCCAGACTTGGCCATACCCAACGACCCTTTCATTCGCACAGGAGGAGTGGAATCCTCAACCGGAGCTTGACGATGGATCCTGAGAGCAGACATCCACAGACCAAACCGAGGCACATCAGAAGACGACTGATCCACCCCAGCTGATTCCTTGGATGAAGAACACGGCCCAAAGAGGTGGAGAGACCTGCACAGGGAGCAAATTTTATCGACATGTTCATATACAAACTGTTGCCAAAAGGAGGTCCCTATCGCTCTGAAACGAGCACCAGGGTGAAGGGGCTGGCTCAAATCGATTCTAACACAAGCTCGAGCGTAGCCTCCCCATCTCTTCTCCTTCGTAGAAGAATCCATGAACACATACTGGCCTAGACCTGAAGCCGCCCTAGATAATCCTTTCTGGACAAGAAACCGCTTCGCTGGTGGCCATATCTGGTTCATTGATCTATCATAAAAAATTATTTTTTTATAACAATCTCTGATAACTTTAATTTTTCAATTTCTTAATTATAATAACATAATCTATTTTTAAAAAAAAAAAGAAAGAAAATTCATAAATGCATGACGATGTAAAAATATATCTTAAAAAATTAAAAGGTTTCGTTAACATATATCTTAAAAAATTAAAAGGTTTCGTACACTGTTATGCAGGTACAATATGCTATTCTAATACAGAAGTGCACAGTGAAAGAGGCATTCAGCCGCAAGTTGCAAGCCACTAAAGTCCAATCTATTATTTAGTGGGGTTTGGCAACTCTTCACTCTTAAGCATAGATATGTGGTCAATAAAGATGCACACCTTTTCCACAGACCGCGTGGCCGGCCGGTAAGAGCGCAGTCTTTTTTTTTTTTTGTACTCGAATATATCGGATTTGGCCTAGAGTGATATGATTATTTATCTGTATCAAAAAAAAAAAAATTACAGTATCTTTCATATAGCCGGCATGCGTGTGCGCCAACCCAGGAAGCGGTTCCTGAGGCATGATCCGCTTGGCAGACAAAAATTGAGCAGCGCCAAATAGCAATAGGCTTCCCCACTCCAGTTTGCCGGTACTGTCGTAGATGGTGACACTGGCACCAAAAATATGGCTTTTGTGAAGGCCAGAACACCATATGATCAATTCATGCCAAAACGGCTTGGAAAGCAGCAAGATTTCCTCGGTAGCTAGCTTGCAGTAAAATGGGACAAAAATTCATGTCCAATGAGCTCTCACCCTCAGTTGTATTATGCTATTGAAAAGTCTTGCTGCAACACCAAAGGTGATGGAGCAAGCACGCACTAACCTTGGTGATTGGTGCATGCCGCATGCGTTTGTGCTTGACAAGGACAAAATCGTTATTTTCTGTTTTGATGCATGTACGCATGCGACACGCATCAATCATCAGGCCCAATGCACTCGTTCTGCACTGGAGGGTGCAACAAGACTTTTCCTTATGCTATTATTGCGGCCCATATGCTATTGTTGCAGCCCAGATCCAGGGATGTTTCCAAATATCAACAACAATGTTGCGACTCTCAATCCAGAGATTGGTCCGAGAACATTGCAGCACCACCACATACTCTTAAGTAAATCATGCAAAGTCTAGTAAACCTCAATATAAATAATATAATAACAAATATTAATATTAGCAGAAACTAACTCTATAGATGTCAAATTATCAAACTAATACATAAATATATCTACAATATCAAATAATATAGAAGAATTATACTTTACTCATGCTCTACTTTCACATCTGGATCCAAAAAATATGCATCATCATCGCCCTTTGTAACAAGATAATGGGGGAGCAAAGGTAATAAGCTAAAAGCTCAGCAAAAATTCTACACATACCACCATGGATATGCTTAGAAATTATAATAAAATATATCAAAATATATTTTTATAAAAAGTAACATAACCTATCCATAAAATCAACTGCAAAACTTTTAAGCCAACCTTGTCCAAATACCAACATATACAAAAATCATCAACATAACCATATCCATATCACAATCTTTTTGCATACTTAAGTACATACTGACAAACCACATGCTAGTAATCTATGTCTAACAACCTAACTTAGCAATATATACACACACAGATTGATTCCCATACTAGTGTCTAGTGCATGTATTAAATTCAACTACATCATATCTACAGATCATAACTGGTTCTGCAGTGACCTCCTGCGGTCATACTGCCCTTCTCTGGTGCCGCCGACTTAAGTCTATACGAAATCACACCAATACTAACCAAACTAGTACCATATATCAATAGTAAACATCATATCCATAATTTCAACCAATCTTTGGCACTGGATTAAGTCACTCTAAATATTGAAAATATATACTGACAAATCTAATGTCAATAGTCCGTGTCTAGCAATCTAACTTGATGATATATGCATGCATAGATTGATTCCTAAATTAATGCCCAATATATTAAACTTAACCACATCATATTCATAGACCATAATTAATTTTACATCGATCTCTCGTGACTCTTCAACCCTTCCTCAGTACCGTAAATATTGGCCAATAAAAAATCGTACCAATACTAGCTTAGCTAGTACCATGTATCAACAATAACATCGTATACATATCTTAGAGATTAGTCCACATGCCCACAAAGCCATAACTATATTAAAATTAAAATATCATACATCAATATTTCATACTCATATATCTCAAATAAAAGCTATAACCACTTCAGAACTAAAATAATGTAACACAACATATATACAACTTCACAAATAAACCATTATGCATAGTTAAATATGCTGAGAAATTCAATAATAAATGCATGATGTATATGCAAACATGTAAGATATAAAGCATATTACATAATAATAAGCGAAAAACTCCTACCTCAATATTAATCATAAGTAATCTCATTAGTCAAATCAATCAATCACTGATCACCTATAACTAAACAAGAATAATTAATTTATTTATTAAAATTCATAATTCATGAATGCTATCATTTTGCCCCTCTAGTTCATATTTTAAAAAGTACCACTATACTCCACTATTCAATGATTGCTAACCCATGCTTAACTATCTTCACTTAAAATTTATTTACTTTCTAATTTTACTATATATTTATCAATTTACTAAAATTATGAAAATACCCCTATTAAGCTTGCTTTAATTACTACCTAAGCTTAAGTAAACTTATATAAGATTAAATCAATTCTTAATTAAATTGATAACTTCTAACCCATGTTTATCACCCATTAATAAACCTATCACCCATTAATAAACCTTAATTAACTCCACATTATTTTAATTGGATTAACGGCATCCTAAATAGGTTTATCTAAAAGTGCTAAAATCGTTGCAAAAAACTTTTTGCAATGATTTAAATTCGTAATCATTCGTTACAAAAAATTCATCAAATCACTGCTTTTAGCAACGAATAAAATTCGTCATAGAAAGTCTACCTTTTGCAACGAAAATATTTTGTTATTGAATCTAGAAAATTCATTGCTACAACTTCCCAAAAAAGTGTGATAATTCGTTACTAAAATTGAATTTCCATAACAAATTTATTTCTGTTGCTGAAACAAAATGCATTGCTAAATGTTTTCTATAATGAATGTTTTATTTAGCCAAATTCGTTATTGAATATGAGTTTCTGCAACGAATTTATTTCCATTGCTAAAACAAACTTCGTTGCTAAATATTTTCTACAATAACTATTTTATTTAGTCAATTTCGTTACTGAATATGAGTTTCTAAAATGAATATAGTTTCATTGTGAAAAAAAGATTGTTGCTAAATAATTTTTTTTCATTATAAATTCATTTAAAATTATTACAAATATAATTTGTTCCTACTATTAAATTCATTGCAGAAAGTCAAGTTTGTTACAAATGACTCTAAATAGCATTAATAACATATAACAATTAAGTCCAAAATCTAAAATAAAACTGAAATGTTTTATACCAAAATAAAGTATGTGATATCAGCTTAAAAAAAGATGAAAGAGTGAAACATGCATGGACAAATCAAACTCTCTCATCTAAGATGTTAGTAGAAGATGAAGGTGGAGGATTGCTCGACGATGCAACTTGTGAAGTCTCAATCATAGTCATGCAGGCTATAATATTCTCTAGCACTGAGGACATGGTGTCGATCTTTTCGTTGGCTTGCTGAAGCTACTAAACAATCTTGTCATAAGAGGGTCAATCGATATTGTTGGTCGTATAAGAGTCAATAAACTGTTTCTTCCCTAATTGATGACTAGTCTGAATACGCGATCATCCTGGAGCATATGCTGATCAAAGCCCCAAAACCTTCTCCATAATTTGAAGGTCAATGAGCTAGTTCTTTGAGTCATTCTTGTATGTCATCATCGGAGCCTATCAGAGAAAATATGAAATGAAAAAAAAGACAGCATTTTCACAACAATATGGACAAAACATCATAGTTTAGAATTAGATACTTACATATTGATCTTGACATATGTCGGATGTCCACTTGTCCATCTTCTCGTCGTGGGAAAGCTCCTTCCAACTTTTGATATGATCAACAGTAAGATCCCTATGATGACGAACATGATGGTTTGTGTCGTTGACACTGATCCATTCTTAGTCTTTACCTTTCTATTGCAGAAGTTCTTAATATTCTTCTCTCGCCTTTTCTATAATAATAAAAGAAATAACTAGTAACTTTGAAGCATGAAAATCTAGCAAAAACTACAAGGGAAAAAAAATAATGTGACGCCCAAATACATCGCAATTGCGTCGCTAAACATGCTATTGCGACGCAATAGCGATGCAATGACGGCATCGCTTAGATGTCCATTGCAATCTTCATTTGTCGCAATTGCATCGCAATATTGCGACTCTCTGCGACGCAACAATGCATCGCAATATTGCGATGCATCCAAATGCGTCGCTAAATTTAAAATTAATTTTTAATATTTAAAATTATTATTAAATATTGCGATGCATTCAATTGCATCGCAATATTGCGATGCATTTAGTTGCATCACAATATTTAATAATAATATTTTAGATATAATAGCAATGCAATTTGAGTCGCTAATGCATTGCCAAGAAATTTTTTTAAAAATATTGCGACGCAAGGTCATTGCGTCGCAATATTTAATAATAATATTTTAGATATAGTAGCAATGCAATTTGAGTCGCTAATGCGTCGCTATTACATTTTTTTTAAATTATTGCGACGCCAGATCATTGCGTCATAATATTTAATAATAATATTTTGAAAATATTAGCGATGCAATTTCAGTCGCTAATGCATCGCTAATTAAATTTTTATAAAAAAAATAAAATATTAAAAATTAAAATGGTTAATACAATTTCATTACATTTAAATATTGATAGAAATATTCTTCACTCATATTGATCCAAACAATAATCATTCAATTTTCAAAAATAATTAATATATTAAAATTTTGAAGTTTTCATGTACAACATATAAAAAGAAAAAAAATACATTAAGAATCTGAGTGATCACATGGAAGCTGGAGACCCTGTGACAAGCGGTTAACCATATCCTGCAAATGACGCATCTGATCTCGCACGTCTGCAAGCTCCTGATCCTAGCCTCGCATATGCTGCTCGAACTCGTGCTCGACCTCCTGCCGAACCTCCTGATGAACGTCCTGCTGAACCTTCTCCACAATAGATCTCCGAATGTCGTCTAAACGCTCGGCAGGAATATCACCAGAAAATCGCGAGCTGGAGGCCTGATGGAGAAAATATGAAGAAGCTCTAGTGCCCAAACCATAGACCCTGCGGTCTCGTGGCTGGGCACCAACAGCCTCCAAAAACACACGCCGACTCTCCTCTACTGAGAGTTCGACGGGCGTCTCCCATCAGTGAAGTCGACCTGCGATGCCTGGGAGCGAAGCTCCTCGACTCGTGTCTTTGAATTATAAAATCAACAATAAATGAGTTAATAAATTTCTCGAAATAAAATTTTAGAAATTAAACAGATACTATATAAAGCTAATTTCTTACCGTAACCTTCCGTGATCGCGTGTCGACCCAGGAACCGTCCCTCCTGTGTGTGTCGCCCTGAATAGACGAAACTCACCAGGATCTCCGCCCTCCTGCTCAGACTATAACAATAAAAAAATTGATATTAATATAAATATTTGTAAATAACTAAATTAGTAATTAAATTATTTATGTTTTCTTACCATACGACGTCTGTGCTCCTGAATCAAAATGGAGCCCAAAGTATGGTGGGAGAGACCCATGCCAGGACCGCCCTTCTCGGATCGGCGGTTCGTGCTGGCTGATGCGGACCTCCTGCGCCAGCCATCGGACTGCCAGGCCTGCTGCCACTCATGCCAAATACCCTTTGGCACATGCGCAGGACGCTGACCCGATGACCTCCAACGATGAAGCATGTCGGAGTATCGGCATCCCGTAAGAGCCTCCCATGCTGCCCTAATGGCATCATGGCTGGCAGGGTCCCACGTAAACTTTTTCTGCATTAAAATAAAGTTAGTTTCAGAATTTATTAAGATTAAGAAATTTTATATCAGTGATAAATTGTATTTAATAAGTTTACCTGAAACTCAGAAAAATAAAACTCCCTCGTGGCTGGAGATACGTGGCGCCAATCGTAGCCACTGGGATCTGCACGCCTCTGAAATACGGTGCTGATGTGGCTGGATACATGATGCTGCTCAATAAATCTATTAAAAAATGCATGTTTATAAGTAATTGACTTAAAAACATAAAAATATATTTTTAATTAGTATATACTTACAGTCCATGAGCATCAAGTCGAAGTACGGTGCGGCCGATGGTGGAAGAACTCTCGGAGGTATGTGCCGATCGGCTGGATGGTAATACCAATGCAGGATCACCGGACTGCTGGAGAGATCGAAGGCTGTGCGATGTGTAGAGATCCGAACTCTCCATCTCCAAAGCTCATGTGATCTGATGCAGCAGGGCTACGTCCCTGCTCACTCTGTCTATCGTCGGTAGATCTACCTCTGCCCGTCATACTGAAAATACTAAAGATTCATACAATTAAATTACGATTAATGATTGACTATGTAAAAATTTAACACTTATAAAATAAAGTTGAATTTAAAAAAACCTCTATGTTTAATCGGTGTCATTTGTTTCGTGAAATGTTGGTTCAACATCCGATGCCGTATCGGACTGCGATTCAGTTTCATTATCATCGGAAGGAAACCGAACATTTGCATCCGCAATTTCTTGGACATCACCATTTGGATCTCTAAGTGATGTTTCAGGAGCCCTTGTGTCGTCCTCAATTGCATGCATTTCCATCTCATCCTCTTGAAATGCAGGGCACTCGGCTGATGACTTGATGAACTCTCCTCTAATACGATTGTTGAACGTGGGACGATTTTAGAAACAGCCCACCAATCTCGCTTGTCGTTGCGCAAACTTGGATATCCGCAGTAAAACACTTGCTGAGCTTGGGATGCAAGGATGAATGGGTCATATTTCTGCAATCTTCGTCGATGGTTCACTTCAACCAAATTGTAGTCGTTATGAACCCTTTTGCCCACAGGAACTGTCGGATCGAACCAATCGCAACGAAACAATACGGTTCGTTTCATAGGCCAACCGGGATATTCAACTTCAACCACCTCTACTAACTTTCCGTAATAATCCTGCATATTTGCTCCAACACTTTCTCCTTTAACACACACGCCCCAGTTCTGCGTGCCTCTTGAAGCTGCTAATCGTTCAATCTGAAATTTGTACCCATTAACAAAATAGCCAGTAGAGGTTGTTACGGTCTTCAATGGCCATTGCGATAGACATTTAATGAAAATATTATCGGTTGTGGACCATGGACCGTTTACCTATAAATTAATAAGCTATTCACAACCAATTCAAAAAATAAAGCCATTATTGAAATTGATTGAGTGATACTACTCACAAATTCATAAAACCAGTAAGCGAACTCCGTTTCTAACTTCTGCCCAATTGCAACTTGACTGATGTCGGGATTCATCTGTCGTTGTCTATCACAATACATCCTTATGGGATGATAAGGATTAAAACTGATGTTAGCAATTAAATATTATGGTATATTGTAATTTAAATTAGAAGTTCCAATTAAGCATTGAAGTATACACTTACTCAATATATGGATCGACTTCTCTACAGTTCATTAGGATGTAATAATGTGCTGCATTATACTCCATATCGCTAAGATTTCTTGACTTCTGCCCCCCAAATGAACGGCCGATACCTTTAAAAATTGATATTCTACCGTCATTAGGTTCTCCTTCGTCCACACATACGTCATCGTTACGACCAAGATTTCGGCTCCTCGTGTGGACGTGACCCTCAAAGTAATGCGAGGCAAAAGCTGAAACTTCTTCGACCAAGTGTGCATTGCATATAGAACCTTCAACCCTTGCCTTATTACGCACATTATTTTTTAACTTCTTAAGATACCTATATGTAAAGTTGAACAAAAAATTAACCAATTTTCTCACAATGAAATAATATTTGAAATGTCAACATGTCTTAATGATGTATATATTTACCTCTCGAAAGGATACATCCAGCGATACTGCACGGGACCAGCTATGCTCGCTTCGTATGGCAAGTGAACCGGTAAATGCTCCATTGAGTCAAAAAAACTGGGAGGAAATATTCGCTCCAGCTTGCATAAAATAATTGAATTTCCTCCTCAAGCCTTGCCATGGATGCAGAAGTAACTGCTACAATTTGCATGAAAACATGGCAGTCGTGACTCTTCATGCCGAACAACTTGAGCTTATGCATGTCCACACACCTACCGATATTTGAGGCATAACCATCTGGAAATTTTAACCCTCTAAGCCAGTTACATAAAACTTCTCATGAATTTCTGTCAAGAGTGTAACAGGCTTTAGGATAGGTCCCGTCGGCACTCCTTCTCAAATCACCTCTTCTGCAATACTGATTAAGTTCTTCTCTTGACTTTGCAGTGTCTTTTGTTTTTCCCGGGATGTTTAGCACCGTGTTAAATATGTTATCAAAGAAATTTTCTCGATATGCATAACATCCAAGTTGTGCCGGATGAGATTTGTGCTCCAATAAGGCAAATCCCAAAATATACTCCGCTTCTTCCAGTTATGTTCTTTACATATACGGCCATTTATTCTATCTGCATCTGGTTCCCAAGCATACCTCAACCCCAAATGCTCTATAGTATCAAATATATCCGTGCCGGACCTAACCGGTTCGGCGAATTTTGTGACTGCTTTGTTCTTCCGGAAGGCGATCAAGTTACGCCTGTAAGGATGATTTGGGGGCAAGAACTTCCTATGATTATCAAACCATGACTGCTTACCACTCTTCTGCAATGTAAATGCATCCGAATCATACATGCAATGAGGGCATGCCAGACGTCCAGCAGTGCTCCAACCAGACAACATTGCATATGCCGGGAAGTCACTTATTGTCCACATCAAAGCAGCTCTCATGATGAAATTCTGTTTCATAGAAATGTCGTAGGCTACGACTCCTGTTTCCCACAACATTTTCAATTCGGCCACCAACGGTTGCAGAAGACATCAATCTTTTCCTTTGGATTTGATGGTCCTGGAACCAAAACTGTTAAAAACATTGCAGTCTCTTTCATGCACTTCCATGGAGGAAGGTTATATACAGTCAGTATCACAGGCCAACATGAATACTGTTGCCCCGCTTGACCAAATGGTTGGAAGCCATCGGTACAAAGACCTAATCTCACATTCCTTATATCTTCAGCGAAATCAGGATGATTTTCATTGAAATGCTTCCAAGCTTTTGAATCTGATGGATGCCGCATTTCATCCTCTTTAGATTCATGTTCGGCATGCCATCTCATATCAGCAGCTGTAGCCTCAGATCTGTATAATCTCTGCAGGCGTGGGTAAGAGGAAAGTAATGCATCCTCTTGTAAGGCACACTTTTCCTCCTACTTGTACTAGCTCCCCCTTCGCCATTTTTGTACCTCGATTGCCCACAAATCTTACACCATCTCAGCTCTGAGTCTTCACCCCAATATATCATACAATTGTTCAAGCAACAATCGATCTTATTAACTGGGAGCCCAAGCCCACGCAACAACTTCTTTGTTGAGTAAAAACTGTCTGCTACAACATTATCATTTGGCAAAATTTCTTGATTAACCCAGCTACAGAATTGAACGCCTTTTCTGATAATCGATGTTCTGCCTTAATATTCAACAACCGAGCAGCCATAGACAACTGGGAATGACCCTCACAACCAGGATACAATTCTTGATTTGCAGCACGCAACATATCATAAAATTGCTGTGCATCTGGATTTGGTTCTTCCATAAATGTATTCTGATTGAATTCATTACCCGATGCATTCATCACCATTTCTTCATATGTGTTTAAATTCACAAATGGTTCATCTACGGGAATTGACACTTGTTGGCTTGTAACAACTGCTGGAATTTCCTCTGGTTCACCATGACAGTACCAAACATCGTAATCAGGAACAAACCCTTTTACACAAATGCACCTTAACAGTTTCGACATCTCTGTAGGCTTTATTCTGACACCTGTGAAGTTGCATGGGCACCTAATCCTAGGCCCATCCATCCATTCAGGTTGGCTACATGCAAATGCGATAAATTCTTCCAATCCATTCAGAAAATCTGGATTAAGCAAGCCATCTTTTATCCTTGCATACATCCACGAGCGAGCCCCGCTCATTTTTGACCGACTTATACAATTTCTGGTAAACCATTAAAGGAAACCACATTATAAAACTATATTAGCATTACTAAATATATAACTAAATTATTTCTTTTACACAACTAAGGTTAATAACAACCATTTAAATCATTTATAACTAAACCAATTTTTTTAGACAACTAAGGTCCCTACCCTGCAAGGCCGGCCACGGCTACGATCCTTGGCGTGCTAGCAAGGACCGAGGCACAGGTTCATGCCAGGCTAATGCTAGGGCTTGAGTTCGGGTCGGGCCGCAAGGCGGTCCGTTTAATCATGAGACTTCACAAGCATTCAAGTGTCCTAAATTAATTTACCTTCACTCCATGTCTAAAAGGTAAGGCCCTATCCCATTCAAGAATATTTTTTGTGATATGTTATTCTGCTATTAATTATCATCGATCGGTTACGTTGAAATTTCAGTAGCATTTCCCCATATGTTCTCCTAAATGTGTGGCATATATGCCACACTAGGAGAACGTATGAGCAAATACAAACCGCAATCTCACCCAACGATGATTAATAGCAGACTAACATATCGCAAAAAATATTCTCAAACTGTCCACCAGGATAATTTGAGAATTTGCAAGACTAAGTCTTACAAATTCTCAAACGGGTCTAAAGGTTATAGTGCTGTGATTAATAATATGAAAATCCAAGACAATCGAACTTATGCTTGTTATTCTTAACTTTTTGTCAATTATGGAATAGTGTTATATATATATAGTCACTGACTTCTTAAGATTATTATGTCGAATATAAATGTTTGTGAAGACTAAAATATAAATCATTGAAACTACTAATTTATTGCTAAAAATTAAATAATAATACAACAAGACTTTCTATCTAGCATTACATAATTTAATGCATCATTCAATTTGAAGCAGAATGTAAATAATCAAGACATAACAATTGTAAATAACTACAGATGCATAAATATTATTGCATAAGCAGCTATAAAGAAATGAAAAGCTATGATTGCAATTTTGAAATTACCTAATCTAAAGAGTTATGGTTAATAAGCTAAATTAGTTGACCTAAATAGCTAAGCTAATTCAGCTCGACCTATTTGATTGATGATCTAAAGAGACAAGGTTGATGGTCTAAAATCAGCTTATTTGAGAAGTTAAAACTGATAAGCTAAATTAATTGACCTAAATAGCTACGATTTATGAGTTTAATCAGTTGATTTAAAAAGAGTCACGATTGATGAGCTAAATCAGTCTATCCAAAGAGCTACGATTAATGACATAAATTAATTAATTTAAAACTAATCTAATAAAAAATTAGATTAGTAGTCACATTTTTTTAATATTTGTCATCAAATTATTTGAAAATATTTTTAAAAATAATAAAATATAATAGAATCTAAATTTTTGTGTTAATTTTTTTCATGAGTGTTATTTTTTTTTGAAGGGGTTGGGGGGTGGGGAAAACCCCCCTAGATGTTACTTTTTAAAAAAAAAATTAAGTTGCCCATGTTTTAAATATATATTTATATATATTTATATTTGTCATCAAATTATTTGAAAATATTTTTAAAAATAATAAAATATGATAGAATATAATTTTTTTTTGTTAATTTTTTTATGAGTGGTATTTTTTTTAATTGAAGGGGCCGGGGGTGGGGAAAAGTCCTCTAGCTGTTACATTTTTTTTTTTGGTCTGGCCACCGTGGCCAGGCCACGGCCGGCCACGGCAGTGGCCGTGGCCAGAGAAGACGAATGGGAGGGGGCCCATAACTATTTTTTTTTCCGGTGGCCTGGCCACCGTAGCCAGGCCACGGCCGGCGACGGCAGCAGTCGTGGCCGGAGAAGATGACCACGGCCGTGGCCGTGGCCGTAGAAGACGAAGGGGGGGGTGGGGAAAACCCACCCAAACTGTAAATTTTTTTTGGTGGCCTGGCCGGCCACGGCAGCGGCCGTGGCCGGAGAAGACGAACGGGAGGGGGGGTGGGGAAACCCCCCATTAATATTTTTTTTCAGTGGCCTAGCCACCGTGGCCAGGCCACGGCAGCGGCCGTGGCCGTAGAAGACGAAGGGGGGGTGGGGAAACCCCCCCCCCCCCCCAATCTGTAAATTTTTTTTTGGTGGCCTTGCCACCGTGGCCAGGCCATGGCCGGCCATGGCAGCAGTCGTGGTCGGAGAAGATGGCCACGGCATCGGCCGTGGCCGGAGATGATGGCCACGGCCATGGCCGTGGCCGGAGAAGACGAAGTGGGGGTGGGGAAAACCCCCTCAAACTGTAAATTTTTTTTTGGGTGGCCTGGCCACCGTGGCCAGGCCATGGCGGCCACGGCAGCGGCCGTGGCCGGAGAAGATGGCCACGGCTGTGGCCGTGGTCGGAACCTATTTTTTTAAAAAAAACAATTTAGGAGGAGGGGGGGCTTACCTCGATCGCGAGGGGATGCCACCAGAGTGGGGGCAGCTTCAGTCGGGGGAGATGACGGGGGGAGCCGGAGGAGCGGACGGAGGGCGGCGGCTAGGGTAGGAATAGGAAGAAGAAGAGAAGGGAAGGGGGGCAGGCCCGACCAAGCGTTAAATAGTGGTGATTAGCGATGCAATTTATGCGTCGCTAATCACTCGCTATTTCTTTTTAATTTTATTATGGATTAGCGACACAACAATGCATCGCTAATCCATCGCTAATTTAGCTTTTTTATTATTTTATGCAAAATTTAGCGACGCAACTAATTGCGTCGCTAATGAGTCGCTAACTTGGCGCCAATGTCCGGTGGGAAAATAATTTTTATTTTCTAGGAAATTGCATCGCAAATGCGTCGCAATATTTTTTAAATATTTATAACTGATAAAATTTATATTTTCTAAAAATTATTTCGATGCAAATATTGCGTGGCAATGTTTTTTTAAAATTTTTTAATTACGTTTATTTTTCTAAAAAATATTGCGACGCAATGCATGCGTCGCAATATTAAAATTTGTTTTCTCCAGAAAAATTATTTTTATTTTATAGGAAAATGCATCGCTAATGAATCACAATATTTTTTTAATACTTATAACTGATAAAAATTATATTTTTTAAAAATAATTGTCATGCATATATTGCGTCGCAATATTTTTTTAATTTTTTTTATTACATTTATTTTTCTTAAAAACATTGTGACGCAATAAATGCGTCGTAATATTAAAAATTATTTTCTCTGGAAAAATTATTTTTATTTTTTAGGAAATTGCGTCGCAAATGCGTAGCAATATTTTTAAATATTTATAACTGATAAAATTTATATTTTCTAAAAATAATTGCGATGCAAATAATGCGTCGCAATATTTTTTTTAAATTTTTTAATTATATTTATTTTTCTAAAAAACATTGCGACGCAATACATGCGTCGCAATATTAAAAATTGTTTTCTCTAGAAAAATTATTTTTTAGGAAACTGCATCGCTAATGCATCGCAATATTTTTTTAATAATTAAAACTGATAAAAATTAATTTTTTTGAAAATAATTGCGACACACATATTGCGTCGCAATGTTTTTTTTAATTTTTTATTACTATTATTTCTCTTAAAAATATTGCGACGCAATAAATGCATCGCAATATTAAAAATTATTTTATCTGAAAAAATTATTTTTATTTTCTTGGAAATTGCATCGATCGATCGGATCGATCGGCGACGATCCGACGGTTGCCATCGATCCAAGCCGTGATCCTGATCGGCCACGACCGATCTCGGACCGTGGCGATCGGTCCAATCAGCGACGATCCGATGGTTGCGATTGATCCAAGCCGTGATCCCGATCGGCCACGACCGATCCCAGACCATTGCGATCGGTCCGATCGCCAACGATTTGACGATTGCGATCGATCCAAGCTGTGATCCTGATCGGCCACGACTGATCTCGGACCGTGGCGATCGGTCCGATCGGCGATGACCCGACGGTTGCGATCGATCCAAGCCCTGATCCCGATCAGCCATGACAGATCCTGAACCATGGTGATCGGTTCAATCGACGATGATCCGACGATTGGGATCGATCCAAGCCCTGATCCCGATCGGCCATGACCTATCTTGGACCGTGGTGATCTGTCATATCGACGATGATCCGACGGTTGCGATCGATCCAAGCCCTGATCCCGATCGGTCACGACCGATCTCGGATCGTGGCGATCTGTCCTATCGGCGACGATCCGACGATTGCGATCGATTCAAGCCTGATCCCGATCGACCACAATCGATCTCGGACCATGGCGATCGGTCCAATCGGCGATGATCGAACGGTTGCGATCGATCCAAGCTGTGATCCTGATCGACCATGACCGATCCCGGACCGTTGCAATCGGTCCAAGATCGCCGACGATCCGACGGTAGCGATCGATCCAAGCCCTGATCGATCCCGATCGGCGATGAACGATCTCGGACCGTCGCGATCGATCCGATAGGCGATGATCTGACGGTTTCGATCGATCCAAGCCGTGATCCCGATCGGCCACGACTAATCCCGAACTGTTGCAATCAGTCCGAGATCGCCGATGATCCGACGGTTGTGATCGATCAAAGTCCTGATCCCGATTGGCCACGACCGATCTCGGACCATGGCGATCGGTCCGATCAGCGACGATCCGATGGTTGCGATCGATCGAAGCTGTGATCCCGATCGGCCACGACCGATCTTGGACCGTGGCGATCGGTCCAATCGGCGACGATCGATGGTTGTGATTGATCGAAGCCATGATCCCAATCGGCCCCGACCGATCTTAGATCGTGGCGATCGGTTCGATCGCTAATGATCTGACGATTGCGACCGATCCAAGCCGTGATCCTGATCGGCCACGACTGATCTCGGACCGTGGCGATCGGTCCGATCGGCGACGACCCGACGGTTGCGATCGATCCAAGCCCTGATCCCGATCGGCCATGATAGATCTCAGACCGTGGCGATCGGTCCGATCGGCGACGATCCAACGGTTGCGATTGATCCAAGCCCTGATCCCGATTAGCCACGACCTATCTCGGACCGTGGCGATCTATCCTATCGACGATGATCCGACGGTTGCGATCGATCCAAGCCCTGATCCCGATCGGCCATGACCGATCTTGGACCATGGCGATCTGTCCTGTCGGCGACGATCCGATGGTTGCGATCGATCCAAGCCCTGATCTCGATCGGCCACGACCGATCTCGGACCATGGCGATCGGTCCAATCGGCGATGATCCAACAGTTGCGATCGATCCAAGCCATGATTCTGATCGGCCACGATCGATCCCGGATCGTTGCAATCGGTCTGAGATTGTCGACGATCTGACGGTTGCGATCGATCCAAGCCCTGATCGATCCCGGTCGGCGATGAACGATCTCGGACCGTCGTGATCGATCCGATAAGCGATGATCTGACGGTTGCGATCGATCCAAGCCATGATCCCGATCGGCCACGACTTATCCCAGACTGTTGCAATCAGTCCAAGATCGCCGACGATCCGATGGTTGTGATCGATCAAAGTCCTGATCCCGTTCAGCCATGACCGATCTCGGACCGTGGCGATCGGTCCGATCAACGACGATCCAATTGTTGCGATCGATCGAAGCCGTGATCCCGATCGGCCACGACCGATCTCGGACCATGGAGATCGGTCGATCACCGACGATCCGATGGTTGCGATCGATCCAATCCATGATCCCGATCTGCCACGACCGATCTCAAACCATGGCGATCGGTCCAATCGGTGACGATCCGATGGTTGCGATCGATCCAAGCCGTGATCCCGATCGTCCACGACCGATCTCCAACCGTGGAAAACGGTCTAATCGGCGACGATCCGATGGTTGCGATCGATCCAAGCCATGATCCTGATCAGCCACGACCGATCCCGAACCGTTGCAATCGGTTCAAGATCGCCGACGATCCGACGGTTGCGATCGATCAAAGTCCTGATCCCGATCGGTCCGATTGGCGACGATCCGATGGTTGCGATTGATCGAAGCCGTGATCCCGATCGGCCACGACCGATCTCGGACCGTGGCGATCGGTTCGATCACCGATGATCCGACAGTTGCGATCGATCCAAGCCGTGATCCCGATCGGCCACGACTGATCCCGGACCGTTGCAATCAGTCCAAGATCGCCAACGATCCGACGATTGCGATCGATCCAAGCCATGATCCCGATCGTCCATGATCGATCTCGGACCGTGGCGATCGGTCCAATCGGCAACGATCTGACGGTTGCGATCGATCCAAGCCATGATCTCGATCAGCCATGACCAATCCCAGACCGTTGCAATCGGTCCGAGATCGTCGACAATCCGACGGTTGGGATCGATCCAAGTCCTGATCCTGATCGGCCACGATCGATCTCGGACTGTGGCGATCGGTCCGATCACCGACGATCCGACGGTTGCGATCGTTCCTAGCCATGATCCCGATCGGCCACAACTGATCTCGGACCATGGCGATTGGTCCAATCGATGACGATCTAACAGTTGCGATCGATCCAAGCCCTGATCCTGATCATCCACGACCAATCATGAACCATGGCGATCAGACCGATCGGCGACGATCCGATGGTTGCCCTCGATCCAAGCCCTGATCCCGATCGACCACGATCGATCTCGGACAGCGATGATCGATCCGATCGGCGAAGATCTAACGGTTGGGATCGATCCAAGCCCTGATCCCGATCGGCCATGACCGATCTCGGACCGATCGCTATTTAACATAATTATTTTTTTAAAAAACATTACGACGCAAAGGGTTACATAGTAATTTTTAATATGAAACTTATATTATATAAAAATTAATTTTATTTAAAATAATTGCGATGCAACAAGTGCGTCACTAAATTAAAATATAATTTTTCTAATTTTCTGATTTATTGCGTCGCTAATGCGTCGCTATTTAACATAATTAATTTTTTAAAAATATTGCAATGCACTTAGTTGTGTTGCAATATTTTTTCTCATAATTATATTTTATAAAAATTTATTTTATTTAAAATAATTACGATGCAATTATTGCATCGCTAAATTAAAAATAATTTTTCTAATTTTTGGTTTATTGCGTCGCTATTTAATATAATTAAATTTTTTAAAACATTGCGACACACTGAGTTGCGCTGCAATTATTTTTTCTCATATTTATACTTTATAAAAATTAATTTTATTTAAAATAATTGCGACATAGTTAGTGCGTCACAAAATTAAAAATAATTTTTTTAATTTTTTGGTTTATTGCATCGCTAATGCGTCGCTATTTAACATATTTAATTTTTTTAAAAATATTGCGACGCACTGAGTTGTGTCGCAATATTTTTTCTCATATTTATATTTTATAAAAATTAATTTTATTTAAATTATTTGCAACGCAATTGGTGCGTCGCTAAATTAAAAATAATTTTTCTAATTTTCTGATTTATTGCATCGCTAATGCGTTGCTATTTAACATATTTAATTATTTTAAAAATATTGCGACGCACTGAGTTGCGTCGCAATAATTTTTTTCATTTTTATTTTATAAAAAATTAATTTAAAAATATTGCGATGCATTATTTGCATCGCTAAATAAAAAAAATTAATTTTTTTTTAATTTTATAGTTTATTGAGTCGCTAATGCGTCGCTAATTGTGTCGCAATGTTTTGTTGTCACGGAGGCGTCGCAAAGTGGTCGCAATTTAGCGACGCAATGATGCGTCGCTAAATTTGCATCGCTAAAGTGAACACATAAGAATTCATGACTCAATAAAATAATGTAATCAAATAATCATACCTGCCATTCTTTTGACCTTCAATTTTTGACTAAGAACTTTCAATCTTCAGGTTTTCAATATGTATGGGGCTTTGCGTACATCTGAGAGCTTGTCTATATCCTTTTGCAAGTACCAAGCATAAAACTTGTGCTTTTTTTTGCTTCCATGCCTCGTTTAATTGCTTCTCAATAATGTCTCTTACCCTTTTATTTGCCATATTGCACACATTCTTCACATTCAAATTAAAATTTCAAATATAAATTTCATTACATCAAGAGAGTGTTACAATTTAAAGTTTCACAAAATTTAAAGATACATGAAATAAAAGATATAAAATAAAAAAAAGCCACGGTCAATAATTTGCAGGAGGAAGGTTGTCACTCTGTCCGCGAGGATCTGATGCTCCAGAAGTCTATAAGAAAAATTAAAAATATTTAATTTGTGAAACTATCAATGAATATTAGATAAATAATTAATTTAATATAAAATATATATTTAATAATATATGTATTTACTTGATGTGGAACAACCATTTGTACGAGAGATGTAAGTCGCTCAATATGCTCTCTCATGAAATCCATTGTTGCCGCCAGGATCCGTCCTCCGACTCGGGCGTGGTCGATCCTCGGGGAGTGGGGTGCGGCGGACCTGCAAAACAGGAAGCCCTGCACGCGGAAGGACGCCGGGGGTGGTCCTCCGCGGAAGGCCCTCCGACGCTCAAGTCAGTGAGGAAGGAATCGGCGATCAACCAGACAATGAGGAGGTGGATCTCTCCGGGAGACCTCTCCAGGGGGGCGGTCAATCGGAGGCTCTGGTAAGGGCAGAGCACCGACGAGCTGCCGGGAGAGAGAGAGGTAACCCTAGAGTTTTTGTGTGTCAAGGGTTGCGTACCTGAGGTAATCTGCCAAACTAGTATTTATAGACTGTCACCTGGGGACTTGAGCGTCTTCTGGAAGGTACTGAGGTTGTTAAGATTCGGGGGTAGACAGAATCAGGCCGTTGTGGGGCCGTTAGAATCCACGCCTTGTCTGTTAAGGGATCGACGACTGGGAGAGCCCTCGATGTCTTGGGATCTGGGTGAGTAGACCTGGGGCGGTTATAATAGGTCTTAGGCCACGTCTTAATATGATCCCCTGCTCAGGGTGCTGCTTGGGTAGACTTGAGTTCTCCCGCGCCAGGTTCCGCGGAGGTGGACGTCGGGGCGTGGATCGCTAGGTAGCAGCGGGCTATGGAAGCCCGGAAGAAGCCGAGCTGCGGAGGCCCGGAAGAGGCCGAGCTAAGGAAGCCCGGAAGAAGCCGAGCTACGGAAGCCCGGAGGAGGCCGAGCTAGGAAGCCCGGAGGAGGCCGAGCTAGGGAAGCCCCGAGCTAGGGAAGCCCGGAGGAGGCCGAGCTACGGAAGCCCGGAGGAGCCGAGCTACGGAAGCCCGGAGGAGGCCGAGCTAGGGAAGCCCGGAAGAGGCCGAGCTAGGGAAGCCCGGAAGAGGCCGAGCTAGGGAAGCCCGGAGGAGGCCGAGCTACGGAAGCCCGGAGGAGGCCGAGCTAGGGAAGCCCGGAAGAGGCCGAGCTAGGGAAGCCCGGAGGAGGCCGAGCTAGGAAGCCCGGAGGAGGCCGAGCTACGGAAGCCCGGAGGAGGCCGAGCTAGGGAAGCCCGGAGGAGGCCGAGCTAGGGAAGCCCGGAGGAGGCCGAGCTACGGAAGCCCGGAGGAGGCCGAGCTAGGGAAGCCCGGAAGAGGCCGAGCTAGGGAAGCCCGGAGGAGGCCGAGCCACGGAGGCCCGGAAGGAGCCGAACCGGAGGCCCGGAAGAGGCCGAGCCAGGGAGGCCCGGAAGAAACCGAAAGGAGGGGGTCAGCCTTAGCCGTCTTGCACGGATATCAATGCAATGACGATTTTACCCCCCAACACATGCCCCCCACTCCCTAGTTCGAAGCGTAGGTTCGGGCGTAGGGAGTATAAGCTCAAGTGGCGCGCCCCGATGGGACGTTTTGGCTTAAACAACCCGTGCAATGATGCCTTAATTAATGTGATAGGGCCACCGTACCTCCGAAGGTGAGGCTTCTCCATTAGCGACGGTTGAGATTGTGCCGTGCCGTGAATCCCGATCGATATGGGGGTATGTCGAGGCGATCCCGGACGCCTCGAATGGGGTGTTCCGCCTCTCCAGGGCGGTTTCTTGGCGGAGAAGCGAAGTGACAGCTGCCCTGCGTCTATATATACGCGCATGTGTGCGTGTTTGTGGCGTCTTCTTACTTTGTTTTCAGAAGAGCGTTGGCCTCTCATCCTCTTCAGCGTTCACCGTTTTTCGCTCAGGACTTCCTTCGACCGAGATGGCGATGAGCCCTGGAGACGTAGCCTCAGAAATCGTCGCTGGAGATTTGGGGAGGATTCACCAAAGGTATGGTCTGCCCATGGATGTGGTTTTGCGGGTGCCGGGACTTGAAGATAGGGTCACCCGGGACTTGGAGTCTGGAGTATTCGTCTATGAGGACAGTTTTAAGGCGGGTCTTCGTTTCCCTCTCCATCCCTTGGTGAAGGAGATCATGACCCATTACAACATCTGTCCATCGATGGTGGCCCCAAACAGTTGGCGGAACATCGTCGGATTTATCTCGATGTGCCACCAGATCCAAATCGTTGCGACTCTCCCCCTTTTTCGCACCTGTTATCACCTAACTCCCGGGCGGAAATCGGAGTGGACCTCCATCGGGCCCCGGAGGTCTTTTAATGTCATTGCGGATAAGCCCTCTTCCATCAAGGGGTGGAAGAGTCGATTTGTGATTGCGGAGGGGAACATCGGGTCCGATTTCCCTCGGCGATGGGGGGAAGTTGCGAAGGATGCGGAGACGCATCCGGCCCTATCGGTGCAGGAGGAGAGGGACCTGGACGTCCTTCGTAATGGACAGACGTTTTCGGCCAACGACCTGTTATCGGAGGGAGCTCTCTTTGCAGCCGGGCTCAGCCCTTTGGACCCTCAAGGTGAGTTTCTTTTCGCGCTGCGTATTTTTCCCGGTTACTGCGCTTGGGTTTGAGTGTGTGAACTCCGGTTTGGCAGCCACGAGGTTGGCGTTGTCGAGCCTCTCCAAGAGGAAGAGAGGGAAGCGTCCTGGGGAAGGTAGTGGAGCGGACAGCGGCCGACCCAAAAAGAGGGGCCACACATCCGCAAAGAGCCCGCCGGACGCTGGAGCAGCCGCTACAGAGGCAGCCGCTACAGGGGCGCCTGGGGCGAAGGAGGATACGGGGAGGGCGGCCGTGGCGCCCGAACCTCTTGTTTTGGAGATTTCAGATAGTTCGGATGAGGCTCCGCTGGCTCATCTGACCGCGCCTCCCTTGAAGGAGGAACTCGTGACGTGTCCAGTGGAGGCGGTCGTAGCGGAGGGGTCCATCGCCCCCGTGGAGTCGCCACTGGCTCCAGCGGGAGAGGGGGAGGAGACAGCCGCAATGGAAGGAGTTCGGGAGGGGCCCCTGCTTGGCCTATCCGCTGGGGAATCCGGCAGCAGTGAAGCTGGGCCGTCCTCGATGGGTCAAGAGGCGGTTCAAACTGAGACCTCGGGGGAGCCCGCGGAGGGGCCGCAGGTGGTGGCTACTGGAGAGGGCGCACCAGTGGAGGGAGCGCAACAAAGTGGGGGTCCCACGATCGGGGCCCCTTCGAGGAAGATTTTGGGGAGATTAGCGCTTGGGCTGGCCGAGCTATCTGAAGAGGCTCAAGCCAGGGCCCTGACGGAAGAAGCTGGGAGGCTGCAGGCCACTCAGCTGGGGATCGTCCAGGCCGGTCCCTCAGGCGGGGTCGGTCAACCCAGTGGCTCGGAGGCTAGCATCGACGAGGCGTTTTCCGCCATGATGAGGTCGGTCCTGCATCCGGGTGCGGGTCCATCGACGGACGAGTTCGCTGACCGGGGGTTGATAGATGCTGCATTCGGGCAGCAAGGTGTAGCTGAGGATATTCATCTCCTCCCCGCCATAGATAATACAACTTTGATAAAGAT
>UESW01002358.1:42467-59890 GCA_900491605.1 Calamus simplicifolius | reverse complement strand
ATATCTTGAAATGATGAAGCTTTTTACATGTAAATGTGATTTGATAATATCTTGAAATAATATGATAATATCTTGAAATGATGAAGTTTTTTACATGTAAATGTGATTTGATAATATCTTGAAATGATATATGATTATATTACATTATAATAGGCTTACTTATTGAGTGTGAGCTCATGTAAATCTCACAATGTTTTTCAGAGCATTAGGATTGAAGAAGGATTTATGGGATTGATGGAGCTTCTATTTAAATAAATTAGTTCCATTATGTTGATGTAATCTTTAGTGGTGCTTGTGTGTAGGGCTTGTAGCCCAAACCATATAGTTATGGTTTGATTTAATGTTATGGACTTGAATTATATAAGTTATTATCTTTCTTGATTTAAGTATCATAAATCGGGACGCCTTGCATGTCAGGCATGCGGCGGGTTGTCACCCTAACTCAATTTTTGGGTCTGAAGCGTGACAGAAGGGAAGAGGGGGGGCTACCGGAGCGAATCGAGAGGGGTTCGTCGGAGCGAACGGGAAAGAGGGGACGCCGAAAGGAAGCTACTGGAACAAATGGGGAAGGAGGGGGAAGCGGGGGGGGGGGTTTGCTGAAGCGTACGGGGGAGGGGAGGAAGACCGGAGGGGGGGCTACCGAAGCAAACCGGGGGGGAGGTTCGTTGGAGCGAACGGGGAAGAGGGGAAGCCAAGGAGGTTGCTGGAGTGAACTGGGGAGGGGGAAGGAGGGGTTGTCGGAGTGTACATGGGAGGGAGGGCGATGGTTTTAAGGGTAGTATATAAATTAATTTTTTTAAAAAAAAATTGGAAGGATGCACCTAGTAATTTGGGTGGTGCAAATAGAAGCTCTCATTGTCGAGAGGAGATATATCTTTACACAATAGAAAGTTGCCCCTTTTTTGTTTTATTTCATTTTACCTCTTCTCCCTCTTGTTTTCTTTTTCATTCTTTTCCTCTTTCGCTCTACTTCTCTTGTATGATTATCTTCTTTCTCACCTTATTGTGGGGTGAGGATCTCTTAGCATTGACGCATGAGAACCTATCCACTATAGGCACTCTATTAATTTTCTTTCCCACTCCTTTATATATTTATTTTAAAACTTTAAAATTCATTATCCAATAACATAATGCTTAATCTTTTTAACAAGTTAACCAACCTTCAGACATTGAAAATAAATTAGATAGCTAGCAAGATACCCAAGTTTATCCTTCGTATTCAGCTATACCAGCTATACATAAAAGCACTTATTGTTTTGCTATATCCATAAATATTTATTTTATTTATCTTTTAAATATCTTGATTTTTTAATATTTGAAATATTTTTTTTTTGATTTTTTTCTCCCAATTTCAAACCTCCCAAATTACTCTAACTATGTAAGCATTGTATAGTTGAGTTAAGTAATACACTTGGCATATGAAAACTAAATCAAATTTAACTTTTATACTTATCAATATTTTTATAAAAAATATTATCAATCTTAATATGTATATTTTGTAAAAAGTATATTGAGGATACTATTAGGGATACTTGAAAAATTGCTTAAGATAATACTATTAGTGATACTTGAAAATCTTCCCGAGGCTACCAAAATTAATAGTGCTTCTTTGGTTCTGAATGGCTCACTCCTCACTTATTTGGTTTGCAGAGAAATTAGAATTGAAATTAGAAGCTTAAATGTGTCAGATTTTTAGATATATATAATAATTATGGAAGCAATCAAACTTATTTTAAAATAATAATAATTTTATCCTCCAACTCACCTCTATCGACAATGAGACTGAAGGCTTGGAGGCATTAGATGAGAAGAGAGGAAAGGAGGTCAAATGAGAAAAGGCTAAAATGAATTTATGTGGAGATAATTCGGCATCATTGATGGAGGGAAAAGTTTGAGAGAAGAAGAAGAGAAGAAAATACCATGAATGCCTTCACCAAAGACCGAACATTAGAAAATGGGAATCTATGTGGAAATGGGAGTGAATCCTAGAGGGTTGGATGGAATGTCAAACATCTAAAACATGGGTTTGCCATTCCATTAGAAATAGTGATAGGAATGAATGATTCATAAACTAAATGCATGGAAATGGGAATAGAGGGTCTGCAGTCTAATTAGTTAATTGCTATATTCACAAACCAAATATGGCCTGACAATGTAGGGTAGAAGATTTGGATTCCTAACTCCTCTAACATAGAATTTGGATTCTATATCAAATCAGAATCAAATTCTAGTTCCAACTAAACAAACACCTGGAATCAAAAATGATTCTGATTTCAAATGGTCATTTCAATGAACCAAACGAGTCCTTCACCCTCAACCATCTGTCTTGATTATCAATAAATTTTACTAGCTATAGCAATCCCCTTAACATATGGTTAGAAAACTTTTCATAGATGAGCTTCCCGTGGACCCGTTTCTTTTAAACATATTTTATGCTAACAATTAATAGATGAGATTAGCTTTGCTATGGTAGTTAACAGCCAACATAAAATTCCATCAGATCCCTGCAAATATAAATCTATTAAATCAAACTATGTAAAGGATTAAAACATTTCCGTTAAGATTTGAGTGTCGATTTAGTTTTGAATAAAATAGAGTGAATGAAGCATATTCATGTAGTCAACCCTATATAGTTGGAAAAAGGCTTAGATTAGTTGAGTTGTATTTGCTTTGCTATCTTTTTTCTTTTTATGCAGCATTTAGACAAATTTATTCTCAACAATTGAATCAAGGAGGGCTAAAGAAGAAAATTTAAATATTAACCAGTTTCTAGTTCATTAACAATTAAAAAAAAATTGCAAAGAAAAGGTAAAGTCCTCTCATAATTAAAAATCTTGACGTGCCCCAGCTCCTATATTCTTCTCATTCTCCTAATTATATCTCTCTCTTAGTATTCTTTCCTCTACTTAAAGAAAGAGAGGGAAAAAAATATCATCCATCCAAGAGTGGATGCTAAATAAGTAATGCTCATTGCTCACTCGTCTATTCGTATGATTGCGACAGCTCCAAAGAGAATGGTATTTGGGATGGGGCCATGCATTGGCTGTGATGGAAAGATCAAGCTAGGTTTGAATCCAATATAATTTTATTTTGCTAATTCCTTGTCCATCTTGTTTGGAAGTGAAGGGATGATATTTAGGATGGGATGATCCAATCATGATGGGAAAATTGAACGGAAATAGCTTGGAAATCTGAAGAGTGGCGACGTGTATTGGATGGGAGATAGTTGAAACGAAAATAAAATATCATCCGTTGAACATGCATTTCTATCTTTATCTTATCGCTTGAACATGGCATATGTTTGCAGATGCTTTTGCAGATAAATAGTTAGCAGCAAGTAGAATTATATAATCACTTATATAGTAGGATTAGCTGGCTCAGGATCAACACCAACAAACGTCAGATGCCAAAATATTTGCAAAGTACCCACGAGTCTATTTTGTTACAAGAAAGCAAGACAATCCACACCAATTTGGGCCACAATAACCCAAAAAGGGATCCATGTCAATCTTCCTTAACTGATTATAAACCATATAACCAACTCCCAATTTTTCGATGTGGAACAATTGAAAGGGGGCATCACAATCTACCCCCTTACAAAGGCGACGTCCTCGTCGCCAGGGGCAATTGATCACAACCATCAGGCAGGCAGGATTCTAAAGGTGGCCCCCACAGGTTTAAGAGATGGCTCCTGCACTTGCGGCTGGTGCATGGCTTTGATACCATATTGTAACGACCCGACCCTATGGCCCTCACCTTCTGTGGCCCCCACAGGTTCAAGAGGTGGCTCCCATCGATGTAGCACTTTGCCCTATGTGGCACTTAGCTCCTGCACTTTCGACTGGTGCATGGCTCTGATACTATATTGCAATGACCCGGGCCCCGGACCCGCAGCACCCACGAGTCCGTTTCGTTACAAGAAAGCAAGACGGATAAGGTTCACACCAACTTAGACTACCATAGCCCAAAAAGAGATCCAATTGGTGCTTGTCCATCTTCCTTAATTGGTTATAAACCATACAATCAACTCTTAATTTTTCGATATGGAACAATTGGGAAGGACATCACAATAACTATGGGGGAAAAACTAAATTTGGATGGAGAATTAAAAAACTTGTTAACAAATAACAATAACAATAGTTATGGCTAAGTGCTAATGACTAAGATCGTGCTCTCAAAGGAAGCCTTTCTCTCTAGCATTGGCACAATACTTTCTCTAGAACATCTTATAGCCATGACATTCGCTACAAGGATTGAAGCATATATATACTAAATTCAAAGCCTATTTGAAATTAGATAGCAATCCTATTACAGCTGTGTTTGTAATCACTCAAATAAACACATATTCCAGCTAAAACAATATTAGAATGATTAGGTTAATATAATTATCAAATAGAAATATAATCTTAAACTAAATAGTAGTAGCAAATAAATAGATTAATATAGGAAAATTGTGATGAGCAAATGACTATTGACACTCATCATTGTGAAGTCCATACTGACAATATAAAACTTGTCTATTCTATAAAATGTCATAATAGTCATTGGCATTATTACCGTAACAACAAACATATATAACAACTCATCAAATTAACAATTATAGCTTTTTTTTATTGCCTCAAATAATAACTTCTTCATTGAGCACCATTTTTTTTGGTACAAGCGGGTGATCACACAAATCTAGTATGAGTCAACCCAGACAGAAAGTAAAATCTGATTAAGAACAAAAGGGCAGGGGTCACCCTGCTTCCAGGTTCAAATCCTAGAGTGGTAAGCCACCAATCCCGCTACCCAGTCAGCCGCAGAGTTCGCTTCCCGATAGACATGACTGATGTGAACTTTGTGAGCTTCCTGAAGGGTGATCCGAATGTCATGAAGCAGAGGGTTAAGTGAAGCCGGAACACCATCATCCTGTTGGAGCCATCATATGACGGTAAGGGAATCCTCCTCAATGAGGAAGCTGTGTGCTCGAAGGTTTCGAATGGCGTAGGAGATGCCAGCCCAGACTGCATATAGCTCAGCTAACGGGACCGAACAATGCATTTTAAGGTATATCCTCCATTGTTACTTCGTTTAAATTTTATACAACATCTAACTTGTACCTGCAAATATCTAATGATCGTAGCTTTTAATCCTTGTTTAGAATAGTACTTACATATGGAAATTTCAATAGCATTGTTGTATGTGTTCTTGGACATAATTTATTATATCAAAATTATTTATACATATAAAATAATATTATTTGGAGATTTCTAGTTGATGCATTAAATAATTACAAGGCATGCATTGTTTTGGTTTTATTTAAATTATCTAGTTTTTTATAACTTGATGTATAGGCTTGAAGTTTCAAATTTTGTATTTTTTGGTGTATAAGTTGTTTTGAGAGGTAGTTAATCTCAGGTTGGATTACCGATGTAAAACTCTTTTATATATATATATATATATATATATATAGACTTTGCTACATTTGTACGTGGCTTAACCCAAATTTGATCATCTCTCTCATCATTTGATTCTTATGGATCTCAAAATTATAAAAAGCCAGTCGTTTATGATATCATAAGTATATAAATATAATACATCATATCCGATATCCTTATGCTATTATATCGTATTACATCTTTATGCTGCAATATAATATTCTTGTACTAGTATAGGTATATGATGTAGTAACACAAGGATATGTTTTCATGGTAAAGATGTGAGTTATATTGTCTTATCTCACAAATATTTTTTATTTTTTTTGACACCCAGATTTAATGGTGGGGAGGCCATTGAATTTGGGCAAATCTTTATATATTAATGAATTGGATTCAATTATATTCATGTATAGTTGCCTAAATTCAATTATTATCCCATTATTAAATTTGCTCAGATCTCACTATTTCAAAAAAAGAAAAACTATAATAGAATAAATATAAATGGATAATGAATAAACACAAATATAAAGAAAGTAAACACTAATTTTTTTTAGAGAAATATTTATCTCATCAAACAAATACCAAATAATTAGCCTTAAGCGATTAAACATTTAATTTTATTGTAATAATAAAAAGCGATGGTATTGAAATTAACAAAAACTATTGGATCAACATTATGTTGTATTATGCATAATTTTTCTTCTCTCCAATTTTTCACTCCATGCTCTCTAATCACTAACGTTGAAATTTGTTTTCATCTCTCTTGATCATTCTTTGCCACAATACAGTAAATTTCATAATTTGAAGTTTAAATAAATATTTAAAATATTTTATATTATTTATGTTAATAGATTAATTAGGTAAAATTTTATATGTGTAGGGATACTTCAAAAATTAATTTTATAAAAACCAACTCCTCTAATAACAGAAATATATATAAGAGATATTTTAGAAGATAACTAACTTGAGAAATAATTATCTTTACTTAAAATTATAAATTATTTCTCAAAAACTAATCGCAACTTTCTGGAAGGGTTTAAAACGAGCAGTTTTAAACCATGTTTTCTTTAAACAAAAAAAGAAATATTTCATTTGCTAAATGTAATTAAAATTCATTTACTTTAACATGATTGATTTTATTGGTCAATTTTGATTTTCTCCAATATCACACATTATAATAAAGTTATTATTATCATTGTAAGTAAATATCATTTTTAACAATCATAAAAAATTATCAAACAACTTTTTATAAATAAAAAGTCATAAAGATTGGATGACTAGAAATAACAAGGGCAAAATTTTGATGATCTAACTATACGTTAACATGCAGCTTATGTCAGCATGCACTACTAAATGCATGCATGAACTAGCAAACTAGCAAATAGAAGTCGGTAACGTTTGCATCTGCCAATTATGAAGCTGGCGCAGCAACCGTAGATGGAGCATGATCATACTATTTATTGATTTTTTTTTAATTAATAAAGAATTCATCCTATCTATTGAAATGGAGACAAGCTAGATGAAGAGGTGGTTAAGAAACCACTGGAAGGAGATATGTTAACATAACCAAGAAAGTAAAAGAAATTGATATGCAGGAAAATTGATAGAAACGATTGACAGTAGTTTACAGTAGAAGAAAACGATACGCAGAAAAATTTGACCAAAACGTCATACTGTTGACAACAAAACAGCTGCGATCGATGCTGTATAAGAAAAAACTTATGAGGTTGGAATGGAGCAAGTACGACAACAAGATTGTATTTCCCAAGTGATCTTAATTGGATTTCCACTTCCATGTTTATATGAGCATCTCAAGACTTTCAAATGGCACCAGATAAAAAAAAAACTCTTATTACAACTATAATTGTGACGCTCCAAACCTCTAATTAAGTGGACCAACTATATGATAAGGCTGCATAATTCTAAGGTTTCATCTGGGAAACTATGTAAGACCCAGATTTTTTTTTTTACAATATATTAATTTATCAGTGCATCAAAGTTTAATTAAATATTAATCACTTACTAGGGCTATAAATTTTGTAATTACAAAAGTAGATAATGTAATTTATCTATTTATACCTCACTCCAACCTAATAAAAACAAAAATTGAGCCTAAACATCCTGAGCTCTATTAAAAAAAAAAGAAAAGAAACGCAACAAACATGTAATGAGCTTTAACCTAATAAGAATCTCTTACACATTTATATGCACGTGTGTTTCTCCTCAAAAAAAAAAAAAAATCAATAGAATATAACATTTAAATGTATAAATTACAAATATATATATTCATCAATATAATCATTTTGTGATAAATCTATCAATAGTATATTTAATTCAGTTCATTATGCATAAGATTGATCTTGTTAGCTTAGTAAAGGATTAGTTAAAACCATGTATTAGCTTATGGTAAACAAGCAAATTCTACAATAATATAGCCCATAGTAGTAATCAAATAAAACTCATCTAGTTGCAGTTCATTCCTTGATGACAGCCATGTCTAACTCTGTTGTAGCTTGCGATGACAACAAATATCTAGCCATGCTTTAACCGCAGGGGCAATCATGTTTAATTACTTTATAACCTATGGTGATAACAAACATCTAGCCCTACTTTAGCTTACTGTCGGGAGCTTCTATTTACACCGCCAAAATTACTCAGTACACCCCTACTTAAAAAAAAATATATCAATTTTACCCCTAAAAAACTTCACAAAAATGCCCATGTAATACTCTCTGCACCCTCTGAACAAAATAGCCCCTCCCACCCCTCCTGCCCCTCCCCCCTCGCACGCTCATGTGAAAAAAAATTCCTCAATCTATTTCTACACTTATTTGAAGAGATTTCAACCTTCAACTGAACAATGGAAAAGCAACCAGCAATTTGAAAAGGTTTTACAGACGCAAAGATTCATTTTTTAACTAGTTTCGATTTTTTTTCACGGTTCGTATTTTGTTCGGCCGCATAGGGTCAAACAAATCACATCTGTTTGGCCATATAGGGCCGAACAGAGGCCTTCTGTTCGACCACACAGGGCCGAATAGGGGCCCTTTGTTCGGCCATCCCGATCGAACAGAGGCCCTCTGTTCGGCCCTGGTTGGCCGAACAAAGGCCCTCTATTCGATCGGGATGGGCCGAACAAAGGGCCCCTGTTCGGCCCATCCCGACCGAACAGATTGTTCTCTATTTGGCCGAATAGAGAGTTGGAGGGTGATGGAGAGAAGGCGCGGAACTTTCGGCGGCGAGGGAGAGAGGTGGAGGTCAACGGAGGGAGGGAGGTCGGTGAAAGTCGACGGAGGGAGGCGGAGAGCAATGGAGGGAGGTGGATCTGCCGATGCCAGTGAAGCTGGCCTCGCCAGGATATGCCACGCATCACCTACTAGTGCTGGAGAAGGAGATGGAAGAGAAGGGAAGAGGGAAAGAAGATGATTCGGGCGGCTTGCGGGGGGGGGGGGGCGGACAGGTGTGCAGAGCAAATAATGGGGAGGGGTGGGAGGGGTAGTTTAGGGATTTTATTTTTTTAGGGGAGGTGTAAAAAGCATTTTGGGGGGTATAAAGAGTAACTGAAAAAAATTCTAAAATAGAGGGGTGTACTAAGTAAATTATGTGGTGCAAATAGAAGCTCCCCAGTGGCAACAAATGCACATGACTAGCCCATTACCTTTTTAACATTATCATCATCCTTATTGTTTGTCAATTCTTGATTTATAAACATGAATTTCAATATGGTTTTGTCTTACCATATAAATTCCGATTATGCACATAGAATTGTTAATCATGCAACACATTTCCATCAGGATAGATTTTGATATTTAAACATGATATTGCTATCGCACGCACTAACAAAATATATGTGATCATACCAATATAATTTTTACTATAATTTTTTTATGCATAAACAAAATATGCATTAATAATAATGCATTAATAAAATATGTATGACCATATTAGCATACACATATGATGTGGCTGATCAAGTCCCCAGGTGGTGGATTAACAATCTGTATAGTTTCCAGAGCTGAGTAATGATTTGGCAGCTGGTCTCGGCCTTGAACTACACCTTAGCCTCAATCTCGACCTCGAGCCTAGCCTCGACCTCGAGCCTCGCCTCGGTCTCGGCCTCGGCCTCGAGCCCTGCCTCGGCCTCGAGTCCCGCCTCGGCCTCGGCATGCTTTTGGCCGTTAATTTCGACGGAGGAACCAACCTCAAGTATGGTTCCCATCGACCTAACAAACGCCTAAGACTGCCACGTGGCCCATTAAACCACTCTTTGCAAAGACTATGGGCGGTTGCCGATATTTATGATGCGTGTTTAGCGGCTATGCGCCCACATACCACTTACGGCACCGATCTTGATGGAAGACGTGATTCAACGGTTATCCACGAAGGGTAAGAGAGACCTCCGAACAGGTATATAAACCCTAACTCACAATGAGGAGGGGAGGATTGACTACTACTCTCTCATCTTTACTACTGTTCTCCAAACCGCTAACTAGAGCATCGGAGGGTCCCCGTTGGAACCACCAGTCCGGGGCTTTTGTTGCAAGTTTTCGACTAAAGGAGGCGGTCTTGTCATCTTCCTAAAGACCCACGAAGCTCCTTTCTTGCTCGACGCTCTTCAGAAGTGATTTGGCAGCAACAGATTGCGCGCTAGGAAGGGGCGGCCTCGCACTGCAGCATAATCGTTTATTCGACGTATCTGTAACTCTTCAACCCCTGCAAGGAAGAAGATGGTGATCACGCGTGCACAAGAGGCCTCTACCAGTCATGCTGGGGGCACGTCCCACAGGTGGAGTAGTCGGTGGCCGACCTTCCTGCTCCGCCTCCCATGCAGTCGCAGGTCAGTCAAACTGACCGCCTTAACGCCCTGACCCAGCAGGTTTAGGATCTGATAGCGGTGGTCCGGGGGCTACAAGAACAGTGCTCCACCACCATGCCACTGCCACCTCAGCCCCTTGTTTGCCCTACATGGAGGGTCATGGGGCTAGGCAGTCACACCGGGACAGGACTCCTCCGGAGGTTTTCCACCGTACATCCCCAAACCTCATCGCTAGAAGACCTCCAAGCGGCCATGATCTTCTTCTCATCGCTCCAACCACCATCCCAAGCGGCGTAGTGGGAAGGAACCCGCACAGGAGCATCCATTCCACCGGCGATCCTCCCCTCGTTCGTCCTCTGATTCCTCGAGGGGTGACTCCTTTGATAGACGGATCTCTTGTTGGGCCGAGCGACGGTTAGACGAGCACCATCTGCGGCTGGAGGAGCTAAGCCGTAGAATTGCCAACCCTCATGGGGTGGACTACGATCATCGCCCCCCATCGTCTCGTTGTATTATGGAAGAACCGATCCCATCCCGATTCCGTCTACCCCAGCTGGACCCATATGATGGCATTACAGGCCCCCTGGATCACTTGAAGAGTTACAAAGTCCTCATGCAAGTCCAGAGGGCCACAGATTCTCTCCTCTGCGTTGCCTTTCCAGCCACACTACGAAAAGCGGCGCGCGCGCCATATTCTCATATGCCACCGCGCAGTATCAACTCCTTCAGGCAGCTGGAGTGATCTTTCTTAGCCCACTTTGATGCATGCCGGAAGATCCCCAGAGTTGCCGATAGTTTATTTTCCATCCAGCAGAGGAGCGGCGAAACCTTGAAAGACTTCGTGGCCTGGTTTAAGGAGGCTGCGCTCAAAGTCTATAACCTTGAAGACTCCATGGCCACCTGGCCTTGAAGAGGGGACTCCATCCCTCCCGCTTTGCTTATTCTCTAGATAAGAAGCCCCCCGGCTCTTATGCCAAACTCCTGAGCTGGGCTTAGAAGTACATTCGAGCTGACGAAGCAGATCTTTCTAGAAGGGAGGTGGACAAGGGGTCCAGTAAGAAGTCAGCGCGTCTGGAGCCAGCTGGAGCGCGGCCCATGAAGCTGGAGTCTCCTCATCATCCTGACAATCGACCTCGGGCCCTGGTGCCTATGGAGCACTTCACCCTGCTTCTCGCCCCGATCTCTCATATCTTGTTGGAAATCGAGGGTGAGCCTTATCTCCGACGTCCTCCTCCCATGAGGCCAGGAGTCTTCCGCAACAAAAATCTTTACTGTCGCTACTACCGGGACTATGGCCACAACACAGAAGACTGCCGCCTACTAAAGAAGGCTATCGAAGAACTTGTTCAGCAGGGCCATCTGGGGAAGTTTGTTCGAAGGGTAATCCCATGGCTCCGGGCCTGTTAGCACCCTCAGCTGCCCAAGTCGGCATGGATAACGCTCCGATAGAAAAGACGATGGCCATGATCTCCTGGGGGGCAGGCAGTACACTAAAAGGCAGCACAAGGGGGAGTAGATTCTGTAATTTCCTTTTCCAGAAGGGACTTGGAAGGGGTAGACAACCCTAATGATGATGGCATCGTCGTGTCAATGATGATAGCCAAACCAATTGTAAAGCGAATCCTTATTGATAGTGAAAGTTCAGTGGATGTTCTTTCGTACGAGGTGTTTGTTCGAATGAGCTTGTCTCCAAATCTTCTTTGCCCTGTGACCACTCCCTTGATGGGCTTCACTGGGATACTATAAATGTGGAAGGAGAAATCACCCTCCCAGTTACGGTCGGGACGGAACCGCACCAGAGCATGGTCTTCATAAAATTTCTGATTGTCTGGGTTCCCTTGGCTTACAACGCGATTCTTGGAAGGCCCAGTCTCAACCTCATTGATGCCATTATCTCTACAAAGAGGCTATTGGTACGGTTTCCTATATACCAACAAGGGAGTCAGAGAGATGCGCGGGGAGCGGAACATAGTACCTCTCTGTTATCACACCATGCCTATGTTGGATTATGGAATAGAAAATTCCAATCTAATTGGAATAAAATGGCAGCGGAAACAAAATAAATTTATTTCATAACCCCCCACCAAGAATCACATGCGTTTCATAAAACCGAAAGATGGATAAAAAAATTATTACCTTTTGTTGATCAGTATGTAATCCGTCTGTTCACCTTTTGTTGATCAGTATGTAATCCATCTATTCTTGTATTGGGTTTGCTCGGATCTTCAAAGGTGCTGCCTTTCAGAAAGACGACCACCCTCTACAAGTATCCACACACGAACAGACACCAAAATAGTTTTGAATGCTAGTTCAACAAGTCCATTTTTCATAAAACGAACCATAGTTTCCAACTTTCTGCTTATCTATTTTAAGGCAAAAGACACGACCCTTCAAATGCCCCAATAGATACAACCTTTCAAATGCTCAATCGGACATGACCTTTCAAATGCCTAATGGACTTTAAAACATATATCATATATATATATATACAAGTCTGCTAGGGGTTTCTGGTTAACTAGGATTTTAATCAATATTTATTTAAAACTCTTTTTAAATAATGACAATTTAAATCCTTTCCTTACCAAATAAGGAATTTATATTTTTAACCAAAATCTTTATGGATTATTTTCTTATCCAATAAGAAAATATAACAAATTAATTACTTATCATAATTTAAATTATGAATTTAAATTTTTTCAAAATTAAACTCGAATCTAAATGACAACTAATTATTATTTGTAATTTAAAATAATTTCATCATTTTAAATTACTATAGAGAGTAACAAACCTTAACCATTATTGTCCGTTCTTAGTGTGCGACCCTATAGGTTCAATTAACGTTGGCAGTAGGTCTAAATTACATTTTGATCTTACAAGTCATAAGCGGCCTCTAGCAAGACATTATGACTACCCAAGTTAAATGAAAAGCTCATGTTCCGAGACAACCTTAAAGTAGCTATTGACATAATCCTTTTGTCACATGATATCTTGATAGAATATAAGGCATGGATAAAGTCAACCTTATATGCTCTATCTTTAATTTTTCGAAACCCAAATAGACTGACTAGACAAATGATATTGATCTCCATCAATTCATTTGAGCATGGCCATGCATTTCTCAGTCTCAATCATCGAGGGGCCCAGAGATATCTCTCTTATAATAAGAGGGACAAATTCCATCTTAATCACTCATATCTCACTACATGATTCTTATTATGTTCAAGCATAATCTTTATAATCATTCGGTTAAAGACAACGTTTGATTATGTCAAAATATAATATTCCTCATGTTGAGAACTATAGCAATCTCAGGTCTAAGGATTTAATGACACAACTACTAGAGATTAACTTATGACTTTGATCCATGTATTAATCTCAAGGCGGGTCTTGTCCAATATTTGTTCTCAACAAATACATATAAATTTAATTTGTATCTCATACACATATTCATCCCATGAATATCAATCAATTTTATACTAATCTTAATTTATTGTCATTCCCACAACAATAACCGATTAGGGACATTTAGAATAATTCATAATATTATTCAAGTATATTATTATATAATAAACATGCAAATTATGATAATAGTAAATGCTCATAAATATTTAAAATACCATGTTCATACAATAGGCCTAGGGCACTATTACTAACAGCTTAGTCCTCATGAGGCGGCCGTTCCATCGGTGCCCGAGCCACTTGATCCCAGGGACTTCGAGAGGAGAGGAGAACCGGGTGAAGGTTTGTTGACTTTCTCGCTGGGGGAATGTTGATCTAATTATTGATTTTGATGATTAATAAAAGACATGAGTATATTCACTATATTTTTGATAGATTTAATAAGTGTTTCAGGGATTAAAAATGTTTAATCAATCAAAAGGAATAAAGAAATAAGTTTTAAATCAAAATGTTAAAAGAATTTTTCAAAGTTCAGAGCTTGGAGAACCCTTATCAGAAGTTTCTGAAATTTTGGCACGGTCTGGAGTCGACACCCAGAGTTTGGAGCCGACTCCAACCTGAGATACAGAGAAGTGTATTCTGTTTCAGTTTCGGAGCCGACACCTAGATTCGGGAGCCGACACCTAAGAGTTTGGGAGCCGACACCTGAGTTTCTGGAGCCGACTCTAACCTGAGAACAGAGAGCATATTTTTATGACATTTCTGGAGCCGACACTCGGAGCCGACTCCCGAAAGCGCGAGCCGACACTTAACTTTTTGGAGCCGACTCCTCAACAACTTTTATTTCTATTTTTGGATACCGATTTGGAGCCGACACCTGAAAAGTTGGAGCCGACTCCAACCTGTCAGGAACGGATTTTTAAATGTCAGAACAGCTCCAACGGTAATATTTTTTTTACCTAACCTCTAACGGCTATTTTTTTGTGTGTAGAAAATCCAACACTCCAACGGCTATTTTCCACCTAAACTTGGATTAAGAGATCTATAAAAAGGGGGAAACCGTCCGTTTGAAAAAAGAAAAAAAGAAAAAAGAGAGAAAAAGAGAAAAATCCGAGAAATCTTGAGGAAGAAATCAAAGAGGAAGATTCAAAGCTCAAATCCATCAAAGAAAGCTCAAAGAGAAATCCAAAGCTTTCAATTCAAATCAAGGATTTCCAATTGAAGAAAGAAAGAAAAGTCTTTCAACTTCTCAACTCAACTGTGAAGAATCTGAGCTGAGGCTTGATTCAATCTTCAAAGGAGAAGAAGAAAAGAAGAAAAGAAGAAAAGCTCCAAAACTTCAAACAGGCTTTTCTCCTTGTTTATTTTAATATTTGCTCATTGAGGAGCTGTGTATTAAAATATTTTTCTTTTGTTTGCTAGTTCAATCTGGGGGATTGAACTAGTGGAGGTAGTTACCTCGGTACAAGCTAGGATAGCTTGTGTTGGGTTTTGTGCTGGTGAGCCCGAAAACCGGCTGGGTTCGTTGTGATCCCGGGAAAACAACAAGTTTTGAGTTGTGAGCTTGTAAAACAACTCGCTGTAATCAAGGGATTATAGTGTGGACCCAAGTGAATCTTGGGAGTGGACGTAGGTGTTGGATACACCGAACCACTAAAATCTTTGTGTTTGCCGTGCTCTCTCTCTCTATCTCTTTATTGTGATTGCATTTATTTTACTTTGCACTGCAAAGCAAATATTTTTAAAAGGTTAAATTTTTAAAGAACCCAATTCACCCCCCCCTCTTGGGTTGTCATCTGGGCCAACAATTGGTATCAGAGCTAGTGCTCATTAGATTTTGATCACGATCAAGAGCTAAAGATCCAAATGGCAAGCTCAAGTTGGATCATTTGCTGAAGGTCATTCTACGAATAGACCTCCTTGTTTAATGGTTCAAATTATTCATATTGGAAAGCTAGAATGAGGATATTCATTCAAGCTTCTGATTATGACTTATGGGGTGTTATAATTAATGGACCTAGTACACCCACACATGTTGATGGCACTGTTCCTAAGCCCGAAAGGGATTGGAATGATAATGATAGGAAATGGCACAGCTTAATGCTAAAGCCATGAATGTTTTATATTGCTTTAGATGCTAATGAATTTAATAGAATCTCACATGTAATTCCGCAAAGGAGATTTGGGATAGATTAGAGGTTACCCATGAGGGTACCAACCAAGTAAAAGAATCTAAAATTAATATTCTTGTTCATAAATATGAATTGTTTAGCATGGAACAATCTGAAACCATGCATGCATGTATACTAGATTTACTGATATTGTAAATGGTTTGAAAAGTCTTGGTAAGACATATACTAACTCTGAACTTGTTCGAAAAATTCTTAGGTCACTACCAAGATCATGGGAAGAAAATGACAGCAATCCAAGAAGCAAAGGACCTCAACACTTACCCTTTGGAGGAGCTTCTAGGATCTTATGACCCATGAGTTGACAATGAAGCAGCATAGAGGAGGACAAAAAGAAGAAACATTGCCCTCAAAGCTGCAAAAGAGAAGAGCAGCAGTGATGATGATGATGATGAAGAGACTGCTCTCTTAGCAAAAAATTTAAAAGATTCATGAGGAGAAAGAAACCCTTCCACAAGAAAAAATTTGGAGCAAAGATGGAAGGAAAAAAGAAAAAGACAAGGACAAGGAAAAGAGAAAGACCCCTTGACTTGCTATGAATGTAAGAAACCGGGGCACTTTAGATATGATGTCCTCAATTGAAAAAGCCTACAAGAAAAAAAAAAGGCTTATTGCAACTTGGAGTGATAGCGAAGAATCCTCTTCCGAAGGAAGAACAAAAGGAAGTTGCAAACATTTGCTTTATGGCAAACGAAACGATGAGGTAAGTTCCGAAAACCCTTGCGATGATTTGCATTTGATGAATTATTTGATGCTTTTAATGAACTTGTTTGATTTCAAAATTTTGAAAAAGAAAACAAGTTTTGAAAAATGAAAATTTAACTTTCAAAGAAAAGGAAAATCTTAATAATGAAGTTAAGTTAAATCTGAAAAAAAATTTGTAAAAGAAAAGAATCAATTTCAATGAAAATGATACTAAGAAAGAAGTTGAAAAATATAAAATATAGTTGATAAATTTACTTAAGCTCAACTAAACTTAATTTATTTTAGTAATCAAAGAGCTTTTTGACAAAGCTGGATTAGGATATACCTAAGAAAACAAAAATTGAAAAATTTTTTGCTGGCCAAAATAATTTTACATGTTTTAAATGTAATCAAAAAGGACATAAATCTTATGAATGCAATTTTAAAACCTAATAAAACTTAAATATTAAAGGAAAGAAAATATGGGTTCCGAAAGGAACAATTTGTTGCTACTAACCATGAAGGACCCAAGAAAGCTTGGGTACCTAAACATAAAGTTTGATTCATTGCAGGAGTGTCTTGCGGCCAAAAGATCAAAGAGAAAGTGGTATCTTGATAGTGGCTGCTCAAGGCACATGACGGGTGACAAGGATCAATTCATCACCCTTGAAGAAAAAGAGGAGGAGTTGTTACATTTGGCGACAATGGCAAAGGCCAAATCTTGGGGTTTGGTAACATTCAAATAACTCCCTCCACATATATTGAAAATGTACTTTATGTTGATGGTTTAAAGCATAACTTAATTAGTATTAGCCAATTATGTGATAAAGGTTTTAAAGTATCATTTGAATCTTCTATATGCACAGTTTCTAATCCCATTGATAATAGCATTGTTTTTATTGGAAATAGAAATGG
>UESW01002358.1:0-36612 GCA_900491605.1 Calamus simplicifolius | reverse complement strand
TTCGTTGTGATCCCAAGGGAAACAACAAGTTTTGAGTTGTGAGCTTGTAAAACAACTCGACCGTAATCAAGTGGATTATAGTGTGGATCCCAAGTGAAGCTTGGGAGTGGACGTAGGTGTTGGATACACCGAACCACTATAAAATCTTTGTGTTTGCCATACTTTGTTTCTTTGTCTCTCTCTATCTCATTTAGTTGTGATTAGCATTTATTTATATTTGCACTCAAGCTCTTTCATATCAAAGTAAATAGTTTTTAAAAGAGTTAAATTTTTAAGAACCCAATTCACCCCCCCCTCTTGGGTTACCATCTGGGCCAACAAGGAAGATCCAACGAAGACAATTCAATCGGAGCACTTCTTCCTCCCGAAGCGAGGGATTGGCTACTTGCTTCTTGCAGGCCAATGCGGATGTCTTCGCTTGGTCAGCCTCGGATATGCCAGGAGTGCCACTGGAAGTCATCACCCATAAACTCAGCATCGACCCAAGGAGTCGACTAGTTTGGCAAAAGAAGAGGAGTTTTGCTCCCGAGAGGCAAAGAGCTATGGACGAGGAAGTCAATAAATTGATCACAGTGGCCATATACGAGAGGTGCATTTTCCCAGTCTGGTTAGCCAATGTGGTCATGATCTGCAGGCCAATGAAAGTTGGAGGATGTGCGTTGATTTTACCGACCTCAACAGGGCATGCCCCAAGGACAGCTTCCCAATGCCCAGGATCGATTAGCTGGTGGATGCCACGTCGAGCCATGAAACCCTTAGCTTCATGGATGCCTTCTCAAGCTACAATCAGATAAGGATGGACCCGGCCGATGAGGAGGCCACCTCTTTCGTGACCGAGAAGGGCATCTATTGCTACAAGGTCATGCCCTTCGGGTTGAAGAATGCGGAGCTACATACCAGAGGTTGATGAATAAGGTCTTTGAAGACCAAATCGGGCTCAACATGGAGGTGTACGTGGACGACATATTAATGAAAAGCATTCGTGCCGATGATCATGTTGCTGACCTTTCAGAAACCTTCGACAACCTTTGCTGATACCGGATGAAATTGAACCCATGGAAGTGCGCCTTTGGAGTCGCAATGGGCAAATTCCTGGGATTCATGTGACACAGAGGGGAATCGAAGCAAACTCCGAGAAGATCAAGGCCATCCTTGATATAAGACCACCAAATAACAAGAAGGAAGTACAACGACTCACAGGAAGGATAGCAGCCTTGAGCCGTTTTCTAGTAAGGTCAGCAGAAAGGTGTCTGCCCTTCTTCAAAGCTTTGCGCAAAGCTGATTGCTTCAATTGAACAAAGAAGTGTCAAGAGGTGTTTAAGGGATTGAAGAAGTTCTTGTCCACCCTACCTTTGCTATCCAATCCAAGGGAAGGAGAAGAACTCTTCCTTTACCTCGCTGCATCCCATAAAGCAGTGAGTTCCATGCTCGTCCGCGTTGATGCTGACAAGATGCAGAGGCCAATCTACTATACAAGCAAAGTGCTTCATGATGTCAAAGTCAGGTACTCTAATACCAAAAAAAATTATCTTTGCACTAATCGTCTCTACTTAGTGTCTCAGACCATACTTCCAAGCACACCCGATTGTGGTGGTACGAATCAACCCCTCAGGGCAATTCTCTCCTCCTGACACCTTTGGTCGACTGGCGAAGTGGGCAGTCAAGCTGGAAGAGTTTGACCTATTGTTTCAATCCAGGTCGGCCATGAAGTCCTAGATCTTGGCGGACTTCCTGGTCGAGCACTTGGGCAGAGGAGCGACCGGAGGAACCTCTTACAAGCCCCTCGGACATGACCATCGGGGGAGGGGGGAGGACTGGATTGTCCATGTAGATGGAGCTTCAAACTCTCAAGGCAGTGGGGCAGGCCTCATCCTAGCAAGTCCGGATGGCATTGTGACCGAGTATGCCCTATTTCCTCTTCTTGACCACAAACAACCAAGCAGAGTATGAAGCCTTGCTGTCAGGAATGAGGCTGGCACGGGAGCTTGAGGCAAGGTGCCTTAGAGTCTTCACCGACTCCCAGCTCGTCTCTGGCCAGATAAAGGGGGGGTATGAGGCTCGAGATCCTACAATGTCTCGCCACTTGAGCATGGTGCAATTACTAGCCACTCCCTTTACTCACTTCAGCGTTAGCTACATTCCCGAGAGGAGAATGCCAGTGCTGATGCTTTGTCCCGGCTAGCCACTTCGCCCGATGGAAGAACTTATGTGGAACATCTGGAAGCCCCAAGTATCGATGCGTGGAAGAATCCTTACCAATTAACCAAGATTGTTCTTGGATGGATGCATATGTCCAGTACCTCATCAATGGCGCCCTCCCGATCGACCCTGCTGAAGCAAAACTACTCAAGTGGCGTGCATCTAAATTCCTTGTGCTTGATAACAACTATATTGAAGGTCCTTTTCTCACCCCCTCCTCAAGTGTGTTGGTCCTGCGGATGCTGACTACATCCTCCATGAGATCAATGAGGGTATTTGTGGAAACCACTTGGGGGGCTGGGTATTATCACATAAGGCCCTACGCCAAGGCTATTATTGGCCTACCATGCGAGGAGATGCGGCCGAGTTGATTCAAAAGTGCGATAGCTGCTAGTGGCACTCCAATATCCAACGGCTGCCAACATCTCAGCTGAGCCCCTTGTCGGCTCCATGGCCTTTCACCCAATGAGATGGATATCTTGGGGCCATTCCCTCCAGCCTCTGGTCAGAGGAAGTTTCTGCTTGTTGCCATCGACCATTTCACCAAGTGGGTAGAGGCCGAAGCACTCGCCAAAATCATTGAGGCCAAGGTGAGGACTTTCTTTTGGAAGTCCGTTATTTGTCGATTCGGGCTACCCCACACCCTTGTTACTACAATGGTCAACAATTGATAATGCACCCTTCCGAGAGTTTTGCACCGAGCTGGGCATATGCCAGAAGTTCACTTCTATCGGTCACCCCCAGTCAAACAGAGCGGCCGAGGTGACAAATCGTACTATCCTTCAAGGGCTCAGGATACGCTTGTATGGTTTTAAAGGAAGATGGATGGAGGAGCTCCCGAATGTGCTGTGGGCGTATCACATGACACCATGAGTCCCCAGAAGAAACTCCCTTTAGCCTCATGTTTGGTTCGGAGGCTGTCATCCCTATAGAATTGGCATTCCTAGTCCCAGGGTACAATCATATGGTGAGGGGAACAACCCGACCCAGCCGCAAGCCAACCTTGACCTCTTTGAGGAGGCCCGTGATCGAGCACGACTCAAGATGGCTACCTACCGCCAAAGAGTTGCAAAATATTACAGCACCCGAGTTTACCCAGAACATTCCTCCCTAGAGACCTGGTCCTCAGGCGAGCAGAAGTCTCTAAACCCGCTGAAGGAGGCAAATTGTCACCCAATTGGGAAGGGCCCTATCGGGTCACAATGTACTTCATCGGAGCATACTAGATAGAGGAACTAGATGAGAAGCTGCTCCCTCACACCTGGAATGCGGACAACCTTCATCGGTATTACCAGTAACGTATTAACACCATAAATTTTGAGTTTCGATTTATTTTGAATAACATTTACCTCTCCCTAATGAGAACATTCTGAGCAATCTTGCTTTTCTAGCTCAAGCCTGACTCCGCGTCGGCACTCAAGCCCAACTCCGCGTCGACACTTAAGCCCGGCTCCGTATCAGCACTTAAGCCCGACTCCTCATCGGCACTTAAGCCGACTCCGTCGGCACTCAAGCCCGACTCCGTGTTGGTAATCAAGCCCGATTCCGCATCGGCACTCAAGCCCGGCTCCGCATCAACACTTAAGCCTGACTCCTCGTCGGCACTCAAGCCCGGCTCTGCATCGGCACTCAAGCTCGACTCTGTCGACACTCAAGTCTGACTCTACGTCAGCATTTAAGCCGACTTCATGTCGGCACCCAAGCCCAACTATGTCGGCCCTCAAGCTCGGCTCCATATCGGCACTCGAGTCACTTTCGTCGACGTTTAAGCTCGTTCCATGTCGGTACGCGATCCTACCTGCATGTCGGCATCTCAGTGCGATGCTGGATCAACGCTCTACCTTCAAGAAGTCACTCTAGCATCAGTCTCAATCTTAACTTCAATTTCCAGGACACTGGCTACAATTCCCTATGTTCTCAACCTCGGCCTATACTCTAGAGTGAACTTGTATTGGCCACGACAGAAACAAAGTAACAACACCGTAGCATGAAGATTCTCAAGAGTCTTTTCATTAATGGTAAAAGGGTTTACAAAATTGCCGATTCTAGTCAAACTTCGGTACAATGAAATTAAAAAGCAAAAACATATTCATGGGCTGGCCGATGCTGGTTCGTTGTCGGAGGAAGGGTGTGCCCCTGGAGTACCCTCCGTTGCTTCGTCTGGCTCCAGGTCGTCGAGCCCTTCAAGGCCGTAGACTCTTCCTACTTTGACTTTACAATCTTGGAAGCCGGTGTTATAAGCAAAGGAGGAAGCTTTGGCCAGCTCCTCGCCAAAGTCAACAGACTTCCGGAAGGTTTCTATGGCCTCAGCGGCCTTCTTCTCCGCTGCAACGGCTCTCTCCTCGGCAGCTCTCATAGCTGTCCTCATCTCCTCAACTTGAATATCGGAGCGGCGGTGATCTCTTCAGCATTTTCTACCCTCTCCTCGGCCACCTTTATTTCGATGTTGGCAGAGTGCAATCAGTTCCTACACAAAAATAGCTCCGACTCCGCCTTCTTTTGCCCTTCTTCAGCCGCCTGAATGTTATTAAGCTCAAGGGCCACTCGGCATTGGGCCTCCTCAAGTGCCATTTCTGCCCTTTCCGCCCGGGCCAAACTCTCTGCTTGGGCTTCCTCCAAGGCCTTTTTGGCCCTGGCCTATTCCTTGGCCCTCTCCGCCAGGGCCGCTTCTAGCGCCTTCTTGGCCTCCTCTGCCTTGACCTAGGCTCGGTCGACTTCCTCATGTGAATGGTCGAGAGCGGCCTCGGCTTGGGATAGGATGCTCTTGACAATGGCCAAGGAGTTCACCACTTGCATAAACAAATCATAGTAATGAGCGACAGTGAAAACTCCATTAAGGGACAATGATAGAAGGGGAAAACACTTACTCAAAAATGAGCCACCAAGGCTTCACAGAAGAAGACGGAGGACCTTTGGTTCTGAAGGTCCCTCTGAAGCTCGGGCATGCAAACCTGAGCCATTGTCCTCTTGGCCCAATGGCAATGGTGCTCGAGGAGAGATCAGAAGGAAGTGATAGCTTTGACTTCCTCCGTAGTCCTGGTGGGCATCGGAGCCTCTTGAGCTGGGTCAGAGGCCGACGGTACCTCTTTGGCAACACCGTCGCCTTTGGAAGCTCGATCATTGGGGGGCAACTTCTGGGCCGACCCTGTGACTGGTTCGGTTGACCCCGCATCGGGTGCGACCGACTGTGGCTGTGGCAAAGCTTCAGCCCTTGGCCCTCTGGGGGCATGTCGATAAGATCAATAGTTGCCTCCTGGTCCAACCGAGGCCTGCTCACCATGGGAGTTGGGGACCAGGACGGAGTTGGTGACGAAGACCGTGGCCTCTTCCTCGATGCTTCGGCTTCTTCGGCCCTTTCTCTGGCCCTTTCAGCCTCAGCCTCTTTCTCCCAGGCCTCCTTAGCCTTGGCCTTCTTCTCAACAGAGGCCCCATCTGCCTAGGCCGCTCTCTTCTTGGCTGCCGCTCTTCTTATGGCCTGAACTGGCGGTATCATGTCTGCACGAGTTAGAAGGGAGTTAGTAAAAAAAAAAAGAGAGGACGAACGTAAGACAAGGTAGGTGAAGGGAGAGTCACGGCTACTCACCACTACTTGGGATGAGACATGTGAGCTGAATATTCTCCTCGGTTAGGAGTTGGTTATACAGGGGATGTCGGTAGTCAGTAGCTGCTGAACACCACTTTGTCCCTCGGGAGCAATGAAGAATCTTATTTGGCTCGGTATTTGGTGTTCCCCAAACTCCTCTCACCCCTCAAGGTCAGCAAAGAAAAACCTGTCTTTCCACCCCTTGACAGACGTAGGAAGATATAATCTAAGGGCTCGGGTCGGTCTGGGAGCGAAGGACCACCACCCGGATTGCTTGCGAAGGGTGTAAAAGCTATGGAGGAGGAAAATCCTAGCTTCTACCCATGAAGGTGACAGAGCACCAAAAAGCCGACAATGGTTCGAATGGAATTCGAACCAATTGTGCCGGCACCAAAGAGTACCTATCCAGAAGATTGAGGATGAAGGGATGAAGAGGTAAGCAGAGGCCAGCTTTAAAGAAGGCTCGTATAAGGCAACTCTCCCGGGACAGGAGGAAGTCACCCTATCTTCCGAAGTAGGGTGGAATAGGCGGATGCTGGTGGATAGGCTATACTTGGCCCTAAGGTTAATTATTTCTTGAGCAGTCATTGTGGAGGTAGTCCCTCAGGGGACTCCCTCATGGCGGAGGAAGATGAGCTGGTGATGGCCGACGACGCCGAATGGGAGCCCAACTGGCGGCTGAGCGACTCTCGGCGGGAGACCGTTTTGCTGCTCGTTGCTCCTCTAATGAAACCCTATTGGTGAAAGAGGAAGACCAGCTGGGCGCTAGAGATGGGGAAGGTTGCGAGGGATCGGAGGAATAACCCCCAGAATCGGAAATGGAACAAGAAAGGGAGGAATCATGAAAGCAAGGAGGGCGAACTAACCTAAAGGTTGGAAAGCTGAAAGCTAGGCTCGGGAAGAAGAAACAGGAGCAGGAAGATGAACGGGCGCTCGGACGAGGGTTAGGTCGAGAAGAAAGGGCAAAAGCAGTAGAAGTGGAAGACTGAGGTCAGGGATGACCCCCCTTTTTTATAGCCCCATCATTTCAAATCATCTCGCCTTCTCCAATTTGGCCACGTGCTCGCTTACCACTGGAGATCGTTTCGACAACCACTGGAGCGTAGAACGAGGGGCACCACGAATGATGGGACGACGGTGACTTCACTGCAATGATGATGCCTACTTTTTCGTAGCTTCGTACCCGTAGAGGATCTCCCTTTGATCTCAACGGTCAGAACGGACGAAGTGGTGGCGTTATAGCACCCGATGCTTCATCAAAGAATAGCCTTCAGTGACACGTGCCTATCAATAGCCGTTGGCATACGAAGATCAGCCACCAGGTGATATAACACCCCTTTCGCTGGTGATTGTACGTCCACCCATTTCAAGGGCGGGGGGGCATCTGATGTGGCTGATCAAGTCCTCAGGCGTGGATTAACAATCTGCATGGTTCCCAGAGCTGAGTAATGATTCGGCAGCTGGTCTTGGCCTCGAACTACACCTCGGCCTTAATCTCGACCTTGAGCCTAGCCTCGGCCTCGAGCCTCGCTTCGGCCTCGGCCTGAGCCTCGGCATGCTTTTGGCGTTAATTTCGACGGAGGAACCAACCTCAAGTATGGTTCCATCGACCTAGCAAACGCCTAAGACTGCCACATGGCCCATTAAACCACTCTTTACAAAGACTACAGGCGGTTACTGATATTTACGGCACACGTTTAGTGGCTATGCGGCCACCTACCACTTACAGCGCCGATCTTGACGGAAGACTTGATTCAACGATTATCTATGAAGGGTAAGAGGAACCTCCGAACAGGTATATAAAAACCCTGACTCAATGAGGAGGGAAGGATTGACTACTACTCTCTCATCTTTACTGATGTTCTTCAAACCGCTAACTAGAGTCGGAGGGTCCCCGCCGTAACCACCTGTCCGGGGCTTTTGTTGCAGGTTTTCGGCTAAAGGAGGTGGTTTGTCATCTTCCTGAAGACCTACGAAGCTTCTTTTTTGCTTGACGCTCTTCAGAAGTGATTTGACAGCAACAACATACACATAAAAATGCAAAAAAATGCAAGAAGAAGTCTTACCTGCATCCAATTTTATCTTATATATGTATTTTCAATTTTATCTTATCGCTTTGGAACATGATATATGTTTACAGAAACTCTTGTCTGGTTGTGATGTCATGTAGAAAATTCACATGCCAAGTAGTTAGTAGCAAGTAGAACCGTACCATCACTTATACAATAGGATTAACTGGCTCAGAATCAACATGAAGAAACAACAGATGCCAAAATATTTGCAAGAAGAATAACTAAATTTGGATAAAGTATTAAAAACCTTGTTAACAACTAACAACAACAGTAATATAGACATGGCTAAGGACTAAAATCCTACTCTCAAAGAGGCCTCTCTCTATCAAAGTATGGACACAACACTCTCTTAGAGCATCTTATAGCCATGACATTCACTACCAAGTATTGAAGCATATATAAAGAACTAAATTTACAAGGCCTATTTGAAATTAGATAGCAAACTTATTACAGCTGTTTCTATACTCGCTCAAAACAGAACTCATATTCGAGCTAAAACAATATTAGAATGATTAGGTTAATATAATTATTAAATACAAATATAATCTTAAAGTGGATAGGAGAAGCATATAAATAGATTGTAGTAAAATTACGATAAGCAAATGACTATTGACACTTGTTCACACTAACAATATAAAACTTGTCTATACTATAAGATGTTATAGTAGTCATTGGCATCATTACCATAACAACAACCATATGTAACAACTCATAAAACTAACAATTATAGCTTTTTTATTGCCTCAAATAATTACTTTTTCGTCGACCAACTCCTATGTGCATCTCTAGCAACCTCCTTAGTATCACTCAAGCTATGGTCATTACGTATTTATAAGTATAAGCAAGATGTTCTGTAAAATCTTATTGTGTATGCAAATTTCAATAACATAGCTGTACATGTTGTTGGATATGATCTATCATATCTAAGTTATTTATATACACATAAAATCGTATTATTTGGAGATTTTTAGTTAACACATTAAATAGTCAAAAGGTATGCATTGTCTAGTTTTATTTAAACTATATAATTTTTGTTAACTTGATGTATAAGTTTGAAGTCTTCAAATTATATAATTTTTGGTGCTTAAGTTGTTTTGAAGGTAGTTAATCCCAGTTTGGATTATGGATGTTAGACTCCTATGTGTACATATACACACACATATTCATATACACATATAGAGACACTGGCTATATTCACATGTAGCTAAATTTAAATTCGATCACTTTCTCATCATTAGATTTGCATGGATCTCAAACCATAAAAGTCCTTATGTTGTTGCATTATATTATATCCCTATACTACAATATCATATCGGGATATGTTTCCATGATGGAGGTGTAGGCTGTATTGTTCTATCTCACAAATAATTTTTTTTTCCTTTGATACCCATATTTAATGGTAGAGAGGTGGCCCATATCTCTCTATATAAATCGGACTTAAGTACATTGATAAGCTCAAATCCAATTGTTGCCCCATCATTAAATTTTCTCGGATCCCATAATCAACTACTTAAAAAAATTAATAGAATAAATAGTAATGGATAATGAATTAACTCAAATACAAAGGAAACAAATACTAACAAAGTAATGATATACTAACATATTTAAAATAAATAGTTAGTTTGATAATAAAAAAATAGTAGAGAAGCTAACAAGAATCATGAACTTAACATTATGTTATATAATGCACAATATTTTTGCTGTCCAATTTTATTCTCACCTTTTACTGCAAATTGGCTCTTCAATCACCACTTTTTCCTCGCTGATCTTAAAATTTATTCTCATTCTTTTCATGATATTATAATTTTCTAATTTAAAGATTAAATAAATATTTAAAATTTTATTTAAAACATCTACATATTATTTATTTTAATAGAATAACTAGGTAAAATTATAATTTTCTAGTCATGCTTGTAAAAATTTAAAATTTTATAAAAAACTAACTCTCTAATTTAATGATATTTTAATAATAGATATATGGAAGAGATATTTTAGGAAATAAATGACTTCAGAAATAATTATTTTTTTTGTTAAATTGTGAAATAATTATTTTTTCTGAATCATTTTGTCAGAGCTAATCTCAAATATCTCTAACTTCAACCATGTTTTTTTTAAACAAAAAAATAAATCGTTATTCATTTGCTAAATACAATTAAAATTCCTTTTACTTTCAGCCATGATTAAATTATTGATTAATTTTGATTTGCTCCAATATCACAAATAAATTTATTAGTATCATAGTAAATATCATCTTTTTCTAAATAATCATAAAAATTATTAAACAACTCTTTATAAATGAAAATTCATAAAGATTGGATGACTAGAAGTAACGACGATAAAGTTGGGATGATCAGGTTATGTCAGCGTGCACTACCAAAATGCATGCACCAACCGTGATGAAGCATGATCATACTAGTTATTTTATTTATTGATTTTTTTAAAAAGTTAACAAATGATTCATATTATTTATCGAAATGGAGACAAACTAAACGAAGCGGTGGTTAAGAAGCCACTGGAAAGAGATATCTTAACGTAGCCAGAATGTATAAGAAATTGATACGCAGGAAAATTGACTAAAACTACTAGTAGAATGTAAACACTATAAGATATCATAGAGAAAAACGTCATATTGTCCACCACAAAACAGCTACGATGCTAAATAGAGGTTGCGATGATTTATCAGTGCATCAAAGTTCAATTAAATATTATTCATTTACTAGGGCTATAAATTTTGTAATTACAAAAGCAGATTATGTAATTTATCTATTTATACCAGACTCCAGCTTGACCCCAAAAAAAATTAAGCCTAAACATTCTGAGTTCTATATTAATGAGTCTTAATCCAGTAAAAATCTCCTACATATGCTAATATACATGTGTATGCTCCTTAAGAAAAACATCAATAGGATATAACATTTAAATGTATAGGTAACAAATATATAATATTCATCAATATAATTATTTCAAAAATATCAAAATCTTTATATAATATATCTATCAATAATATATTTAATTCAGTTCATTATAGCAAACAAGCAAATCTAACTATATCGTAGCTTAGGGTAGCAATCAAATGAAATTCATCTAGCTGAACTTCAACAAACTACGGTGCTATGTCTAACCGTGCTATAGCTCATGATAACAATAAACATTTAGCCATGCTTCAGTTCATGGTGATAGTCATGTCTAACAGCACGTGATGATAATAAACATCTAATCGAGTTTCAATCCACGTTGGCAATAAATGCACATAACTTGTCCATTACCTTTTTAACCTTATCATCATCTTTATTGCTTATCAATTCTTAATTTATAAACATGAATTCCAATATCATATTCTCATACCATATAAATTCCGATTACGAATGTAGAATCAGCAATCATGTAACACATTTTCATCATGATAATTTTTCATATTTATAAATGATATTGCTATCATATGTATTAACAAAATATATGTGATCATATAAATATAATTTTTACAATAATTTTTCATGCATAGTTATCATGACATCAATAATAATGCATTAATAAAATATCCATGATTCCATTAGCGGATCTTGAGAGGCGGGTCCGACAGCGTATCGAAGGTTGGCATGTTACTGACTTATCTATGATGGCTAGGGTTATCATTGTCCTATCGGTTCTTTCATCCCTTCCGCTCTATATGCTTTCAGATGTGGCTATCCCAACTACTTGCTTAAGGAGGATCAAGAGATGCTTTAGAGATTTCTTATGGGCATCTATGCAAGACGGGCACGGTACTCATCTCATATCTTGGGACATTATATGTATGCCAATTCAAGAAGGAGGTCTCGGGATCCCATCCCTGAAGGTTAGGCATCAAGCTTTATTGGCCAGACATGCTTCTCGTTTCCTCCTGGAGCCGTAATGTCTTTGGAGCTCTGTTATGCGGGCGAGATATGGTGATTAGAAGGCAGGGGAGTATATTATGCCGCCCCGGGGGTGCTCTTCTTTTTGGAAGGAGGTATGCTAGTTTGGAGACTCCATTATGAAGAATACCTCTTGGATGATTGGTGATGGCCATTCTATTGACGCTATTCAGGATTCATGGATTTCTGAGCTCCCTCTATCCCGATGGCCCTCATTTTTCAGTACTGATGTTTCCACCGATCTGAGGGTTAAGGATCTAATCTCATCGGATCCCCTCTCCTGACATATCCCTTTGGTGACCAGTCTGTTTGGAAAGGAACTCTCTCAGTGGATTTTATCCATTCCTCTTATCTCTGGTCCCTCGGCTGATGTTAGGCTATGGCAGCGATCCTCCCTCTCTAGGGCCCCTTTCAGAGACTTGATGAAGATATTCAGGCCTCAGTCCCAGGTAACGAAGGATGCTGCTTGGATATGGTCGCTCCCCACTCTTCCTAGGGTTCAGCTCTTCTGTGGAAACTTCTTTGGGACCGCCTCCCGACTTGTGCCCTGCTCTCTCGTAGGGGAGTCCCTATCCAGCCGACCTGCCCCCTGTGTGCCTCGGAGGATGAGTCAATAGACCATGCGATATTCATATGTCCTAGAGCTAGTCAATATGGCACATGGTGGGCTATGCTTATAGAGTGGATGCTTTTGGTTCCCCTCGTCTTCTCTTTTTTCAGGATCTTCGGATGGCTTCTCAGCATACTCGGGGTCTTTGGGCGGCCACGGCCTACCATATTTGGTTATCTAGGAACCAGATTATATTTTCTGAGGACTTTATATCTCCTCAGCGGCTGGTGAGGAAGATCAGATCCTTATCCGCTGATTGTGCCCGTGCTACTCTATCAGTTGGTTCTAACATCTCTGACCTCTGGGGTTCCCCTGCTGTTTCGACAGCGAACCATCGTACGGTTTTCATTTCCTGGGAGCCCCCTCCTCCAGGGTTTGTCAAAATCAACTTTGATGGGAGTGTCCGTGGTAGATTGGCTAGTTCGGCTTTCATTATCCGTGGGCCTCAGGGTGATATGTTGGCGGCTGGAGGATTTGGCTCCCTGGATTCTTCTGTCCCTACGTCTGAGCTTTATGCTGCTTGGGCAGGTATTTCTTACGCTTCTCAGACTCTTCGAGCCTAGAGACTAGTGATTGAAGGCGATTCCATGACAGTTATTCAGTGGTTGCGAAAGGAGAGTATTCCTGAAGCATCCTCTAATCTGATTCTCAGGGTTATATGGTCTATGCTTCAGGAAGTTGACACTGCCCAGATTCATCATGTTTTTCGTGAAGCCAATTCGGCGGCGGACTGGGTGGCGGCTGCTGTGGCATAGCATGTGGGATTTAGGATATGGAGTAGTAGTGACCCCTGCCCTTCTATTTTATCGCAAATTTTATATTCTGATGTATCTAGGATGACTCACACCAGACTTGTGTGATCGCCCGTCTGTTACAAAAAAAAAGATGCAAGGGAAATTCTTACCTGCATCAGCTCACTGTTTTTCCCAGCTTCAACTTCTTTCTGCTTACATGGATAACATTGATTTTTAATTAGAAAAATAAATCTGTGTTAATTTGAAATTAGGTTCTAGAATTGGATATAATGTCTGGGTCCATGGTTTAGGGTGTGGATCGATTGCGTCAATATGGATGGCGCCCTCAATGACCGAAAAGCCAAGGCATAGGGCTTGCCAAAGTATAAAAGTACAATGAGATCTTGATGAGGGGTAAAATCGCCATTGCATTATTGATTGCCTACATCGACAATTGGGTTGGACACCATCAGGACACCCTGCTAGCCAGCTGGCATGACATCCAAGCGACGAAGCCAAATCACCTTTGGCAAAGTCGGGTCACCCCAACAACCTAAGTTATCTTCATACCGTGGCCACCTTGGACGAGTCATTCCTCGGTAAGCCGAGCTATCCTTACCTCTCGGCCCCAGCCCGAACGATCTCTATTCCTCGGTAAGCCGAGCTATCCTTACCTCTCGGCCCCAGCCCAAACGATCTCTATTCCTCGGTAAGCCGAGCTATCCTTACCTCAAGGCCCCAGCCCGAACGATCTTTATGCCTCGCTAGCCGAGCTATCCTTATCTCTCGGCCCCAGCCCGAGTGATCTCTATGCCTCGCCAGCCGAGCTATCCATAACTCGGCCTGCCTGATTGATATCCATACCTCTGCGAAACCATGAAAACCAAACAAGGATCCACATAGGCAATCGTACCTGTGCTACCGAAAGCGGCCTAGAGCCTATACGATCGCTGAATCTCAAAGCGCCTGGTAGCCCTGTCGACCGTCGATCCTTTAACTGACAAGATACGGATCCCACCGGCCTCACAACAAACTCGATTCGAATCCCAACAGTTTTCGGACCTCATCCAGAGCACGTCCAAGGCATCAGGTGATCGCCTATAAATATCATCACCTTCAAGCCTCTCAGGTATGTCTGTTTCTAGGCACATTTTTCATACTCGGTCCAAGGATACTCCATTGAAGCTTCCCCTGAGCTCGGGGCTCTCGATATGGAACACCAGCCAACAGGGGAACTCCTCTGTGAGAGTCTTCTCTCACATATGCTTGTTGTGAATCTCCACTGACTTGGGCGTCAAGGGTCCTCCGCAGAGGGCAACCCCCACATCATCCTCTGCGCGCGGACTATCTTGCAGGTCCTACCCTGAGGCGATGAAATCGTGTCCGGATCAGGAGCCAGGAGCACCCGAGTTGGAGAATGGATTTCCGCAGCAATAGATTGGCGCTAGAGGAAGGGCCTCAAGTCCCATAAACTTGTAATCCAGGAGACGAGACTCAAGAACCAGAGGAGACATCCTCTAATGGCCAATCGGAAGAGAGCCGCCTCTGAGGCTTAGGATCAGGCTGCTTCTCAAAGGCCTGATCCGATTAGCGAGGCGGTACCGTCGCTACCACCACCCGCTGAAACTCCTTCGCCACCGACGATGGCGGTAACCCTGGACCAGTTCGCTACTTTAGTTCAGCAGATCCAAGCATTGACCTAGTTGGTCCAGGGATTTCAGGCGATTCCTAGCCCTACTGCTTCTGCTTCTCAGCCTCACGAAGAGGCCACTGCCCCTACCCTGCCTGTGATCTCTTCTTCCGATCCGCCTGAAGCAGCGGATCGTGGTCGCCAGCTTGCAAAGGCGAAGTCGGCGCTGCAGCGAGTTGGAGGAAAAAGCCCGCTTAGATCCAGGCGAGTCTGCTCCCCCTCCCCGGTGTCTTCCCAAGATTCGGACCACCGCCATCCTCTCCTTGCCCGATCCCTCATACCACTCTGGATGAAGGGATTAGACAACAGATGCAGGAGATACGGTGAGAATGGCGTCGGAAGTTAGACACTGCCAAACAAGCTCCTCCATCCCAGCCGAGGGTGGAGCAGGGCATCCCCTTCTCTGAGGGGATCATGAGGGAAGTGATTCCCCCTCAAATTAAGCTCCCCACCATTGAGCCATACCACGGATCCACTAATCCGATGATCATCTGAGCAGCTTCAGGTCCATCATGATGTTCCACGGAGCGTCGGATGCGGTCCTTTGTCGTGCCTTTCCCTCCACTCTGAGGGATTTGCTCGAACCTAGTTCAACAGCTTGAAATTAGGTTCCATTGATTTATTTGACGAGCTGAGTCGCCTCTTCATCAGCCAGTTCATCAGCAGCCGCCATCACCGGCAGAGATCTGATTCCCTCTCCGAGGTCAAGCAGAGAGAGGGGAATCGTTGAAGAGTTATCTCGGCCGCTTTAACACGGCCATCCTAGAAGTTGACCACCTCAATCACGAGGTGGCCATGTTTGCCTTAGCCGGAGGAGTGTCTAAGGAGGGAGACTTCTACCTAGCTCTAGAGGTTAACTACCCGAAGAGCCTATCGGACATGATGTCCCTGGTGGACAAATACGCTAGGGTGGAACAATCAAGGAGGTCGGCCCGGGCCGAACAGATGAAGAAGAAAAGGCAAAGGGCTCGGATAGGCAGCGAGCCCACCACCGCGCTAGCTCGCCTCGCCACCACAGAGCTCCTCTACCGCCACCTCAAAACCGAACTCGGAGTCCGGCTCGATGGTTCGACCGCTATACTCCCCTCACCGTGCCAAGAGCTCAGATCCTCATGGAGATAGAGCATCAACTCCCTTGACCGCCTCCTTTCCAAGGGGATGCAATCCAGAGAGACCCCACTAAGTACTATCGCTACCATCAGAACCATGGCCATGATACTGAAGAATGCTGGCAGCTGAAGAATGAAATCGAGAGGCTCATCCAGTGGGGCAGACTAAACCAATTCATGGGAGCGCCTGAGCCGAGAAATGGGGGTAACCGCTAGCCCAAACCTCAGCAGCCTCCTCCTCCAAATCCTTCGGTTGTTGGCCACATCAATATGATCGATGTGGTTGGTAGTCCGTCGGATTAGCCGGGATGGTGAAGAAGATTCAGCACCAAAGAGAGCATGGACTAATGAGCTCTCCTTCTCCAATGATGATCTCCAGAAAATACAATTCCTGCATGATGATGCGCTGATTGTATCTCTCAATCTAAACAATTATGATATAAGCCGAATTCTCATTGATAGTGGGGACTCTGCCAATACGTTGTACCTCGATGTGTTTGCGAAAATGAAACTGCTCATGGAAAATCTCCGAACCGTGGACTCCACCCTGATGGGACTCACCGGCAATATTATTACCCCATAGGGAGTCATGACTTTAACGGTCCGGGAAGGAATTTGACCCTATGTCGCCACTATTCACATGGATTTCCTGGTGACCAAGCTTCGATCGCCCTACAACGCAATCTTTGGGAGACTCGGCCTGAATAGTTGCTGTCTCCATCCTGCATCTAATTCCCAGCCGAACAAGAAAATGGGGGAGTTCGAGGAAGCCAAGCTACAGCTCGGCAACGCTTCGTCGCCAGCCTTCGGTCCAAACTGCATGAGGTTAACAAGCAGACCGTTCGGGAGAATTTTTCCAAGCATCAAGGAGAGTCAGCCAAAGAAAATACCGCTGAGCGAAGCTTGGCCCGATCGAACCGTAAAGATTGGATCATAGCTGGAAGAAAAGCCTCGACAGGAGTTAATAAAAAAATGCTGATTGGTCCTCTTCTGATATGCCGGGGATCAGCCCAAACGTTCTCGTCCGCCGTCTGAATGTGGACGGGATGTCCCGACCCATTAAGCAGAAGAAAAGGAGCTTTGCCCCTGAGTGACAGAAGGTTATTAAGGAAAGAGTCAACAAGCTTATCAAGGCGAATTTCATACAGAAGGTAAACTATCCTAGCTGGCTGTTAAATATTGTTATGGTAAAGAAGTCGAACGGTAAGTGGCGAAAGTCCTCGAGCCCAGTACCTACAAGCTCTGGGATATAAACGGAAAATCCATTCCCCGGATATGAAACTCAGACAATCTCCGCATATGCCATCAGTAAGGTATGCTTTCTATAGACTTGCCCGTTTACAGTATTGGCATCTTGTTTTTATGGTCCGTGGCATAATCGCTACAATCATTTTTCCGAAAAGATATAATAAAAACAGATGCTGCTTACCAATTCTTGGCACGACCGAGCCGCCTCCTTGAGTAGGAAATCTCCGTACCTCGACTGGGCCAAGTCCTATTCCACAAAGACTCGGTACGGCCGAGCACTCCCAGTACGGCTGGGAGCCAAGGGATCTGCAAGCCTTTGGCTGGATTTGGGTAGCTTACAAGCCCCGGCCGGACCAAACGACGTGGAAGCCTTGGCCAGAGCCGGAGTGCATCTCTTATTATCGAAAGCCCGGCCAAAGTCGAAGTGCGTATCAAAAGCCTCGGCCAGAGATAGAGTGCATCTCTTATCATCGGAAGCCCCGCCCGAGCCAAAGTGCGTATCAAAAGCCTCGGCCAGAGCCGGAGTCCATCTTTTATTATCGGAAGCCCCAGCCCGTGCCAAAGTGCGTATCAAAAGCCTCGGCCAGATCGAAGTGCATCTCTTATTATCGGAAGCCCCGGCCAGAGCCGAAGTGCATATCAAAAGCCTCGGCCAGAGCCAGAGTGCATCTCTTATTATTGGAAGCCTCGGCCAGAGCTGAAGTGCGTATCAAAAGCCTCGGCCAGAGCCGGAGTGTATCTCTTATTATCGGAAGCCCCGACCAGAGCCGAAGTGCGTATCAAAAGCCTGGCCAGAGCTGGAGTGCATCTCTTATTATCGAAAGCCCTGGCCAGAGTTGAAATGCATATCAAAAGCCTCGACCAGAGCCGGAGTGCATCTCTTATTATCGGAAGCCCCGGTCAGAGTCGAAGTGCGTATCAAAAGCCTCGGCCAGAGCCGGAGTGCATCTCTTACTATCGGAAGCCCTAGCCAGAGCCGAAGTGCGTATCAAAAGCCTCGGCCAGAGCTGGAATGCATCTTTTATTATCGGAAGCCCCGCCAAAGCTGAAGTGCATATCAAAACCCTCAGCCAGAGCCAGAGTGCATCTCTTATTATCGGAAGCCCCAGCCAGAGCCGAAGTGCATATCAAAAGCCTCGGCCAGAGCCGGAGTGCATCTCTTATTATCGAAAGCCCCGGCTAGAGCTGAAGTGCATATCAAAAGCCTCGGCCAGGGCCAGAGTGCATCTCTTATTATCGGAAGCCCCGGCCAGAGCCGAAGTGCATATAAAAGCCTCGGCCAGAGCCGGAGTGCATCTCTTATTATCGAAAGCCCCGGCCTAAGCCGAAGTGCGTATCAAAAACCTCGGCCAGAGCCGGAGTGCATCTCTTATTATCGGAAGCCCCGGCCTGAGCCGAAGTGCGTATCAAAAGCCTCGACTAGAGCCGGAGTGCATCTCTTATTATCGAAAGCCCCGGCCAGAGCCAAAGTGTGTATCAAAAGCCTCGGCCAGAGCCAGAGTGCATCTCTTATCATCGGAAGTCCCGACCAAAGCCGAAGTGCGTATCAAAAGCCTCGGCCAGAGCCAGAGTGCATCTCTTATTATCGGAAGCCTCGGCCAGAGCCGAAGTGCGTATCAAATGCCTCGGCCAGAGTGGAGTGCATCTCTTATTATCGGAAGCCCCGGCCAGAGCCAAAGTGCGTATCAAAAGCCTCGGCCAGACCTGGAGTGCATCTCCTGTTATCGGAAGCCCCGGCCAGAGCCAAAGTGCGTATCAAAAGCCTCAGCTAGAGCCGGAGTGCATTTCTTATTATCGGAAGCCCCGGCTAGAGTTGAAGTGCATATCAAAAGCCTTGGCCAGAGCCGGAGTGCATCTCTTATTATCGGAAGCCTCGGCCAGAGTCGAAGTGCGTATCAAAAGCCTCGGCCAGAGCCAGAGTGCATCTCTTATTATCGAAAGCCCCAGCCAGAGCCGAAGTGCATATCAAAAGCCTTGGCCAGAGCTGGAGTGCATCTCTTATTATCGGAAGCCCCGGCCAAAGCCGTAGTGCATATCAAAAGCCTCGGCCAAAGCCGGAGTGCGTCTCTTATTATCGGAAGCCCCAGCCAGAGCCAAAGTACATATCAAAAGCCTCGACCAGAGCCGGAGTGCATCTCTTATTATCGGAAGCCCCGGCCAAAGCCGAAGTACGTACCAAAAGCCTCGGCCAGAGCCGGAGTGCATCACTTATTATCGAAAGCCTCAGCCATAGACGATGTGCATCAAAGCCTCTAGGATTCAGGCAGCTTACAAGCCCCGGCCGAACCAAGCGGCGCGAAAGCCTCGGCCAAAGCCGAAGTGCGTATCAAAAGCCTCGGCCAGAGCCGGAGTGCATCTCTTATTATCGGAAGCCCCAGCCAGAACCGAAGTGCATATCAAAAGCCTCGGCCAGAGCCGAGTGCATCACTTATTATCGAAAGCCTTGGCCTGTCCAGGTGATTTTTTGAACACCCCTATGTAACTGAGACGTCCTGCTGTGCTTCGGCGGAGGTTGGTAACCTTTCTTCGCTTACCAGTAAGATTGCACAAGTTATTTCTTTTCAAAGAAATACACACTTCATCTCTCAAACAGGGCCATGCATACTACATGAACTCATATGGCCACCCAGGCCCTTCTCCAGTCCAAAACAGAGATAAATACCTCCTCCACAGAGGACTGAGTGACATATTCACAAAAATAAAGTGACAAAATGCCGTTGAACTTATAGATTATGCTGTAGATCAAAAGCATAAAAAGAGAGTGACAACCCTCAACACGATCGCATTAGAAAAAGAGACAGATGCCACAAGAAGAAAGAGTAGAAAACTTTCTTTATTTCATTAATCGATGAGAAATACAACCTTTCAAGAGGTGTTACAAGTGCGTCAAAGCACGGGAAATACAATTAAAATAAAAAGGCTCGGTCGAGCAGCTTCGGTCGATAAACGACGTCTTTACATCCGACCCCAGAAATCAGAGAAACCAGATAGGCTCTGTTAAGCCACTGGTTAATCCCAAAGAATAAAGCCAGCCTTCCACTAGTCCCCCGGATGAACTAAGAGATCCAAAATGGGGCACAGGTCTATGGATGACGATACCGAGGATACCTCCTCCCCAAGTGGGATGCTGGGCCGATAGCCACCACCCAACAATAAAAGGCATAGAACCAGCAGACCCACACACCTCTCAACTCCCTCTTCACATGGCAAAAGATTCCTTACATGTAGGAACAGAGTTGAGGGGGGAGGGGAGATTCATGTAAATCATGGGGGATACGTGTGCCTTGCATTTCCCGTAATCCTCATGGCAAGTGACAAAGGACACACAGGAAGCGTATACGTGCACTCCCCATGTGACCTCTGCGGGCCTCCCGTGCGCTCTCCATATGACCTCCGAGAACTCCTCCTTTGAGGACTGCCTACTCTTCAGCAGCTTCTCCATCACCCCAGCTATCTGGGATGAACCAACCTTCAAAGGGAAGGATCGAACTCTCCACTCCCAACTTTAATGAAACAGACGCCATGGAAATCTTACCACTTATAGAAAAGAAAGTCTTGGGAGATAGCCTGACACGGCCCGCTCCTCCCATTTTATAGGCAAACGGACCGGGAGCAGCTATTAAAGCAGAAAGCCCCGGGATTCAAAACACTCTGGCCACACCGCCCCGTGGTGTCTTAGGATGAAAAGAGCACTTTTCAATGCGCGCCAAACGCATTTCCCAGGCCATGACGCACGACAAAAGATTTCCTCTGATCTCGAATCAAGAGTCTTAAATGCAGGAGATCGTCCGCCGGTCCTTGAGATACGGTAAGGTCTGGGAAATCGCTTTATGAAAACGACGCCCTCCAATGGCGATCAAGTGCTTATCTCATATGTTAAAAAGACCCGCGTTGGAAAAGGCCAACGGGATGAATGCCCTACGCAAAAAACAAAGCATCCTCCGGCGGATCACAAACCCACCTCGTTAACTCGGGAAAAAAACGAAATGATTTCTCATAGACCGAACCGCCCGCCAAATTTCGGCCAAATTACTCACGCGGTTTTCAGTCATATCACACCGAACCATCTTCATACCTCGATTAAACGAGCCAATCTCTTGTTTTGGATTGACAGAATCACCTGCCCAGCCTCGGCCTCGACCGAGACGATTGCCAGGAATCTAGCTGAACTACTCTATGCTACGGCGCGCTGAACCAGCTGCCTGATCTCGGCTTTGACAAAGCAAATCGGTTCAGCCTTGAATAAATCAGCATTCGTTTCAAAAGAAGCAAACTGACCCAAAGGCGAGAGTTATACATGAGATCCACTCGCTATCAGCTTCTAACACGAAACAACCGTTCAGGCGACATGTAATGAGGCCAAACAGATGAGGACAAAAGATCCATTCATTAAAGTTTTGACCAAGATACAAGTATGAAAGCAGAAAAATATGTATGCAGCCCTTAAGGCTCGGGGTTTGGGTCAATCCCAGGAACCTCCTCGGTAACATCTGGGAGAGCTTGGCCTGCTTCGCCCACTTCGAAAAATGTTTCCTCGGCAGCTAGTTGAGGGCGCTCTTTAGGACCCACGGCCTCATTAGGGCTCAGAATAGCGTCAAGGTCGACGTCTGAGATGTCCTCATATTCCTTTTCTTCAGCCCCCGAGGTGCAAGCATCGAAATGTTCGGCGTCCAAAAAAGACAAGTCCCATTCGGGACGCGCCCGAGAGATCCTTGCTCGAGTCTCCTCCTCTTCGAACCGGAATGCATCGGCACAAGCCCCTCTACGTTCTTCGAAGAATTGTGCAGAATTTTTGTACTCTTTCACAGCCGAAGTAAGCTGATTCTGGAGTTTGAGGTTCATTCGGCGACTCGCAGATAACTCCACCCTTAAAGCTTTTAACTGCTCCTGCGCCTCGAGCCCAATCCTCTCCATCTACGAAACATCGAGGCATTTTGACCCACAAGCAAAAGAAAAGTGCCAAAAGCAAAAAAATAGGAAGACACTTTACCTCTTCCTCCCGCCGAGCCATTTTATCACTCAGCTCTTGAACCTTTTCCAAGGCCTTCAGCTCGACCGATTTATTTTGTTGCATACCCTCCTTGAGGTCGTTAATCCGAGACTGTTTGTCCCCAATTTCCTGCTGAGACCGATCAAGATTGTCAGTGAGCCAAGAAATTTGCTCACTCTGCCACTTTAGCCAATTCTCCATATCGGCGAGTTGGTCCCACTGCCGCCGGCATCTACGCTCCTCCTCTTCCAGTTTCTTATCCCAACTATTCTTCTCCTCAGCATGATTGGCCCTCAGCTGGCCCCATCTCTTATTGAAATGCTGCTCATAGCATCAATTTTGTCGTCATATTTAGCCTTGATCTGAGACAACTCCAGGCAAACTCTATTTAATTGTTCGCAGAAACCCCTGGAGCTCTTTGACTTGAACCTCTAATCGAGAGGCCCTTTCAGATGCAAGTCGAAAAGACTCGCTCATTTTTTCAAGATCAGCCTTCGCGGATGCTAAGGCTCTAGAAAGTTGGCTGGTTGAATCCATCCTCGCCCGAAGGCGGCCGCTTCCTTCTTGGCCTGAGTGCAGGCCCTAGTGGCCAAGTTCAAGCGCCAAGTTAGCGCCCTTGTGACCAAAGCGCTCTGTGAGAAAAACACCAGTAAGAAATCATGACCTGACCGACTGATCAAGAACTACAATCTCGGTACAGCAACTTACCCAGAGGCGTAATTCGAAGCCATTGTCATAAGGGTGGCGTTATTGATTTCAGGTAGAAAAAAACATCCTTCGACGCTCCAAGCTGACCGAAAGTAGCATCAATAATGTCCTCGGTGATGGGCTCGCCCATTGAGGAACTTCCCCCTGCGCGCAAAATGGATTTCATCAAGGCAGTGAGCATGTCATCCATCTCTGGGCCATGGATAAAAGAGCTCATTGCCGAAGAACTAATCTGAGGAACTTCGGCCCTGGAAACCATCCGCTCAGCCTCCTCTGCCAAGACTCTAACATGCGGGTCCTCGAATACTTCAGCCCCGACAGAAGGACCTTCGACACGAACGACCCCTTCATTCAGTGATTCTTCTTCTTCTTCTTCCTCTACTGGCGCGTCGACCTCCTCTGCAGCATCCCCGGCAACTATGGGAGAGGGATCCTCAGCAGGAGGAACCACGGCCTCCGCGTCCTTTCGATGAGCGGCTCCACTTGAGCTTTGGCAGCCACCACTGCCTCTCCTGATCCCTCCGCTTGAGTAGGGGTCTCTTCCACACACAGTGGACTCTCCACCACCGGTGGCTGAAGGACCTCTGGCGGAGGGATAGCCAGACGTGCTGGAGACATCTCCTCGGCGTCGTTTGATATGACCACTATCTGAAGAGGGGGAACCTCGACAGCTATCTCCGAACTTCCCCTAGCGGCTTCCTCTGCTGCCTCACCTCCCTCCGGCAGGGAGGGCTTGTCAATCACAGCTAGCGTCCCCGCTTTCTCCCTCTCCGAAGCAGAGGAGCGGTGACCGGCATCGCCTTTCCTGAGCTCCCTTGAGTGAGACCCGGAAGGACGAGCTCTCTTATAGGACCTATGCTTGTTCCCCGAGCCAGAGCTCCTATGGCGCTTGCCCAGCTCCCTCATTATTCGACCCGCAAACACAGACCTCTCGGCTAAAAACACAACAAGCGTTTAGTTAAACAAGGGCAAGATCACATAAACATATTAAGCAAAGACTCACCTGAGAGTCAATAGAGCTAAGTCCGGCGGCGAAAAGGGCATCCTATGCTAACAAGGTGCTGACAGAAACCTCCGGACCACTGCGAAGGATAGCCAAATCCCTTTTCTCCCGCTCGTTCAACTCCATGCATGCCTCCAGATCCTTTACATAACTGGCCCATCCTTTCGGAAAATCCAAGCCGATGTTTCCTTCGGTAATGAGAAATCGGGACTTTCACCCCTTTATCGAAGAAGGGTTGTCCTAAATCATCTTAAAAGACTTTCGGGGGCCAATGTAGGGCCACTCAGAGCCCTCCCATAAATCAAAATGTAGCAAACTTGAAATAAGGGAAGGGTCGCAATCGCCCTAACGTGACTACACATCGAGATGAACCCGACGAGATTGCGCCAGCTGTTCGGAGCCACCATCGTTGGACATATGTTGTAAAACCTCATTACCTCCTGTATCAATGGGTGAAGAGGGAATCAGAGACCTGCTCTCAAGCTCTCCTCGTAGAAGAAGACTCCCCGGCTCAGTTCGCTTGAAACTCGGTGCTCAGTCCTCGGCACCCATAAGGCTACATCCCCATAAACCCTATAAAATCGCGGATTCTACCCAAATCCTCCGTGGTGATCTTAGAAGCAACATCGCCTGGACCACTCATATTGGCCGAATAAGGGGTGAGACACGAACAGGCAAGCAAGGGCTCAAAAATGGAGTAGAAAATCTCTGCGACACGGACGACGGAGCGTTGTGGAAGGAGCGCCACCGCCGCCCTCTTTAAATAAGCGTTTCAGAAAGGAAGCCCTAGATGCCGAAAATCCCGATACGGGTGCCAGAAATAAAGAAGACCCGCCATGTGGAACTTCCGCTACCACGACTTGTTGGAAACGAGGCATTTCCTCCTTGAGCTGCGACAAGAAATGATGACGAAACGATGGCCCATCATTTATGAGGTTATTATTACCCTCCCTTTTGAACCCCCCAAATAAGATTGCTCCAGAATTCTACTCCCTATATCCGAACCTACACTTCAGACTAGGGAGTGGGGGGCATGTGATGAGGGGTAAAATCGTCATTGCATTATTGATTGCCCACATTGATAATTGGGTCAGACACCATCAGGACACCCTGCTAGCCAGCTGGCATGACATCCAAGCGACGAAGCCAAATCACCTTTGGCAAAGTCGGGTCACCCCAACAACCTAAGCTATCTTGATACCGCGGCCACCCTGGCCGAGCCATTCCTCGGTAAGCCGAGCCATCCTCACCTCTCGGCCCCAGCCCGAACGATCTCTATTCTTCGGTAAGCCGAGCCATCCTTACCTCTCGGCCCCAGCCCGAACGATCTCTATTTCTTGGTAAGCCGAGCTATCCTTACCTCTCGGCCCCAGCCCGAACGATCTTTATGCCTCGCTAGCCGAGCTATCCTTATCTCTCGGCCCCAGCCCGAGCGATCTCTATGCCTCGCCAGCCGAGCTATCCATAACTTGGCCTGCCCGAGGATATCCAACCTCTACGGAACCATGAAAACCAAACAAGGATCCACATAGGCAATCATACCTGTGCTATCGGAAGTGGCCTAGAGCCTATACGATCGCTGAATCTCAAAGCGCCGGGTAGCCCTCTCGACCGTCGATCCTTTAACTGATAAGATACAATCCCACCGGCCTCACAACAAACTCGATTCGAATCCCAACAGTTTTTGGACCTCATCCAGAGCACGTCCAAGGCATCAGGTGATTGCCTATAAACATAATCACCTTCAAGCCTCTCAAGTATGTCTGTTTCTAGGCACATTTTTCATACTCGGTCCGGGGATACTCCATTGAAGCTCCCCCTGAGCTCGGGGCTCTCAATAGGGAACACCCACCGATAGGGGAACTCCTCTGTGAGAGTCTTCTCCTCACATCTGCTTGTTGTGAATCTCCACTGACTTAGGCGTCGGAGGGTCCTTCGCAGAGGGCAACCCCCACATCACCCTCTGCGCGCGGACTGTCTTACAGGTCCTACCTCGAGGCGATGAAATCGACGTCCGGATCAGGAGCCAGGAGCGCACCCGAGTCGGAGAACGGATTTCCGCAGCAACAAATCCTAAGAAAAATCTTGCTGCACCGAATGCAATGCAATAGGAGCTGCATCGTGCTCAATGATTGATGCACGGCGCGGGCATGCGCACATACAAAAGATGAAAAAGTTACACCTGTCCTTAGCATGCGCATGCAGGCACTGTGCATCAGTCATCGATGCAGTGCATGCAAGCTTCACTGTATCCGGTCACAAGGACAGATGCATAAGCACGGCGGTGGGGTTCCTCCCATGGGCCTTTTGGAGGTCATAGTGCCAGCTGCAGGACCAAACCTATTACAAAGGCCATGCCCTGTAGGAGGGCCGAGTCCATAGCAAGGCCATGAGGCCCTGTAATGAAAAAACAAGGGCCTTCCCCTGCTCCAAAGCACAATGGCGAACAGCAGCGATTAGATTGGCCAGCATGACGATCCCAAAGCAAGGATATCAGCCATCACCATTGTATATTCTGCAAGTTGATGCAAGATGTGCTTGATGGTGGTATACATTGCAAAGATAAATTAGATATCTCCATATAAAACTCTAAATACAAAAATTATTTCTTTTGCATGAGATCGGGATAGGTGAAAAGATATGATACGTGGTTGGAAAAGATGTTCATAAACTAGATTCAGAAACAGATCTATGGGAGTCTAATAATGGAGACTAAATTTTATCCCTATAAAATCAATGTGGATGAATTTGATCCTAGGAGGAGATGGCTAGCTGATGAAAGCCGTTCCGACAAGGACAAACCCGGCCCGTGGCTGTGGACATGGCCTGATTCGTTGGAGGTCCTCCAAAGTCCAAACTTAAAAATATGGAAACATTGGCGTAATCATGAATTAAGGCTTCACCTTCTTCCAAGCAACCGCCGTTTCAGGTATTATTGGTCAAATGCCGGTGCTTTAGAACGGTCTTCCGATATCAATTATTTTAATAAGTCCATTGGATGCCGACTCTGCTCAATCGAAATAAAAAAGAGAGTAATATTAAAAGGGAAATAAAGATGTTTCAGTTTCTTCTGTTCAAATTCACGTCCACTAGTCAGTGGCACGGAAGGTTTGGAAGGCTATTTTCTTCTTCCGCCGCGAAGAAGATTATGTCAAAATAAAATAATCTTATCATTTCACTGCATAGAAAATCATTTTAATTAAGATAAACACGTAACCAGCTTCTGCATCCAAATTAGGATCAATAACATAAATTAAGATGCCGTTCAGTTTGAATGTTGATAGCTAATTATAAATAATTTTAAACATAATTTATGGTCACTAATGCATTTATTCATCGATTAGAAATTACATCTTAAAAATTAAAGTTATACTTTAAGAGGGGCAAAAACAAATTAAATGACTCATGATTATAATGGTTGTTAATTGTTGAGGGGTAAAATCGTCATGTATCAATAATCGTGCACATGGCTAGGGCTAGCTCAGATTTCTACCCGCTATGCGACACCCGTCCGAGATAAGTCAGCCTCGATAAGTTGGGGCACCTTAGCCTCTCGTCGAGCCAAAGACTCCCAAGATGCGAATCACTTCTCTCGGCCCCAGCCGAGCTATATCGTCTCTCGGTCCCAGCCGAGCTGCATCGTCTCTCGGCCCCAGCCGAGCTATATCGTCTCTCGGCCCCAGCCGAGCTATATCTTCTCTCGGCCCCAGCCGAGCTGCATCATCTCTCAGCCCCAGCTGAGCTATATCTTCTCTCGGCCCCAGCCGAGCTATATCTTCTCTCGGCCCCAGCCGAGCTATATATTCTCTCGGCCCCAGCCGAGCTGCATCATCTCTCGGCCCCTCTAGCTGATCTCTCCCATTGCTCGGCCTAGCCCGAGCGATATCTATACCTCTGCGGAATTCAATGCAGGAGAACCCAAATTCGTGAGATTCCAAACATAAATTATATCCGAAGTGATCTAGGACCCGCAAGAGTGGCCTAGGGCCCTGGAGCCTATGTCCTCACACATCTCGAGACATCAACGAGCTCTCCTAGCCGTCGATCCCCTAACCAACAAGATACGAATCCTGCTGACCTCATAACAAACTGGATTCAGATCCTAATGACTTTCGGACCCACGACGCCCCTAGGGAATTAGGTGATCCTCTATAAATAGAGTCGTCTGCCGACTCCTCAGGTATGCGCACATTTGCTCACTGGAACCCTCTCTCCTTCTGCATTAGCTTCCGCCATTAGCGCTCTGCTTGCTCAGAGCCCTGGGGGACTCTTTAGCGAGAGCCTTCTCCCATTTCTGTTGATTACTGATCTCCATTGACTTGAGCATCGGAGGGTCTTCCGCAAGGGCCACCCCCAACGCCTCTCGCGTAGGACTATTTTGCAGGTCCACCCAGGCGGAGAGCCTGCACTGCAGCCCGACCGCGCCCGAGTCGGAGGACAGATTCCGGCAATAATAAATTGGCGCTAGAGGAAGGGCCTTAAGTCCCATAAACTTGTGATTTAGGAGACAAGGGTCTTGATCTTGAAGAGAACCCCTCCAATGGCCAATCGAAGAAAGGCTACTTCCGAAGCCCGGGACCAGGTCGTCTCCCAAAGACCTGATCCGGTGAGCAGTGTGGCACCGCCGTCACCACCGGTTGAGACTCCATCGCCACCAGCGGCCCCAGTGACCCAGGACCAGTTTGTCACACTGGTCCAGTAGGTCCAAGCACTGACCCATTTGATTCAGGGACGCCGTGAAGCTCCCCGTCTAGCTGCTCCTGCTATGCATCTTTCTGAGGAGGCCACGGCCCCCATTTCCCCAGCAATCTCTTCTTTCGGTCCGCACGGAGCCTCGGACCCCCCTCATCGTCCAAAGGGAGCTGGGCCAGCCCTGCAAGTGGTCTGCAGCAAGGATCTTCCTAGATCTCGGCGGGCCCGATCCCTCTCTCCGGTGTCCTCTTGCCACGACTCGACGTCGTCTCCGCCTTCTCTCCGCCTTGGCACTATAGCTGGCGCGGCGCTATGCACACCAAGGCATTTATGGCCTCATAAAGGCCATGTGCATCTACCTGCTTTAAGGCATTTAATGCCTTATCTCCTTCCATCTTAAGGCATTTATGGCTGCCACGTTGGCCCCCTTGGCACCTTTTGCATGAGGAAGGATGGCGTCATGAAGCAAGACAAGGAGTTCTTGACTCCATGCTTCACAGAAGTCCAAGGTCCAGCTTCAGCTTCGGCCAGTGAGTCTACCGCACCACCCAGAGAGTTTCCACAGGCGAGACTCCATTCCGGATGGCCTTTGGCACAAAAGCTATCATTCCGTGGAGATAGGACTCCCCTCTCCACGGGTGGAGAGCTACTCGGAGGAGGCTAACGACGAGCAGCTCCGCACCAACCTCAACTTGGTGGAGGAAATCAGGGAAAAAGCTCGAATCAGAGTAGATGCGTACCAGCAAAGAGTAGCTCGTTATCACTCCACCCGAGTCAGAGGGAAATTTTTCCTCCCCGGTGATCTGGTGCTTTGGAAGGCACCCATCTTGAAGCCACTGGAGCAAGGAAAATTGCCCCCGAATTGGGAGGGCCCCTATCAAGTGACGGAAGTCATTGGGCCTGGTACCCACAAGCTCCAGGATCTAAACGGGAAATCTGTTCCCCAAACGTGAATTCAGACAACCTCCGCATACATCATCAGTAGGGTACGCCTTCTATAGGTCCGCTCCATTAACTGTTATGGCATATTGCTTCTATGATTCATGGCATGGTTGCTACAATCACTTCTCCAAAAAATCATAATGAAAAGTAGATGTCACTTGCTAATCCTCGACACAACCGAGCTGTCTCCTTGAACAGGAAATCTCTGTACCTCTGCTGGGCCGAGTCCTATTCATCGAAGACTCGGTATGGCCGAGCACCCCCAGTATGGCTGGGGGCCAAGTGATCTTCCAAACCTCATCCGGATTCGGGCAGCTTACAAGCCCCGGTCGGACCAGGTGACCTCCAAAATTTTATCCGGATTCGGGCAGCTTACAAGCCCCGGCCGGACCAGGTGACCTCCAAAATTTCATCCAGATTCAAGCAGCTTACAAGCCCCGGCCGGACCAAAGGACAAAGAAACCTCAGTTGGATTCGGGCAGATTACAAGCCCCAACCAAACCGAATGATCTCCAAACAGTCTCTGTACCTTGGCCGCGCCAAGTAAAATATAATCTTTATAATCTTTGGCTGGGCCGAGCGATCTCCGTACCTTGGCAGCGCCAAGTGAAATATAATGTTGAAGGCTCGGCAATACCGAGCAATTTATTATTTGAAGGCTCGGTAATACCGAGTAATTATTATTTGGAAGCCTCGGTTACAACCGAGTAGCATCTTGGGAAGGCTCGGCAACACGAGTAATTTATTATTTGAAGACATGGCAACACCGAGTAATTTATTATTTTGAAGCCTCGGTTACAACCAAGTAGCATCTTGGGAAGGCTCGGTAACACCGAATAATTTATTATTTGGAAGCTTTGGTTACAACCGAGTAGCATCTTTGGAAGGCTCGGCAACACCGAGTAATTTATTATTTGAAGGCTCGGCAACATCGAGTAATTTATTATTTGGAAGCCTCGGTTACAACCGAGTAGCAACTTGGGAAGGCTCGGCAACACCGAATAATTTATTATTTGAAGGCTCGGCAACACCGAGTAATTTATTATTTGGAAGCCTTGGTTACAACCGAGTAGCATCTTGGGAAGGCTCGGCAATACCAAGTAATTTATTATTTGAAGGCTCGGCAACACCGAGTAATTTATTATTTGGAAGCCTCGGTTACAACCGAGTAGCATCTTGGGAAGGCTTGGTAGCATCGAGTGATTTATTATTGGAAGCTCCGGCCAGAGCCGAAGTGAGTATCAAAAGCCTCGGCCAGAGCCAGAGTGCATCTCTTATTATCCAAAGCCCCAGCCAGAGCCGAAGTGCGTATCAAAAGCCTCGGCCAGAGCCGGAGTGCATCTCTTATTATCCGAAGCCCCGGCCAGAGCCGAAGTGCGTATCAAAAGCCTCGGCCAGAGCCGGAGTGCATCTATTTATTATCCGAAGCCCCGGCCAGAGCCGAAGTGCGTATCAAAAGCCTCGGCCAAAGCTGGAGTGCATCTCTTATTATCCAAAGCCCCGGCTAGAGCCGAAGTGCAGATCAAAAGCCTCGGCCAGAGTGGAGTGCATCTCTTATTATCCAAAGCCCCGGTCAGAGCCGAAGTGCGTATCAAAAGCCTTGGCCAGAGCCAGAGTGCATCTCTTATTATCCAAAGCCCCGGCCAGAGCTGAAGTGCGTATCAAAAGCCTCGGCCAGAGCCGGAGTGCATCTCTTATTATCCAAAGCCCCGGCCAGAGCCGAAGTGCGTATCAAAAGCCTCGGCCAGAGCCAAAGTGCATCTCTTATTATCTAAAGCCCCGGCCAGAGCCGAAGTACATATCAAAAGCCTCGGCCAGAGCCGGAGTGCATCTCTTATTATCCAAAGCCTCGGCCAGAACCGAAGTGCGTATCAAAAGCCTCGGCCAGAGCCGGAGTGCATCTCTTATTATCCAAAGCCCCGGCCATAGCCGAAGTGCGTATCAAAAGCCTCAGCTAGAGCCGGAGTGCATCTTATTATCCAAAGCCTCGGCCATAGCCGAAGTGCGTATCAAAAGCCTCGGCCAGAGCCGGAGTGCATCTCTTATTATCCAAAGCCCCGGCCAGAGCTGAAGTGCGTATCAAAAGTCTCGGCCATAGCCGGAGTGTATCTCTTATTATCCAAAGCCCTGGCCAGAGCCAAAGTGCGTATCAAAAGCCTTGGCCAGAGCCGGAGTGCATCTCTTACTATCAAAAGCCCTGGCCAGAGCCGGAGTGCATCTCTTACTATCAAAAGCCTCGGCCAATCCGAGTGATACAGCACTAAAGCTTTGTCCCAGCCGGATAATTTCTCGGACACTCTAGCGCAACTAAAGTGCCTTATTTTACTTCAGCAAGAGGGCCGCCCAGGCCTTTCTCTAACCTACACAGCGATAAACACTTTCTCTACAGAGGATCGAATGACATGTTCCCCAAATAAGATTGCTCCAGAATTCTACTCCCTATATCCGAAGTTACACTTCGGACTAGGGAGTGGGGGGCATGTGTTGAGGGGTAAAATCATCGTGTGTCAATAATCGTGCACATGGCTAGGGCTAGCCCAGATTCCTACCCGCTATGCGACACCCGCCCAAGATAAGTCAGCCTCGATACGTTGGGGCGCCTTAGCCCCTCGCCGAGCCAAGGACTCCCAAGATGCGAATCATTTCTCTCGGCCCCAGCCGAGCTGTATCGTCTCTCGGCCCCAGCCAAGCTATATCGTCTCTCGGCCCCAGCCGAGCTATATTCTCTCGGCCCCAGCCGAGCTGCATCATCTCTCGGCCCCAGCCGAGCTATATCTTCTCTTGGCCCTAGCCGAGCTATGTCATCGCTCGGCCTGGCCCGAGCGATATCTATGCCTCTGCGGAATTCGACGCAGGAGAACCCAAATTCATGAGATTCCAAACAGAAATCATATCCGGGAGTGACCTAGGACCTGCAAGAGTGGCCTAGGGCCCTGGAGCCTATGTCCTCACCACATCTCGAGACATCAACGAGCTCTCCTAGCCGTCGATCCCCTAACCAACAAGATACGAATCCTGCCGACCTCATAACAAACTGGATTCAGATCCTAACAACTTTCGGACCCACGATGCCCCCAGAGAATCAAGTGATCCTCTATAAATAGAGTCGTCTGCCGACTCCTCAGGTATGCACACATTTGCTCACTGGAACCCTCTCTCCTTCTACCTTAGTTTCCGCCATTAGCGCTCTGCTCTGCTCAGAGCCCTAGAGGGACTATTCAGCAAGAGCCTTCTCCCCATTTCTATTGATTGCTGAACTTCACTAACTTGAGCGTCGGAGGGTCTTCCGCAGAGGGCCACCCCAACGCCTCTTGCGTGAGGACTGTTTTGCAGGTCCACCCAGGCGGAGAGCCCGCGCTGCAGCCCGATCGCGTCCGAGTCGGAGGACAGATTCTGACAGTAACATTAACTAATGGAGTTTTTATTTTTTTTAAAAAAACTTATAAAAAACATAATCACAAACTCTCAATCTAGAAGAGGATTAAAATAAAACAGGAATATATAGTAATGATAATGAAAAGAGGAGATGAGAGTGAGTGAGGGAAAGCAAGAAGAGTACGGAAGGGAAATAGTGAAATAATTAGATGCTAAGCATGCACATATGCATACATATATATATATATATATACATACACACATATACAAAGAGAGAGTTGGACTTGGCTAGGTGCTCTAGATCCGGTCGCCTTTTCTATCCTTTGGTTCATATGCATCTCAAAGCCATCTCATCTTTTTTATCTTTTTCACCTTTAGGGTCCCTGATCTGTGTGGATTTAAAGGTAAAAAGAATGATTAGATCTGAGGTTGGTGCATGTAGTTAAGTTTACCTTTTTCTCTCTTATACATATACATACACATAAAGAGAGAGAAAGAGTTAGATTTAGTTAAATTCAAATGTAATCAAGCCCAAATTTGATGATCTTTCTTATTCTTAAATCCATATAAATCTCAAAGCAAAAAAGTCATTTGTTAACCACCGATTGTTGAATCTATCTTATCTTCATAAATGCACTTTATTTTTTGCAATGCACTAGCTAGAAATAGTTTTTTAGTTTTTATTATACTAAAGGTCAAACTATATCCTTATTACGTTACTTATGTACTTCTTTAAAGAAGGATAGGAATATGAATCATAAACATGTTCTTTTAACTAAAGAAAAAGAATTTAAGCTATGTTCCTATTTTATTACTCATATACTAATTTGTTGACGAATAAGATATGAGCCATATAGTACATATTTCTATTATTTAGCGAAGAAAAATATGAACAAAGTAATTAGATTTAGACTTTGCTATATTCGAATATAATCAAACCTATCTCTCTCATGTGTATATATATATATATGTTCAATGTACTTGTGAAAATTTAGAATTTGATAATTAACAAGCAAGTGAATCTCTATTTTTTTCCTGTTATAGAAAATTCTATAAAGAGAAGATAAATAATTGGCAACAGGTCTTTTTTGGATTATCATTTTACATCGACATGACACAATTGGTCCCAATCATAGATGTGCGGGATGAAAGAATGTTTCTAACACATTAACAAAACCAAGTAAGCAATTTGACTAATAGTTAAGGACCCATCAAATTTGGCATGGAGTAGATTCTCTTTTGATAGTAAGAAACCTCAACAACAGATTAGTAACCATCAATGGAACCTGCTACCCTTATGTCTTAAAACGTCACAGTAGGTATTTGGTATTCAGAGCAAAGGAAACCAAGTTGTATATATAATCAGTTTTCTGGAAAGGTTTTAGGCCATCAGTCGGTAGCATAGAGTGTTTATTTTCCAACTCTAAGATGGAGCTAGCCTATTTATTTGTGTAATTACCTATTTTCTAACAATAAAATAAAAACAAGTAGAAAGAAAGTTTGATTCTCATCTAATGATTATATATATATATATATATGAGATAAAGCTGGCTACATTCAAATGTAATCAATTTAGAATGATCATCTTTACCATCTTTGGAATAACTAAGTTCATGAATTCTAAAGATCAAAAAGGTAAAAAGGATGGCTGACTCTAGAAATTTTGCGGATTTAAGTAGGGATGAAAATTTTTTCCGTTTGACCATTTATCCGATCGGTACTATTTTAACGGGCCGAAGAATCTTCGGACTAAACGGCTTAACGGGTAACGAAATTTTTTTGTTAACGGCTAAATGGGTAAATGGCCCAGGGACGATATTCTCCATCTCATCCCCGTTTACCCATCCCCTCCCCGTTAACTTTAATATAATATATTTAACAAACATATATATATATATTATTAATATATTAAAAATTAAAAATAAATAAAATATATATAATCTTGACTCTTGCTCTTCCTTATTTTACGTAGCCGTCTCTTACTCTTCCTTCTTTCAAGCAACTGATCTGAAGTTCTCCATTAGTCCATCATCTATCTTCGCGAATCGCTGCCCCATTGACGCCCTTCAACACCTTTTTCTTTTTCTGGTATACTCATCTCTTTAAAAAGATATCTATATTCATTTCTTTGAAATTTAAATATATTTTTATTTTTCTTTACGATTGTTGTGTTGAAAATCTTCATTTATTGATTTTTTTTCCTTGTTGGTTGTTTTCTTTCTCACTTTTCGTTCTCTTCTTCTTATCCCAGAGTCGAAGAATCTCTTATATATCAATATCATCCTCTCGATTAATCTCTATCTTATCTAAATGGATAAACGGACCGGGTATCCGTTTATCCGATCGGGTATCCCCATCTCCATCCCGTTAATTATAACGGTTTAACGAGGTGGGAAGCGAGAACATTTTTTCTAACGGAATGGGGACTAGTATAGACCCCGTTGCCATCCCTAGATTTAAGGATGAAAAAGAAAGTAATTGAATTTAAGCTTAGTTATATTCGAATGTAGTCAAGTCTACTTTTTTATCTCTCTCTCTTTATATAAATATTTATAAAATAAATAATAAAATATAAATATTGCTTCAATGTGCACAGGATTGAGCATTAAATATTGTATACTAAATAACTAAATATTAAAGAGCCACATGTGCAAGATGGTAATTGATGGGGTGATGGAGCAACACCCAATCAATGGTGATGATTGCGCACCTTCAATCGGCAACTTGGGTAGGACATCCAGTTAGCCACCTGGGTAAGACCTCTAGTCGGTCATCCGGGTAGGACCTCCAGATGACCTCCAATCGGCCACCTGGACAGGACTTTCAGTCGACCATCCGAATAAGACCTCCGGTCGGCTACCCGAGTAGGACCTTCAAAAGACCTCAAGTCGGTCATCTGGATAGGACCTCCAGATGACCTTTAGTCGGCCATCTGTGTTGAGAAATTTGGGAGATTGTAATTACCCCAACTTTATTGATTTTGATGATTTCCAAAAGCCATGAGTATTAAAGGAAATAATGAGTTTATTAATCAAAAACCTGAGCTTATTCAAAATGAAAAGCAATGGACTCTCAATGTTTAAATTCACTAAGATATGAATCAATTTGAAAAAGAAGTTTCAAGCTCTATATTTAATATTTCAAAGAGGAATTTTTACACGATATATTTCATTCAATGAATTTTTGAAACATGTCTTGAATCCATTCTTAATGTCATATTTAATGTATTCAAGTCAAAATTTTATTTAAAATTATTCTGGGATGAATTTCAAAGTCAATCAGAAAAATTTCTGATTTTTGATACGTTCCGGAGCCGACTCTAGAGTTTCAGAGTCGACTCCTGTAAGCCACAGAGATTTCTAATTTTCTCGAGTCGACCCTTGGATTTCAAGAGTCGACCCTGACTCTGTGCGAGCCGACTCCTGTCTGTGCGAGTCGACTCCGCTCAAACAACAGAAACCATATTTTTTGAGCACTTCTCGAGTCGACTCCCCATTTTCTTCGAGTCGACTCCCGACTATCAGGAGTCGACACTTTGGTTTTTCGCGAGTCGACCCTCTAACGTTTAAAATGTTTTTACTTTTAGTAATCGACTTCGAGCCGACTCCCACAGTGCTCGCGTCGACTCCTCGAAAATCTGGGCGCGATTTTTCACGACGACACGTCAGCCCCAACGGTAAGATTTTTGATTAACGACTATATTTCTGTGTTTCTAACGGATATATTCTTGCAGAATCTATAAATAGAGGAGCTCTTTTCAAATC
>UESW01002357.1:155206-237371 GCA_900491605.1 Calamus simplicifolius | reverse complement strand
GCTGCATCTTTTGGAATATTACAAACTGAGGTTTGTTTTTGTGCATTCAGTTTTATTATATGGATCTGAGTACGCTTAAAGGTAGACTGGATGATTTGCTCAGTGATGACAGAAAAGATGCAGCTTGCCATGTATCCTCATCATCAATAGGCTCAACAACATGGAGGTCAGAAATGCCACAAAATATGGAAGCATCTTCTCCAGCTCGTTTCCATAGTACCGATTCTGCTGAAGGGGCATCTAACACTGTTCATTTTTCCTCGCTGAACATCAATCCTTTTGCCAGCTCAGCTCATAGTGAGTTGAAAACTTAATGACAATGATTTTATTTAGTTCTCAGTATTGTTCTAACTCTGTAATCACAAAACTTACCTGTGCAGCATGTTTACCTTTTGAACACCACGGCATAGTTGCCGGTGTGTCTCTTGGTTCTAGGGGGAATGCTATACCTTGGCCAGAAGGTGTACCAGGGCCTCACATTCCGGAGCCAGTGTCCATGTTATCTCGATATGGCACTTGGAATAGGTATTCCAGTAATGATGCTCTGATGTCACCACAGCAGTATACTGAATGCTACAACAACTATGCATTAAATAGTACTGGTGATAAAACAAGGTCTAGCATGTCTAAGATTCCTTCTTACAGAAGTGCCAATGAAGTTCTCAATGCTGAACTAGCCTATCCCAGAAATGTTGTTGAAGCAAATAATGAGGCAGCAACATCTGAAGGATGCATGGGGACCCCTTTCTGCGGTTAGTTTTCAAGCCTTCCACAGCTAGATTTTGAGTGGATATGTAATGATTAGAACCCACAAATTTTATCTAATAATCTTCTTGACTTGAATTGACAGGTGACATGCATTTCATGGCTGATAGCAAGTTATCTTCTTCTGGAATGTCTAGCATACCTCCATTGTCATTTGGTTCGGGTGGAAATTCTGAAATCATGAACCCATCATGTGTGGAGTATAAGTCAGAAATGAACTTTGCGGGTCCGCATTCTCATTCAGATCTGCAGAATTTGCAGCAACCATGGTTGCTGCCGGTGTCTCCAAACCTTGCTCAATCATTTTATATTGGTACTCAATCACATTCTTCAGGACAAGGACATTGCTTCAAAATAAGCAACTATACAAGGACTTCCAACAGTCGTGTCAGGGGTCTAATCTGCTGCAAAAGTCAAGAAGCTTTCTAAATGGGCAAATTGGGATGAATGGTAACGTTTTACCAGGACAGGTGCTGCTTCAACCTGGGACACAACAGGATATAGCTGTGCAACGACGACCTCAATGTTCTATTAAGAAGCCTTCACGATTTCATCCTTATGTTTCTAATGGGGTTGCAGCTGATTGTCAATCTGAATTTTCACAAGGGAGTTGCCAGTTCCATAATATACACAAGTTTCTATTTCTATACGAACATGTGACGACTTGCTTTAGTCAAGAGCAATGTGAAAAACCTTATTGCATGCTTATGAAACAGAAAGTTAAACACATTGTTGATTGTAGCAACAACCGCTGTGCAACAATGTGTGTTAAATATAGGGCATTGATTGATCATTACAGAAAGTGCCATGGAAATTCATGTCTTATTTGTACTCCCGTTAGAATAAGATTGAAAAAAGTTTCACGGGATACAATTAATGGTGCTATCACTGAGGCAAAAACTGCTTTTCCTACTGCTGATATAATAGAGCATGAGCAACTTCCACTGAAATGGATGGAGACAGAGCAGCCTTCACTTTCTTATTCTGTGCGAAGTGAAAATTCTTGCTTATCATCACCAGTCAAGGGTTGCATTGATCAATATCGCAAGGGGTGTTCCAAGCATACCATGATGCGAGCATGCCTGTTAATAGTATCAGTACAGATATTGAGAGTGGAAAGCCAATATCCATGACATCTCCAACCTTCTTATTGGAGAATCGGGCAAAGAGGAGAAAGCCCATATCGAAGTCAACTTCAACCTCCTCATTGGAGAACCAGGCAAAATTAGGTGAGACTGAGGCAAAAACCGCTTTTCCTACTGCTGATATAATAGAGCATGAGCAACCTCCACTAAAACGGATGAAGACAGAGCAGCCTTCGCTTTTTATTCTGTGCAAAGTGAAAATTCTTGCTTATCATCACCAGTCAAGGGTTCCACTGATCAATATCCGCAAGGAGTGTTCCAAGCATGCCATGATGCGAGCATGCCTATTAATAGTATTAGAACAGGTATCGAGAGTGGAAAGCCAATATCCATGACATCTCTAACCTCCTCATTGGAGAATCAGGATGAGAGTAGAAAGCCAATATCGAAGTCATCTTCAACCTCCTCATTGGAGAACCAGGCAAAATTAGGTGAGACTAAGGTTGAGAGCCCTGAGGTGGCTACTAAGGTACATTCTAATGTAGATCCTGTTAGTACAGTTCAAATTGTTTCTCCTTGTGAACAAGACCAAATAAAGGTTCAGGTTGAGGCTGGTAGAGCTGAGATGGAGACAAATAATAAGGTTACTGCATTATCAAATCTCGATGTGATGGGAATAAAGCATGGGAAGCCAACGACAAGAGTTGTTTCGCTACTTGATACATTCACTCCTGAAAAAATTAAGGAGCATATCAGGAGTCTTCAGCAATGTGTTGGTCAGGTAAGTTGCTAATCCGCTGAAGCTAGCTCAGTACTCCCCATGCTTTTGAGCTGGAGACTTTTTCTATTTTTAATTGTTAGTATTTTACTTAACAAATGCACCTCGAGTTATACATTTTATTTGTTGTAATATGCTACATCAGAAAGATGCACATAAACATCATTATCCACATGGACTTGAGATCATCAAATGAGGGGTGGGATTGGTTGTCTGTGGGATCTAAACAAGAATTGACTATTTAGGTCAAGCATGATCCATAAGTCTGTATCCAGTCAAAGAGCTTAAAGACTACAACACTTATATGCAAAGATTTGTTCATGATTATGTTTTAGAAACTTTGGTTCATTTGCAATGGTATATACTAATGGAACAAACCTTCAATATGAATAGCCTAAAATGTATGCTACATAATAAATATTTCATATTATTGTTATGGGTATAGCCTATAGTTCATGTGGACATCATGGTGCTTTTATGATTTCCATGATTATGAATCCAACTTACCATCAAGAATATAAATTAAAACCAGAACTAGAATATAAACTTGCTCATCTATTTCTCAACTCCCTTCAACTTGTTCATGTCATATAATTAATAGCACATGTGAAATTTTGTTATCTAAAGTAGTTTCTTCTTTTTCCTGCACTTATGCATTTAGTTTTTCCCTGATGTTGTAGGCATTACTTCCTTTTTTTCTGGGCTTTATGCTATTGTTTGTGCTATTACTACACCATCGCTATGTTCACTCCTTTTCATTTTTTTCAGAATAAAGCAGAGGCACAAAAGGTTAAAGGGGTGGAACACTCGGTGGATCAGAACTCATGCAGCTTGTGTGGGATGGACAAACTTCTTTTTGAACCACCTTCTAGATATTGTGCATCATGTTCTAAGCAAATTAGTCCTAAGGGAGTGTATTATTCTACGAGAGATATCGCAATGACGTTTGAAAGCGATGCAAAGTTTTTTTGTAGCAAATGTTACAATGGTCCTAGTAAGAATGTCAAGGTTAGTGGAGAGGATATTCCAAAGATTAAGTTGGAGAAAAAGTGGAATTATGCTGAAACAGATGCTGAAGCTGAATGGGTGAGGACTTCTCATTTACTATGCTAGTATTGCTTGTTATTTTTATAATAAGGCATCCCTAATGTTTTCTTGGTTATTGCATTTTTCAGTGGGTCCAATGTGATAAGTGCCAGGTTTGGCAGCATCAAATATGTGCTCTTTTCAATGGCAAAAGGAAGGAGGCACAGCAAGCTGAGTACACTTGCCCAAATTGCTCCTTAGAGGAAATAGAATGTGGCAAACGAGAACCCTTACCACCAAATATGGTTCCTGGGGCTAAGGACTTGCCAACAACCAAGTTGAGCCACCATATGGAGCAATGGCTTTTTAGGCGCCTTAAGGAAGAGCAACAAGAAAGGGCAAATAGCTTGGGAAAGAATTTTGACGAGGTAAACTGTTACATCATCTTGTTTTTTTGTCATTAATCAAGGATCCATAGGTTATAGATACCTCCACATCGGAACTCTGCGACCTTATATGTGTTTAAGGATGAAACATGCAAGAGATTAGGATGACAATAAATTAATTTTCTAGTATCATCACAGTGGTTACTATTTGATGCCTTTGCTACTTCAGAATTCAGACTATTTTGGATGCATGCATAGATTATATTATAACTGCATTTATTTGATTTTGATTTTTTTATAAAAAAGATTTGCTATTGGACATGCTTGGTTGGTATACACACTTTGCACTGCTTGCCTCTGGTCTGGATCTTTTTACCTGTCACATGATTTTTGGTGTGTCTAAGTATTTTAGAGTTTCTAGATCACATCCAACAGTTGGGTCATTAATGCAGGACTTCATTATCAAAATCCAGACCCAATCATAAAGATTCTCTCAATTATGGTCAAGACAAGCTCCCCCCCCCCCCCCCCCCCCTTTTCAGTTAGAGGAATATGTCATTCTAGATTTTGTGAACTAGTAGATCCTTGGGTACCAATAGCATTACTGGAGCTAGTCCTTCATCTTGTTGGCGAATAAAGAACTAGTTGACTGCATTATAGTTCCTTAAGCATAACCAATTGAGACCACAGATTTTTTTAAGTATCCAACAAATATGAAGGTGAGTGCGTGTAGCAACAGCAACTTATCAAAGTACAAATCCTATAGAAGCCAAGGTATAAGTATAGCCAGACCAGTAAACCCACACCAGTAGTCAATGACACTGACATAGGTTATGCTATTGGTGAAGTTATTGAAGCACCACTACAACTGCCAATAGCAGTTCTTGAACCGGTGGTTCAAGATTTAGAGCTGGATGCATCAATGGTCAGAGGCATAACCTGTTGGTTTTCCATCACTAGAAAAGGTAAAAGTAGCAACATTTGATCAGTCTTCATTAGTAAATTAGTTTGATCGGCATCTAGCAATGCTTTTGTTATCGACACTATGGGACGAGATTGTCTTAGTTTTTCTATGGAACGAGATGCACTACCATCTTATCTTGTCCCAATACCTAGAATGGAGAATGTCCCAACACTTGGGATTGCAACCTATCCCACTTACTTCCCATGGGATATCCTATCAGGATTTGAAATCATGGTTGGCACCATTTGACTTTGGCTTTTCACCTAGCTAGTGGTAGATACCCTTAGTTTCTTTTGAGCAGAATATCCTTAGTTCCTTTCTTCATGAATATCTGCAAGAAAAGAAGTTAAACGGCAAAATATCCTTAGGTCCTCATTTACAAAAAATACAAAGTTAGATGTACAATCCATGTCTGCACATCTCTTATCAGCATATTTTTTTATTAGACATCCCAAACTAATTAGACTCCCCTCTTTAAAAAAAAAAAACTCTATCCATCTCCCAGCTACATATCCATCCGTTTTGACCCCATTTAAAATTTAGAGCAAACAAAAATATTGAGACTTTTCTCTAATCTGTGTGTTTTATCTTATTCCCTAATTTGTATTTTTTTTTAAAACAATTAACATGCATTGCACATGTCTTGTGTGTACACACCTGTTTGAATTCTTTCTTAGATTGCATGACATGAAATGGTAGCATATTTCTGAATTTGATGTCATAATGCAAGAACTATAGATATCGAACATCTACTTGGTTTTAAAACCAAGAACCATAATAGTTCATGGCGGTTGATTGTAATTTTTAGTCTTTTATCAGGTACTAGGAGTAGAGGGTCTTACCGTTAGAGTGGTGTCATCGGTTGACAAGAGATTGGAAGTGAAACAACATTTTCATAAGGTTTTTAAAGAAGAAAAGTATCCTGCAGAATTTCCTTACAAATCAAAGGTGTATATGCTGAAGCACTTATCCTTTTATATGTTTTCCTTTTGTGCAAGTTGCTTTTGTTATCATGTGGATAGGATAGATTGATAGTTCTTATGGACAAGCCATACCAAGCTTATTCCTCTTCTTTTAAAAAAAATTCAGGTTATTCTATTGTTTCAGAAGATTGAAGGTGCAGATGTTTGTCTCTTTGGCATGTTCGTTCAAGAATATGGATCTGAATGTGCATGCCCAAACCAAAGACGTGTATGCATTGCATATATAGATTCTGTGAAATATTTCAGGCCTGAAATAAAAGCTGTGACTGGGGAGGCATTACGGACCTTTGTTTATCATGAAATTTTGGTATGTCTAGAGTATTAATTTACAGTCTTGCAAATTTACACTGCAACTGTTCTTTTATCCATTCTGTTAGAATAGAGATGTTTATGTGAGAAAGATCCATTCTTTTAGAATAGAGATGTTTATGTGAGAAAGAAGGCTGATATGATCTTCCTGTATTTCTCTTGTCAGATAGGGTACCTTGATTACTGCAAGAAACGAGGCTTTACTAGCTGCTATATATGGTCTTGTCCATCTCTGAAGCGGGATGATTATATTCTGTACTGCCATCCTACTGCACAGAAGATGCCAAAATCTGATAAACTTCAAGAATGGTGAGCCTTGAACTTGTAAACCATATGCTTAGGTTTATACTGTCCTGTTTGGCTTAACCCAATTTTGGATCATCTTCAGGTACCAGACAATGATAAGGAAGGCTACAAAACAAAAAGTTGTTATGGAGCACTCCAATTTATATGACCTTTTTTTTGTACCTGCCACTGAATGTAAGACCAAAGTCACTGCAGTTCGTTTGCCATATTTTGACAGTGATTACTGGCCAGGAGAAGCAGAGATACTCCTCCAGAAAGATGAGAGTGTTTCACAAAAGAAAGAGACAAAGGCTGCACTTGAAAGGGCGCTAAGGGCTGCCAAACGTGATTCTCCAATTGGAAATCCCAAGGATATTCTTCTAATGCACCAAGTAGTTTTTTTTTTCCCTTAAATCCTTAATTTCTATTTGTTATTACTTCAATTTGCAGTTTCATCTCAAGTATTCTGTTATAATATTTTTTGGTTGTGGGTGTAGCTAATGTCTTGTTTTTAGGGGTTTTCAAAAGCAGATTCAGCTTATTCCATCAAGGGTTCATATTGGTCTTAAATTATATAATAATTAAAATTATACAAATAAAAAAGAAAAAAAGGAAAACTAGGCTTTTCCGATTTCATTAAACTATCTTAGTAAGGGTTACATCATTTATCAGTAAAGCCTTCTCAAATCCAAATTCCTATATAGGTTTTGTCAGGTCTTCCCTTTCCCTTTTGCATGCTTAGTCTACCTTTATTGCTGTGGTTTCCCTTCTGAGTGCACAAATCAAATCCATTCCAGTTTGTTCTCCGTCACTATATCCTTTATCAGTAACATTTCTTGGTGAATGTGCTTACTATTTATGAAAATATTGTGCAATAGATTTCTATTTCATATCTGTCCATGTGATTTTAGATTCTAAACACCTTAATGTCTTTATCTTATTTCAAATTATTCATTTTTTTTGCATCTTGTATTCATCAGCTTGGAAAAATCATCCGCCCCATGAAGAAAGACTTTATAATGATCCATTTGCAGCACACTTGCAATCATTGCAGACAGCCTATTGTGTCCGGGAAACAATGGGTTTGCACGATTTGCAAAAACTTTCAACTTTGTGAAGAGTAAGCAAATAGAAACTTTGGTCTGTTTGCAAAAACTTTCGACTTTGTGCACTGTTTGCACTATTTTCATGCTCTTGATTTCTTTTTAGCTATAGTGACTTTTTTAAGGAATTTAAATGAATGTAGGGTGGGATATTATCAATGCCTATGTATTTTTTGTACAGTCTCTTGAGACCAATCCTTTAAATTTTCTGTATGATTAGTAACATTAAGTTCCATTTGAATGCTGCATTGGCCTGCCAACACAGGGTTTTGCTTAGATTGTTAACTGAATTTTCATGATTTTAAATAATTTATTACATGATTTCATTGTTTAATAAAAATTAAACTTTTAGGATGTAGTGTTCAAATGTGACAATTGCATTGGCTTTCATACTCACCCATGTGTAGACAATAAGATGAGAAATTGAAGCCATGAGAACCTGTTGAGGATGAAAACTAGATAGGATTATGAAACTAAGCCACAATTAGTGCATATGCTCATACCTTATTAAGATCAAGTAGAATCATATTCTTTTTTTTTCTAATGGAAATAGGTAGGAGAAAACCTGGCTGAAATTGGTGTCAGGTTGGCTTCAAACCTAGGCTGTTGGTACCCAACTGCTAATCACTTTATTGGCTGCACTAGATGGCATTTATGTCATGTAGAGTAATGTAATGCACTACAATTATGACTGCCTTTGGGTGCCTATGGTATCCTCAAGTTCAGGAACCAATTTTGTGTTATTTGCCAACTCAGGTTTTGTTGGCCTGACTTCTTTTCATGATTGCATCAATCCTTGTAGTTTTGTAATTTTTACTAGTGGTTGATTTTGAAATGTCTGTGCTAGATTCATTTCTTTTCCTTTTTACATTTAATTAGTGTTTGGCATGTGCTGCACACTTGGGATAAAGATGAATAGCTCTGATCCTACAGATGAGAGAGCATCTTTAGGGATAAAAACATGGCAAAACAAAATAAAATACCTATTGGAGGTTCTCCGTTAACAAGTATTTGGCTACTAATAAAGATGCGACCATGCCCTTCCAATTGTCACAAAAAAAAAGTGCAGCAAGTAATGAAAAGTTTCTCCTGTTAAATAGTAAAGATATGAAGTCACAGTTTAGTTTGTAATAATTTAGACTGAGAATAAACCACTAAGGGCAAAATTTCATTAACTTGGAAAAATAATGAGAGTTTGACATTAAAGACTAGAAGATCAAGAATATCATTGGCAGCATATGATTTGGCAGAATCCAGAAAAAATTTAGAGAAGCATGGATTAATTGTAAACTTTTAAGAACTCATAATAGAATTATATAGACCAGTATAAAATTGTGAAACCACTTGCAAATAATTTGAGCATAATCATAAACTTTTTCAATAAGTCAGACTGTTGAGGGATGTTGTTCCTGGGAAATAGTTTGCTTTATTTCTAAATATCTGTATATCGTGTTCCCTGTGTCAATAGCTAATACTAATATTCATCTGGATGGGCAAACTTATGAGTGTGATGAAGAAGTTTAAAAACATTTTTATTGTTCATGATGAAGGTAAACCAATGTGGTCTACATAAGGGAAGGATCATGTTGCTAAGCATTAATTTCCCTATCTTTGACAAGTTTCATATCTTCAGTGTTGTTGCATATTGGTACTTGGAAAAGTGGGGCACAACATAGTACTTTTATTGTGTAACTGATTGACTTTGAGTGTAGATTTTTGCCTTAATAAATCTGCTTTTTATGTTTGAAATAGCTGTTTCACCTCAATCTATCATTTATCATGTTTCTTGAAGCCTTTGTTTGATGAGATGATGTCTCCATATCGGCTATGAATATTGATTCTCATGACACCTTTCGAAGATTTGCTTTCTGAAGTTTTTTAAGTCTTGATTTGAACAATCACTGCTGAAATGCAGTTAAATTGTACTGTGCATTGAGTTCTTGTAACTTGGGGAAGTAGTTTTCCTTTTTTCATCTATTTCATTTGCATATCAGGCTAATGTTTAACAGTTATGCCATCAATCTTATTTTATGCAGGTGTCATTGCATAGAGCAAAATCTTGAAAAGAAGGATAGACACCCTGTTACTACGAGGGAAAAACACTTGTTTGAATTAGTGAGTTTCTAAATTCTGTTTCATCTTGTAATTGTATCCATTCTAGTTTTCTAATTCTACATGATCATTTCAGGTTGAGGTGGAGAAGGCTTGTACAGATACCAATGATAAAGATGCAATAATACAGAGTGAATTTTTTGACGCTAGAACTGTGTTTCTGAGTCTTTGTCAAGGCAACCAATACCAATTTGATACCCTCCGTCGAGCAAAACATTCAACAATGATGATCCTCTATCACCTGCATAATCCGACTGCACCTGCTCTTTCGTCCTCATGTCATGGTGACATAGATAGAGCTCAGAGCTGGCATTGCATGACATGCACTGATTATGATTTATGTGATTCTTGCTGTCAGCGAGAAGGAGCTGCCTGCCATGATCGTAAATTGACAAGTCAAGCCACCATGGCTGGCAGTGGCATGCTTCAGGAAAAAGGGGCTCCGAAAAAGGTCAATTTGCAGGTATTACCTTTATTGCCATGTTACAATAAATCTAGTTTCTAAGATATAATCATAAGGTAATGCCTAATTTTTTATTGGGTAATGAACAAAAATCTGGTCTGAATGGGACTTGCTAGTGACCCCATGATCTGTTCTTCCATAACTTATTTTCTTTTTTAATAATTTTGATGCTTTAACTCTTAAACAAGGGCCGAAGCTTTCGGGATAGGATTTGATAGTAGCCCAAGTGATTTATTTTACCTATATAAAGCTTTCAGGATAGGATTTGATGGTTCATTTGCAGAAAGTAGCCCAAGTGATTTATTTTACCTATATAAAGTTAGCTGGTAATTAATATGTTCCTGGACCAAAATATAAGAATCCTCAATCCAAGTGAAATTATGAGTGGGGCAAATGTCCAACATATGAAAGTGTACAATTTAAGAAGAGACATTCAGCTTTTTCTTGTGTTTCTTGTTTGGAAGATTTGAAATTGAAATTCAAGGAGGTTGAGTTTAGCATTAGTTTAACTAGATGAAAATGTTTCGCTGTGTTGCTGTTATATATTTGCATCTGATGCATCTTTACACATCATTTCCGTGATATGATTCTTCGAGCATATGTTGTAGTCAAATCTAAGTGTATATTGATATATTGCTATTGCTGGTAAATCTGTGCATCTATTTGTTACCATTCCGCCGTTAGTTGTATGGAATTAAAGCCTCCATGCTTCTGCTTTGAAACTTTGTGGGTATATGTTAAAGAAAATTGAAATAAAAATAGAATAACAAAGTCAATCGGTAAAATAATGTCTTCTAGTTAATCATCTTTTCTAGGTTTCTATTTAAAATATATACACATTGACAAGATGTTTTTGGCATGAACAAGGGAGTGGAAGCCCTAGAGAGCAAAAGATATGCATGTGACATAAATATGCATGGACACACTATCACAGTTTGTTTCTGCCCTAGCCCTTGTTTCAAACCTTGTCTAATTTTATTCATACCTCACATATAAACATAATTTTTATTTAACTATATTTAAAATAGCTTCCCTCTAGTTCAGGGAATGCGGTTTGGAAGAAAAGCCCACCAAGGAAACAGTCTACTGTCCTTGCATATGTATAAAAGTGGTTTTGTCTTGAGTTTGTTATTCAATCTCTTCAACAGCCTGTTATTCTACTTTTGAATGAGGTGTTAAACTCATATTTTAGATACAAGACATTATTCTTGGAATTGTTTCATATTATTATGTCTGCATCATGACAGTTCTCTCTTCTACAAACTATAGAACACATGGTCGCCTAACAATAGATTTGTTTTTGAGCAAACTGTGCTTGACGCCTTGGTGCATGCCTCAAATTGCTATGTTCCACATTGCTCATATCCACTTTGTAACGAGCTCAAACAGCTCTTCCTCCATGTTAGGGGATGCAAGACCCGTCTCCCTAGAGGTTGCCTACCCTGCAAGAATGGTTGGTATCTTCTAAAAAGCCATACACGTGTTTGCAACAAGTTAGAATTCCATGTGCCACGTTGCAGGTATGTATGCGTTTCAGTTCTTTATTTCCTACCTTCTTTTGAACTCTTTTATGATAAACTGGTTAATGTTTTCTTGTAATATTAGGATCTGAAGGAATACATGAAGAAGAAACAAAAGCAATCTAGTCTCTTCAGAGAGCTGGAGTAAAGCGGAGAATCATGCAGGAAGGTGGTGAGGCTTCGAAGGGGAGTGGTTGACAAGGCATGCAATATATAGCAAGGATCAAATGCAGATTCCAGTTGATCATATGACTTGACATCCCTGGAGTAGCAGTTGTGGCCCAGTTGTGTAACAGAGGGGAAGACATGCTGTAGTGACACTAGGTCTTCCTGGATGTCGAAAGTCGTGGAGAGTGAAACAGCTTGAAATTGCGGTTTAATACAGTAATGGAATCTTTTTAATACAGTAATGGAATCTTTTTCATGGACAAATCATAAGCCCCAAAGCATAGGGATGGACATGGAGAAAATGGATAAATTCTTTCAGCCAAGCAAATTGTACAAATTAGTTCATATAGCATGTCATTCTTTTTGTATTTCTTTCGCTCAGCAGCAAATTGTACAAATTAATTCATATAGCATATGTCATTCTTTTTGTATGGCCAATAAATTGAGGGATTGTGGACGGGGAAAAAATCTTCTACCATCAGGTCATTGGCCAATAAATTAGTTCATATAGCATAATATTTAAAATTTTGTTGTTATTACAGTAATCTTTCTTTCTTGTGAGAACAATAATGTGATTGTTTCAGCTTCTTCCAACAAAGGTTCAATGCGAATAACACAAGAAAAGTATGCTCACTATAACAACAGAGCGCATTTATCATTCTCTACTAATATTCAATAAACTCAGAACCAAGAATGAGGGCTAGGGAAGGCCGGTTTTTTATTTATTTCTTCTTCCATTCTTTTTCTTTGGTGTGAGAATGGCCTCTCTAGGATAGGCCAAACCATGTTAAGCACCAAGCTTGGGATGCGCTCTTTAGCCTTTTAATGCCAGCAAAATGCTGTCATGTGGCTCCATCTCAATCATCATAAGGCAAAGCATTCATCAGAGAGCTCCCTAGATATACTAAATACCAGACACCTCAAACAGAGAGCCTACTCTGAAATCTCTATGTCCAGCAGTGACTAAATGGTGGCAGTCCAGTACATTGGGATTTAAGCTCTAGGCAGTGTCTTTTTTGAACGAAGCTAGAGTCACTGTCCAGCCAGCTTAAATGTTCAGAAAGCCAGCCTTTACAACCCACACTCAAATCACCAGCCTCAATCCAAAGATTTCTTGCAATCATGATTTACTGTTTTTGTATTTCAATCGAGGAGAAGGCATTTTAGTTATTTTCAAGCTTCAGCCAAGTAGGGGCAAGAACAGGACAAAAAGGCTCAGCTTGGTGGACCCATTTGTATGTGGTCCCCCAACCTTTGGGCTATGTTATCTATTCAAGACCATTGTGGTCCCAACCTTTGAGCTGTGGCTATGTTATCCATGCAAGACCATTTCTTTGTTGGTGCATGGCCATGCCGTGGGGGCAACTTGGACAGACACATGAGACCATATGTACTCTGAAACATTCAAGTAGAGTTGCAATTTAAAAATTGCTGCAGAATCTTCGTGATGTTGGCCTGTATAAGTGCAGTTTTTAATTCTTTTCCTTCGGAGATTAGGTGCCAAGAACATAATAATTGAAGAGAAAATCCAAGGACTACTTGGTAAAGAGAAGTAGTAGTGTTTCCTGCATTAAGTATTAGGAACACTCAAGATACTTTGCTTTCAAGATACTTCCAACAATGTCTTTATGTGGGCTTCTGATGAAAATAATTTCGTAGGAAATCAATGCAACTGTTCTAATTTGGATAGCATTGTTCAGCTGTCAGTTAAATTGCAACGAAGTAATAATATAGTGGGAATGGCAATCTTCACAAAATAGAATGTTTTGGGTTATGCCAGTCAGGACATTTTGATCTGGATTATAGTCACCATGGAGCTTCTAACAGTTGTGCACCCACTTGAATAACTGAGAGAAACCATTCAAAGAGTTAATTTTTGTAAAAACCCTTGCACCATGATTCCATCTCCTTATCATCCAGTAACCTCTTGGTAACATTAGAGGAGAAAAAACTATATAACAAAAGTTTCTCTTGTGATTAACAGTACAACAAAAGTTGAGTTATATAAAATCATTTGTGCAAATGGATAAGAACTAAGTAAGAACAGTCCATCAGCTGGTCTGGGCAGTGCACTAGAACATCCTGCGTACTTCTAACTTTCATTACAAAAAGTCCCTATAGCCGTATGATTGGCATGTGCCTATAATAATACCAGAACCAGAAGCAACATTACCACCACCTCTTGAACTACCATCACCCACCAGAACTCATCGATGGAAGAAGTTGAGAACCCAAGGGAGGCCAACAAATTTGAATTCTGGTTTGAGCTTCCACCATGTCCCTCATTTTCTGCACCTGAGTTATAGACAGAATTCTGATTTGAGCTTCCACCATGATGCCCTCCTCTCTCCACCGAGCATGCCTCCTATCAATGTTTCCCCAAGTTGCTTAGCCTCCATTCTAGCCTTTGAACACGCTGCTTGGTCATATAATGCTATATGCGGCAGCAGATAATCCACACCAAACAACCATATAATTGAGACAGCGAACCAAATCCACTACATCTGGGTATTGTATTTACAATCTCCAACGTAATAAATGCAAACAATATATTATAATAAGATCATACTCTTTCGCACAAACATAAAAGGACATCAATAATCCAAAACAAGAGTGGATGGCCTCGTGCTAATAAGAAGCTCAAACCGTCCAGATCAATTCTAAGGCCAGTCAACATTCCATGCTCTCTAAAACCATCCACCAGCAATCGTATGGGATCAATCGGGCACTCAAAAAAAGTTAGCACACACCTTGTTATTTGACAAGCTAATGCTGAGGAGCAGCGACGGCTGCCAAGGTTCACGGCCATGGAGAGTGAATGATTGGCGGAGCGCCTACTAGAGGGGCCACCTGCCAAAGTTTTGAGAATAGCTCCACCGTGTACCCATCACTGGCATCCTCGACGTGACGTATGTATCGGTGCTTCAGGTAATTTCCATTTGTGCATTCTTCTTCAGGTAAACTTGATTTGAACTTTAACCAGCTTATTAACTTTCGCAGGTGGCCAATGAGGTTCTCACCTTTGGGACACCATGATCCGGACTACTATGCCCACACACTCCCGAAAGAGGATGGCCGCCTATCAAGTCCGGTGCGATGAGGTGGCCAAGGAGTTGGCTAAGGCTCGGGCCTGGGAAGCAGTGATGGCCGACAAACTTCAAGCTGCTGAGGCCGCTAGTAGCAACTTGGAGGCTCGTTCAAGAAGCCGAAGGGAAAGCGGCAGCCGAGCTCAAACGGACATTGGTGGCCGAGGCCATGGCGAGACTAGGGCCGGCCGAAGGAAAGTTAGAGGAACTGGCACAGAAGCTGGACGACACCGAGGAATGGGCTAAGACAGCGGAGGCCGATGCTCGTGCCGCTGAGGAGAGGGCCATCCTGGCAGAGTCGGACGTCCGGAGTGTCAAAGAGAGAAGGGCCGATGCCGAGACCTGAGCTCAGGATGCCGAGACCTGGGCTCATAATGCTGTTGAATCGTTTAAAAGATCCTTGGCATTCGATCGGAGTTGGAAGAGGCGGGTCTCGACGGCTACTTCCAGGGCTTCGAGCACTGCAAGGAAAAGTCTTTCGGATCTTTAAGCTTGGTAGGCTTGACTGCATCAAACCCGGAGACCCAGATGAAGAGGCATCAGACAAGGACAATGCCGACAATGGGTCGGGGCCCGCCAAGCCATAGGTTCCTAGGCTTTTGCTTGTTTTCTTTGATTTTGATTGTAACTAGACTCGAATTAGCTCCTGACATTTCTTCTGAATATTAATGAAAGAGAAATTTTGCCCAAGTATATAGTTATACTTAGCTTTTACAGTGGCGTTATTTCTCTGTAATTGTTTGCCAACCCTGGTCTTTAAGCCTGGCTGTGAGTGTCTGCGGTTCTCTTGGCGGTCTGACCGGGATTTGAGTGAACTTGTAGCACTGATTAAGTCTTTAGCCCCTTAGGCATTTGTCAAGTGACTGTAGGGTGCCTACATTGGCTAGGGACCGCTCAAGCAAGCTTAAGAGTTCTTCAAAACCACCTCAGGGGTATCGCGTGCCGGCGGAGGGGCGACTCGAACGTCGTCGGAATCATCAGAGTCTTGAACCACCTTGAGGGCATCTCCATGCTGGCCCAATAGTCGTGAGGCCACCAAGCTCCTTTTGAACTATCTCGGGGGTATTTTCATGCCGACCCAAGTGGTGGCCCGACAGTCGCAAGGCCGCCGAGCTCCTTTTAAACCACCTTGGGGTTTTGCGTGCTGGCCTAAGGGGCGACTCGAACATTGTTGGAACTGTCAGGATTTTAAACCACCTCAGGGGCATCTCCATGCCGGCCCGAGCGATGACCCAATAGTCGCGAGGCCACTGAGCTTCTTTTGAACCGCCTCGGAGGTTTCGCGTGCCAGTTCAAGGGGCAACTTGGATGTCGTCGAAACCGTTGGGGTCTTGAACCACCTTGGGGGCATCTCTATGCCGGCCCGAGTGGTAACCCGACAGTCGTAAGGCCATCAAGCTTCTTTTGAACCACTCGGGGGTTTCGCGTATCGGCCCGAGGGGCAACTCGAATGTCATTGAAACCGTCAGGGTCTTGAACCGCCTTGGAGGCATCTCCATGCTAGCTCGAGTGGTGACCCCACAGTCGCGAGACCGTTGAGCTCCTTTTGAACCGCCTCAAGGGTTTCGCGTGCCGGGCCAAGGGGCGACTCAAACATCGTGGAAACCGTTGGGGTCTTGAACCACCTTGGGGGCATCTCCATCCTAGCCCGAACGGTGATTCGATAGTTGCGAGGCCACCGAGCTCCTTTTAAATTACCTCGGGGATTTCGTGTGCCAGCCCAAGGGGCGACTCGAATGTCATCAGAACCGTTGGGGTCTTGAACTACCTCGAGGGCATCTTCATGCCGGCCCGAGTGGTGACCCGACAGTCGTGAGGCCATCGAGCTCCTTTTGAACCGTCTCGAAGGTTTTGTGTGCCGGCCCAAGGGGCGACTCAGACATCGTCAGAACCATCGGGGTCTTGAACCGCCTCGAAGGCATCTTCATGCCGGCATGAGTGGTGACCCAACGGTCATAAGGCCGCCGAGCTCCTTTTGAACCGCCTTGGGGTTTCGCGTGCCGATCCGAAGGGCAACTCGAACATTGTCGGAACCATCGAGGTCTTGAACCACCTCGAGAGCATCTCCATTCCAACCCAAGTGGTGACCCAACAATCGCGAGACTACCAAGCTCCTTTTGAACCACCTCAAGGGTTTTGCGTGCCAGCCCGAGGGGCGAGTCGGACATCGTCGGAACCATCGGGATCTTAAACCACCTCGGGGTCATCTCTATACCGCCCGAGTGTTGACCTGACAGTCGCGAGGCCGCCGAGCTCCTTTTGAACCACCTCAGGGGTTTCGTGTGCCGGCCCGAGGTGCGACTCGGACGTCATCGGAACCATTAGGGTCTTGAACTGCCTCGGGGGTAACTCCATGCCGGTCCGAGTGGTGACCCGAGTTGCAAGGCCACTGAACTCCATTTGAACCACCTCGAGGGTTTTGCTTGTCGGACCAAGGGGCAACTCGAACATCGTTGGAATTGTCGGGGTCTTGAACACCTTGGGGGCATCTCCATGCCGGCCCAAGTGGTGACCCGACAGTCGCGAGGCAGCCGAGCTTCTTTTGAACTGCCTTGGGGGTTTCACGTGCCGGTTCAGGGGCAACTCGAACATCGTCGAATCGTCGGGATCTTGAATAGCCACGAGGGATCTCCATGCCGGCCCAAATGGTGACCCAACAATCGCGAGGTCCTCAACCTTGGAGACAAGTCAAATATAACATTTGAAAATCCTTTTATTCTCATCAGCCAAGGGGGTACATCATTGATAATATCAACGATATTATCCGCATTTTAGGTACGAGGGATGGGCCGCCTGTTAAGTCCTTCAATCTGTATGCTCTTCGGTGAAGTACTTCAGCAACCTGGTAGGGCCCCTTCCAGTTTGGGAACAATTTGCCCCCCTCCGTTGGCTTGTATATCTTGGCCTTTCTGAGGACTAGATCTTCAGGACAAAACGTCTTAGGATGGACTCGAGCATTGTAATACTTGATCACTCATTGGTAAAATATGGCCATTCTGAGCCGTGCCGATCATGTGCCTCGTCAATGAGATCAAGGTTGACTCTTAGCTGAGTGGGGTTATCCTTTTCATTGTATGACTCCATTCGGGGACTTGGAAGGCCGATCTCGATGGGGATGACCGCTTTAGATCCAAAGATAAGGCTAAAGGGGGTCTCTCCTGTCGGGGTCCTTGGAGTCGTGTGATACGCCCACAATATGCTTGGGAGTTCCTCCACCCATCTGCCTTTAGATCCATCCGACCGGATTCTAAGGCCTCAGAGGATGATCCAATTTATGACCTTGGCTTCTCCATTATCTGCGAATGGCCAACAGAGATAAATCAATGGCAGATGTTCAACTCGGAACAGAACATCTTGAATGTAGCATTATCGAACTGCCAGCCGTTGTCGGTGATGATGATGTAGGGCAACCCGAATATGCATATAATGGACTTTCGAAAGAAAGATTTGACCTTGCTCTCGTAATCTTGGCTAGCACCTTGACTGGCAATGAGTAGAAATTTTTGCTCATCCGAGCCTGAAAGAAACGGTCCAAGCATATCCATTCCCCACTAGATGAAGGGCCATGGGGCCGAGAGTAGACTTAGTTGAGAAGCCAGCTATTGTTGGATGCGAGCGTGTCGTTGGTAGCCGTCGCACTTTTAGACTAGCTCGGCGGCATCTTTCCTCATGGTAAGCCAGTAATATTCCTGACGAAGAGCTTTATGTGCTAGTGATCTACCCCCCATGTGATCTCCGCATATGCCTCCATATATCTCTCTGAGGATGTAATCAGTATCTGCAGGATTGACACACTTAAGAAGAGGGTAGGAGAAAGATTTTATATAATTATCCATCCAGTAATGTAAACTTGGAGGCTCTCCATTTGAGCAGTCTGGCTTCTTTGCGATTGGTAGGGAGAGTGCGTCGGTGAGGTAGTGGATGTAGCCATCCATTCACGTTGGCTCCTGTGTGACCGGGAAGACTTCTTCCTTGGCTTTGATGCTAGGACTCTCCAAATGTTTGATGTAGGTTCTACCCAAAATGTTGTCCGCCAAGGTGGCCAGATGGGAAAGGGCATCAACTTTAGCATTTTCACTTCGGGGAATGTAGCTAATGCTGAAATATGTCAGTGAGGAGATTAGGATTTGGACCTTCTCCAAGTATAGGAATATGACAGGGTCCTATGTCTCATATTTCCCGTTGATTTATCCGAAGACAAGTTGAAAGTCGGTGAAGATTCTGAGATGCTTCACCTGGGGCAAGCCTTACCCCAGCCAGCATGGCCTCATACTCGGCCTAGTTATTTGTGGCTTTGAAGAGGAGTTGGAGGGCGTACTCCACTCTCTCGCCCTTCGGGCCTGCAAGATGAGATTAGCTCCACTTCCTTGGGAGTTTGAGGCACCATCCACATGGAGGATTCAGGTTTCCTCCATCTCTTTGAGCTCATCATCTGGTTGTATCATTGGGGATTCTTCTACTTGTTCCTCGGTCCAAGTACACTCGACTAAGAAATCAGCCAAGACTTGCTACTTCAGAGCCAGCCTTGATCGAAATGAGAGGTCAAACTCTTCCAACTTGATCGCCCATTTAGCCAATCGATCAAAGGTGTCAAGATAAGCTAGGATAGCTTTAAGGGGTTGGTCTGTGAGCACCACGATTGGGTAAGCTTGAAATATGGCCTAAGACGCTGAGCGAAGATGATTAGAGAAAAATATTTTTTTCGGTTTTGAAGTACCTAACCTCTGTATCATGGAGCATTTTGCTTACATAGTAGATGGGCTTATGGGTTCCGTTGGCATCAAGGCACACCAGGACAGTGCTGACAGCCTCCGGGGAGGTGGCGAGATAAAGAAAAAGACTTTCCCCATCTTTTGGCTTCGACAACGAGTAGACAAAAATTTCTTCAGTCCTTCAAAAGCTCTTTGGCAATCTTTCATCCACTCGAAACCATTCACCTTGCAAAAGGCTTTGAAGAAGGGCATACATCTTTTGGCCGACTTTGAGAGAAAAGGCTCAGAGCAGCCACTCTCCCGATGAGCCGCTACACTTCTTTCTTGCTAGCCGGTGATCTTATGTCAAGGATGGCTTTGATTTTCTCTAGATTCGCTTCAATCCCTCGTTGTGTCACTATGAAGCCCAAGAACTTTTCTGCCATGACCCTGTTGGCCCAGATGGCAACCCAAGAGGGGGGAGGGGTGAATTGGGTACTTTAAAAATTAAACCTTTTAAAGTAATTTAAACTATTGATGAGAGGATGTAAACAATTAATTCAAGTTAAAGCATGATAGCAAGAGAGAGAGATAAATAAGCACGGCAAACACAAGATTTTATAGTGGTTCGGTGTATCCAACACCTACGTCCACTCCCAAGCTCCACTTGGGTCCACACTATAATCTCCTCGATTACAGTCGAGTTGTTTTACAAGCTCACAACCCAAACTTGTTGTTTTCCCGGGATCACAACGAACCCAGCCGGTTTTACACGGGCTCACCAGCACAAAACCCAACACAAGCTAACCTTAGCTTGTGACCGAGGTAACTACCTCCACTAATTCAACCCTCTGATTGAATTAGTAAACACAAGATAAAAATATAAGTTTAATACAAAACAGCTCCTTTAGAGCAGATATTTCAAAATAAAAGCAAGGTTTAGAAGGGCCTGTTTAGATTTGATTTGAGTGCAGGCTTTTCTTCTTTTCTTCTTTTCCTCAACTCCTTTGAAGTGTGGAATCGGGCCTCAGCTCAGATTCTTCACGGATTGAATGTTGGAGTTGATTTGAGCTTTTTCTCCTTTCTTTGAATGTTGAAAATCTCTTGATTTGATCTTGAATGGCTCTTGGATTTTCTTCTAGACTTTCTTGGATTGATGAACTTGAGCACAGATGAAGTCTCCTTTGATTTCACACCTTTTCTTTCACTCTATTTTTGAATCTCGGATTTTTCAAATGACGCTCTGTTTTTCCTCTTTTTCTGAAAGATTTTTCTTTTTCTCTCTTGATTTGTATATCTCTTTTTGATTTGAAAACGGCCTCTCTATTTATAGACTCTGCAAAATATAGCCGTTAGAAACAAAGAAATATAGCCGTTATTGAAAAATCTTACCGTTGACGCTGAGTTGGCATTCAGAAAAATCACGCCCAGATTTGTTGGAGTCGGCTCCAACTTTAGGCGAGTCGGCTCGAAGACGCGATACCAAAAATAGAAATATTCAGAAAGTTAAGGGGTCGACTCAAGAAAATAAGGTGTCGACTCCTGACAGTCGGGGGTCGACTCATGAAAAGCAAGGGGTCGACTCGAGAAGTGCTCAGAAAAATAATTCTCTGGTGTCTGAGCGGAGTCGACTCACACAGTCATGGAGTCGGCTCGACAAAATCGGGGGTCGACTCGAGAAATCACAGGGTCGACTCGAGACAAACAGACATCTGTATACTGAGTGGAGTCGACTCTGAAACTCTAGAGTCGGCTCCGGAACGTATCAAAAATCAGAGAATTTTCTGATTGACTTTGAAATTCGTTCCAGATTAATTTTTGACTTGAATATAATAAAATTGACATTAGGAATCAATTCAAGAATGTTCCAAAAACTCATTGATTGAAATATGAAGTATAAAAATTTCTTTTTGAAAGCTTAAACATGGAGCTTGAAGTACTTTCAAATTGATTAAAGTCATACTTAACATACTCATTGATTATTCTAAATAAATTCATTGCTCATGTAAATAAACTCATTGCATCTTTTAATATACTCATGGCTTTTGGTAATCATCAAAATCAATAAGATTGGGGCAACAATTTCTCAACAATCTCCCCAACAATCTCCCTTTTTGATGATGACAAAAACATTGAGTATATGCATGATTAATTAAAGAATTTATTTTATTTTCATAGTTAGGCTCCCCCTGAATGAGGTAGCTCCCCCTATGAAACTCAAATAAATATCCATTCATTCAATTTAAGCTTATACACAATTTAATGTCAAAATTCAGCCTTTTCATCTAAATTGCTTTTTCATTCATTCACTGTATGTGTAATGTTTAATTATTACATTCAATTATATGCATATATAATAACATTCGTTTAATTTCTCCCATGCATATACAGTTATGTATAAAACTCTCCCCCTTTTTTGTTATCAACAAAAAGGTAGAGAAGCATCAAACATAATCACATTCATGATTTAAGATATGCTTTAACAAGAATGAGATTCATTGATAATAGGAGAAGTACATTCAAACTCAGATACATTGAACATTCAAAACTACTTTTCATTACATCATTGTATCAAAATGTAAAACATAATATAAATTTCATTACATTGCAAAGACTAAACATCTATTACATCAAAAATGTGTCCTTACAATCTTGTTAAGTGATCTATAATGTTCTTCATTCCATCAGTTTGAAGCTTAACATAATCTTTCAGTCTTTCATCCACAAAAGTACAAGCAGTTAAAATCTTGTCTTGAAGCTCGGCATTGCACTTTGCATAAGTCTCACCATCTCCACAAATGTCTTTAAGTTCTTCAAAAATATTCTTTAATCACCACTTAAAGACTCAGTAGAGGAGCTAAGAGTAGATTCAATCTTGGTGATCCGATCATCTAATGAATAGAGAGTTTCTTTAAGATTCATGAATTTATTGTCAAACTCAGTCTTCATTTATCCGCTGATCATCAAGAAGACTCTTGAGCTGCTTAACTGAAGATCTGAAAAACCAACTGATGAAGAAGATGCTGATCAACCATCGGAGCAGGAGAAGGGGCCGGAACTGGAACAGAAGAGCTAGGAGGTACAGGTGATGAATGTCTAACTGAAGGTCCAGGTGCCTCAACATCAGCGGCTCTATCTTCCAACATACTTTTCCTTTCCCATCTGCCATCCTTCTTCACAAATCCCATCCTATGAATAGTAGCCAAACTATAGTAATCAGTGTGTCTCAAATTTCTCATTGGCTCACTATCGGAAATGATTATCCCTTGGCTTTGAAAATCTTAGTTAATATCATGCCATAGGGTAGACTTGATTTCCTCTTGCTCCCACAGTCAGCAATGTACCAAATTATCATATTCGGAAGATTGATAGGTCTTCCAGTCACTATAGCATCCATAACAAAATATCTCTCTCAGAAACATAATCAAATCTCCCAATCTTAGGGAATAGAATCCTACTACATATGTTATGGAGAAGCCTTAATTCCAAGGATAGTTGATTTGCATGGACTTCTTCAAAACCAACAATTTCTTTATTTAGCAATCTTGATAGAGCTGGGCTCCTATCATCAGGTGAAAAAGTAGAAGTACCAGACACTGGAAGATCCAAAAGTCTTGAGAGTAAATCCACTGTCACATTTATTCTATTTCCTCTAATGATGCTGACCAATCCATTATCTCCTCTTGACAGATTTTTATAAAATTCTTTAACCAGGGCTGGGTAGGTTGGACAATCTAAGAACATATTTTCTCCCATCCCATTTCAATTAACTGTCTTCCCACAAGAAAACCCTCTGCCTCAAATAATTCAAAATCAACCTTTCTCCCGGTTGTAATCACTCTATCGGCTAGACGGTCTACCTGAGATGTGGCCGTAGAGGAGAAGCACTCGGAGTTGAAGAGGATGAGGTGGAATCCATGCTCGGAGAGGTTCGCGAGCGGGACGCCTCACAGTCTTCTTCACCGCCTTCTTCCTTTTCATCCCGGCCGCTCCAAGGCTAGAACCACGGGTTTTAGGTGCCATTGATTTAGTGGAAAGGTTAATCAAGGATTTCTAAGGATTTGGTAGGTTGGAAAAATTTTGGAGAGAGTATTTGATTGATTTGAGAAGATAGAAATGAACGAGGAGTCGACTCTGCCCTAGATAAATCGACCTGGGACCACTTCGAGTCGGCTCCCGCAAAGTGTGGGGTCGACTCCGGGTAGTCACAGAAACTATCCCGAAGTGGAGTCGACTCGCACAGAGATGGGGTCGGCTCCAGAGTTTCAGCAGAAACATGGAGTCGACTCCGATACTGACCGAGTCGGCTCCGAGACCATTTCAGAGCAAAAACATAAAGTTTCAGAGAATCTGAAATGTGTCCGGATATTGATCATAAAAATTGATAAAAAATCATTGGATTTTAATAGATCAATTAGATATGAATTCTAGATAAGATTTCCTTAAAGATCAAGATAGAAAGAGTTTAGATAATTTTTCTTAGGGGTTTCAAATTCATTCTAATGGATCACAAATCCCTAACTCTCCTCTAAGATAACAGAATCTTTCTTCACTCAAGGGTTTTGTAAATATATCAGCTAATTGATCTTCAGTATTAACATAATCAAGACATATTTCTCCATTAGTTACATGTTCTCTAATAAAATGATATCTAATTTCTATGTGTTTTGTCTAGAATGTTGAATTGGATTTTTTGTTAGATTAATTGCACTTGTATTGTCACATTTTATAGGTGTTTTGTCAAGTGTGATACCATAGTCTTCAAGTTGTCGCTTAATCCATAGGATTTGAGCACAGCAACTTCCAGCTGCAACATATTCAGCTTCAGTAGTTGATAATGCAACTGAATTTTGCTTTTTGCTAAACCATGAGATTAAGTTACTTCCTAAGAATTGGCATGCACCACTTGTGCTTTTCCTATCTAACTTACATCCAGCATAATCAGAATCAGAATATGCAATTAAGTTCAATGTTGAGTCTCTAGAATACCATAAACCTACATTTTTTGTTCCATTTAAGTATCTTAGTATTCTTTTAACAGCAATTAAGTGAGATTCTTTAGGTTCTGATTGAAATCTAGCACATAGACAAACAGAGAACATTATATCAGGTCTACTAGCAGTTAAGTAGAGTAGAGATCCGATTATACCTCGATAATACTTTTGATCAACTTTCTTACCTTCCTCATCTTTGTCTAACTTGCATGAAGGACTCATTGGAGTTCCAAGGGGTTTCATTGAATCCATACCAAACTTTTTGAGTAGTTCCTTTGTGTACTTGGTTTGGTTGATGAAAATCCCTTCCTTTTCTTGTTTGATTTGGAGTCCAAGGAAGAAGTTGAGTTCTCCCATCATGCTCATTTCAAACTCACCCTGCATCAACTTAGCAAATTCTTGACATAGAAGATTGTTAGTAGCACCAAAAATAATATCATCAACATATATTTGAACTACTAATAAATCTTTACCTTTTCTTTTCAAAAATAATGTTTTATCTACATTTCCTCTTATAAAATCATTTTCAATTAAGAATTTACTTAATCTATCATACCATGCTCTAGGTGCTTGTTTCAAACCATATAATGCTTTGTGCAATTTAAAAACGTGATTTGAAAATTCATGATCTTCAAAACCTGGTGGTTGTTCTACATACACTTCTTCATTTATAAATCCATTTAGAAAAGCACTTTTTACATCCATTTGAAATAAGTTGAAATTCATGTGACATGCAAATGCAAGTAATAGTCTAATGGCTTCTAATCTAGCTACTGGTGCAAAGGTTTCATCAAAATCAATACCTTCTTCTTGATTATATCCTTTTGCAACTAATCTAGCTTTGTTTCTAATTACTATGCCATTTTCATCTAGTTTATTTCTAAATACCCATTTTGATCCTATAACAGAATGATCTTTAGGTCTTTCTACTAATGTCCATACATTATTTCTAGTAAATTGATTTAATTCTTCTTGCATAGCTAACATCCAATTATTATCTTTTTCAGCTTCTTCAATAGTTTTAGGTTCAATTTGTGATACAAATGCAAGATGATTACTAATATTTCTCATAGATGATCTAGTTCTTATTCCTTGAGATGGATCACCTATAATCAATTCCTTAGGGTGACTATAAGCGTATCTCCAATCTCTAGGAAGATCCATATCATTATGATTAGTGTTAGTATCATCATCCTTAGGTGAATCATTATCTTTAGCTTCTTGCTCATGATCTGAAGATACATCAATATTTAATTTTTCAAGATCTTTCTCAATTATGTTTGTATCTTCCTCATCATCAAACTTTTCGGAACGAGTTGCTAAAGATTCATCAAAAACTACATGAATGGATTCTTCAACAACTAAAGTTTTCTTGTTAAATACTCTATATGCTTTACTAGTTGTTGAATATCCTAAGAATATTCCTTCATCAGATTTAGCATCAAATTTGCCTAAATTATTTTTACCATTATTATGAACAAAGCATTTACAACCAAATGCATGAAAATATCTAATATTAGGTTTTCTGTTTGCCATAGTTCATAAGGTGTTTTCTTAAGTATTGGTCTTATTAGGGCTCTATTTAAAATGTAACATGCCGTGTTTATAGCTTCCGCCCAAAAATACTTTGGTAGGTTGCTTTCACATAGCATGGTACGGGCCATGTCTTCTAAAGTCCTATTTTTCCTTTCTACAACACCATTTTGTTGTGGGGTCCTAGGTGCAGAAAAATTATGATTAATACCATTTTCAGCACAAAAATTTTCAAATAGGTGATTTTCAAATTCAGTTCCATGATCACTTCTTAGAGACACTATGGTAGTGTTTTTCTCATTTGTGACTTTCTTAAAGAATTTCAGGAATATCGAGAAAGTCTCATCTTTGTGAGCTAAAAATAATACCCAAGTGTATCTAGAGTAATCATCTACAATCACAAGACCATATTTCTTTCCTCCTAGACTTGTGGTTCTAGTTGGTCCAAAAAGGTCCATGTGAAGTAGCTCTAATGGCCTAGAAGTTGAAACAACATTTTTAGATTTGAAAGAACTTCTTGTTTGTTTTCCAAATTGACATGCATCACATATTTTGTTGTTTTCAAAATCTATTTTAGGTAGCCCTTTAACTAAGTCCATTTTAATTAGTTTTGAAATTAGGTGTGTGCTTGCATGACCTAATCTACGATGCCATAACCATCCAATTTCATTCATATTAGCATTATCAGCAATTAAGCAATGATCACTCATAGATAATTTATCTAGATCAACCAAGTAAACATTGCCATGTCTATAACCAGTAAATACAATGCTATTATCAATGGAATTAGATACTGTGCAGAAAGAGGTTTCAAATGATACTTTAAAATCTTTATCGCACAATTGGCTTATACTAATTAAGTTATGCTTCAAACCATCAACATAAAGTACATTATCTATAAAAGTGGATGGAGTTATACGGATTTTACCAAGGCCCATAATCTGACCTTTACCATTATCACCGAACGTAACAACTCCTCCTTTCTTTTCTTCAAGGGTGATGAATTCTTCTTTGTCACCCGTCATATGTCTTGAGCAGCCACTATCAAGATACCACTTTCTCTTTGATCTCTTGGCCACAAGACATTCCTGCAATGAAATCAAACTTTATGTTTAGGTACCCAAGCTTTCTTGGGTCCTTCATGGTTAGTAGCAACAAATATTGTTCCTTTCGGAACCCATATTTTCTTCCCTTTAAAATTTAAATTCTTATTTGGTTTTTGTAAATTACATTCAAATGATTTATGCCCTTTTAAATTGCATTTAAAACAAGTGATGTTACTTTGGCTAGCACGTACAAAAATGTTTTTCAAAGATTTTTGTTTTCTAAATGTATTATATCCTAATCCAGCCTTATCAAAAACTGCTTTTTGACTATCTAAAATCATGTTTAGTTTAGTAGAACTTAAGGTGAATTTATCAACAATATCTTTGTATTTTTTAACTTCTTTCTTTAGAGATTCATTTTCTACAATGTGCTGTTCATTTCCAAAGATAGAGTTTGCATTTGCTTTTTCAAATCTTTTGTCAGATTTTCGTTTTCAGATTTTAGTATATTAATTTCATGAGTAAAATCATCCTTTTCTTTAAGAAATATTTCCTTTTTATCTTTTGAATCTTTAATTGCAAGCATCACTTCATTTTTCTCTTTAATTAAGTTTATGTTTTCAGTTTTCAGAGATTTATATTTCTTTTTCAAAATCTTAAAATCATCTACAAGTTCATTGAAGGCTTCAAATAATTCATCAAAAGCAAAATCATCACAGGGGTTTTCAGTACTTACCTCGTCGTCGTCATTCGCCATAAAACAAATGTTGGCAACCTCTTTTTGTTCTTCTTCGGAAGAAGATTCATCACTGTCGCTCCAAGTTGCAACATACGCTTTCTTCTTTTTCTTGAAAGTCTTTTTCAATTGCGGACAGTCATATCTATAATGCCCCGGTTTCTTACATTCATAACAGATCAAGGGGTCTTTCTCTTTGTCCTTGTCCTTATCTTTTTCCTTTTCTCCTTCCATCTTATTTCCAAATTTCTTTTTGTGGAAGGGTTTCTTTCTCCTCATAAATTTCTTAAACTTTCTTGCTAGAAGAGCTGTGTCTTCATCATCATCATCTCATCATCGCTGCTGCTATCTTCAACTTTTGCAGCCTTGAGGGCAATTGTCTTCTTCTTTTTGTTATCCTCCTCCACATGTTGCTTCATTGTCAATTCATGGGTCATAAGAGATCCAAGAAGCTCTTCCAAAGGTAGAGTGTTTAGATCTTTGGCTTCTTGAATGGCTGTCATTTTGGCTTCCCATGATCTTGGTAATGACCTAAGAATTTTGCGAACCAATTCAGCATTAGTATAGGTTTTTCCAAGACTCTTCAAACCATTAACAATATCAGTAAATCTAGTATACATGCATGTTATGGTTTCAGATTGTTCCATGCTAAACAATTCATATTTATGCACAAGTATATTAATCTTAGATTCTTTAACTTGGTTGGTTCCCTCATGGGTAACCTCTAATCTATCCCATATCTCTTTAGCGGAATTACAGGTAGAGATACGATTAAATTCATTAGCATCAAGAGAACAATATAAAACATTCATGGCTTTTGCATTAAGCTGAGCCATCTTCCTATCATTTTCATTCCAATCCCTTTCGGGCTTAGGAACTATAGAACCATCAACTAAGTGTGTGGGTGTACTAGGTCCATTAATTATGACACTCCACAATTCATAATCTGAAGCTTGAATGAATATCCTCATTCTTGCTTTCCAATATGAATAGTTGGAACCATTAAATAAGGGTGGTCTATTTGTGGAATGGCCCTCAGCAAAACTTGAGCTGGCTTGTGTTGCCATTTGGATCTTTCGCTCTTGATCGTGTGATCAATCAAAAACAAATGAGCACAAGCTCTGATACCAATTGTTGGCCCAGATGGCAACCCAAGAGGGGGGGTGAATTGGGTACTTTAAAAATTAAGCCTTTTAAAGTAATTTAAACTATTGATGAGAGGATGTAAACAATTAATTCAAGTTAAAGCACGATAGCAAGAGAGAGAGATAAATAAGCACGGCAAACACAGAGATTTTATAGTGGTTCGGTGTATCCAACACCTACGTCCACTCCCAAGCTCCACTTGGGTCCACACTATAATCTCCTCGATTACAGTCGAGTTGTTTTACAAGCTTACAACCCAAACTTGTTGTTTTCCCGGGATCACAACGAACCCAGCCGGTTTTACACGGGCTCACCAGCACAAAACCCAACACACAAGCTAACCTTAGCTTGTGACGAGGTAACACTACCTCCACTAATTCAACCCTCTGATTGAATTAGTAAACCACAAGATAAAAATATGAGTTTAATACAAAACAGCTCCTTTAGAGCAGATATTTCAAAATAAAAGCAAGGTTTAGAAGGGCCTGTTTAGATTTGATTTGAGTGCAGGCTTTTCTTCTTTTCTTCTTTTCCTCAACTCCTTTGAAGTGTGGAATCGGGCCTCAGCTCAGATTCTTCACGGATTGAATGTTGGAGTTGATTTGAGCTTTTTCTTTCTTTCTTTGAATGTTGAAAATCTCTTGATTTGATCTTGAATGGCTCTTGGATTTTCTTCTAGACTTTCTTGGATTGATGAACTTGAGCACAGATGAAGTTCCTTTGATTTCACACCTTTTCTTTCACTCTATTTTTGAATCTCGGATTTTTCAAATGACGCTCTATTTTTTCTCTTTTTCTGAAAGAATTTTCTTTTTCTCTCTTGATTTGTATATCTCTCTTTTGATTTGAAAACTGCATCTCTATTTATAGACTCTGCAAAAATATAGTCGTTAGAAACAAAGAAATCTAGCCGTTATTGAGAAATCTTACCGTTGACGCTGAGTTGGTATTCAGAAAAAATCACGCCCAGATTTGTTGGAGTCGGCTCTAACTTTAGGCGAGTCAGCTCGAAGACGCGATGCCAAAAATAGAAACAATCAGAAAGTTAAGGGGTCGACTCAACGAAAATAAGGTGTCGACTCCTGACAGTCGGGGGTCGACTCATGAAAAGCAAGGGGTCGACTCGAGAAGTGCTCAGAAAAATAATTCTCTGGTGTCTGAGCGGAGTCGACTCACACAGTCATGGAGTCGGCTCGACAAAAGGGGTCGACTTGAGAAATCACAGGGGTCGACTCGAGACAAACAGATATCTCTGTATACTGAGTGGAGTCGACTATGAAACTCTAGAGTCGGCTCTGGAATGTATCAAAAATCAGAGAATTTTCTGATTGACTTTGAAAATCGTTCCAGATTAATTTTTGACTTGAATATAATAAAATTGACATTAGGAATCAATTCAAGATATGTTCCAAAAACTCATTGATTGAGATATGAAGTATAAAATTTCTTTTTAAAAGCTTAAACATGGAGCTTGAAGCTACTTTCCAATTGATTAAAGTCATACTTAACATACTCATTGATTATGATAAATAAATTCATTGCTCATATAAATAAATTCATTGCATCTTTTAATATACTCATGGTTTTTGGTAATCATCAAAATCAATAAGATTGGAGCAACAATTTCTCAACAATCTCCCCAACAATCCCAAAGATGCACTTTTACGAGTTTACTTTCACCTGATAGCAGCAGAGGTTGTTGAAGGTCTCCTCCAAATTAGAGACATGATTGGAAGTGCAGATGCTTTTTGTCAGCATATCGTCTACATATACTTTCATGTTTTGCCCGATTTGATCTTTAAAAACCTTATTCATCAGTCTCTGATAGGTGGCTCCTGCATTTTTTAATCCGAAGGGCATTGCCTTATAACAATAGATGCCTTTCTCAGTTATGAAGATAGTATTTTCTTCAGCCTCCGGGTCCATCTTTATTTGATTGTATCTAGAGAAGGCATCCATAAAGCTAAGGAGTTCATGATCAGACATGAAATCTACCAACTGATCAATCCGAGACAGTGGGAAGCTATCTTTTGGACATGCCTTATTAAGGTCGATGAAGTCGATGCAGATCCTTCAGCTCCCATTCGCCTTGCGAACCATTATCATGTTGGCCAACCAATCTAGCTAGCATGCTTTCCGAATATGGCCGGCAGCGAGCAACTTATTGACTTCTTTGTCAATAGCTCTCTGTCTTTCAGGAGCAAAACTCTTCTTCCTTTGGTGGACTGGTCGATACTTTTGGTCAATATTAAGCTTGTGAGTAATCACCTCTGATAGTATGCCAGGCATATCCGATGCTGACCAGGAAAAGATATCTAAGTTGGCCCGCAAGAAGGCCAGGAGATGATCCCTGTCCTCCACGGAAAGAAGCTCATCGACCCGCACTGTCCTCGTTGGGTCATCTCCCAGTTGAAAGGTCAATAATCGCTCAGTTGGCTCCCCTCCCTTACTAGGCTCCCTGGGATCGGGTGATTCTGGAGCCAGTATGACCATCGCTTCCTGGGGGCTAGGAGTCGTATGATAGCACTGCTAGACCGGGTTTATTTCTCCTTGCATCTCGCTGATCCTATTGCTGGTTGGGAATCTAACAAGTAGTCGCTTGGTAGAGATGACCACGTCAAGGAGGTTCAGGCCAGGTCGGCCAAGTATGGCATTATACACCAAAGGCACTCGGATGACCAGTAACTTCATGAAAATCATCCTTTGACACTGTGGTGTTTTGGTCGTAACTGGTAGGTTAATCTCACCTTCCACCTTCATCGAGTCACCTATGAAATCAACCAAAGATGTCATCACCGGTTGGAGGGACCTAAGTGACAAGTTCATCCGAACAAAAGCATCATAAGTAATGATGTCAGCTGAGCTTTCACTGTCAACTAGGATTCTTTTTACAGGATGCTTGACAACCGTCATTAAAATGACGACACCATCATTGTTTACTTTATCCACCCCATGTAACTCTTCTTTAGGAAAGGGGATTGCATTCTCTAACCCTACATCTCCCCTTGGCATCTTGGACGCATAACCCACCCCCCAAAAAACTATCCCACCGTCTTCTTCGTTGGGGTGTTATCGACATTGGCTTGAGTAGGCGAAAGCTCCATCAGCGCCGAAATAGTTGGGGGTCCCTTTTGGACAAATTTCCCAAGGTATCCCCTTTGGATAAGTTCCTCGATGGTGCACTTTAGACTGTAATAGTTTTCAGTGTCATGGCCGTAATCCTGATGAAAACGGCAATAATGACTCTTGTCATGGGCGGCTCTTTTCTTCATCAGGGGAGGGCGCTGGAAGAATGGTTAACCTTCAATTTTCATGAGAATGTGAGACCGAGGAGCAAGGAGAGGGGTGAGCTCATCTTCCATGGGGACGAGACTTCGGCATCGGTTATCCGATCGGTGTGGAGGCTCAGGTTTCTTAGGGCGAGAGTGTCTGCTTGACTCCGTGCAGGTTGACCTCCTACTTAGCCCTCCCTCGGTCTTCCTTCGGGTGGAGTCGGCTTCGTCGGCGCAGAAATACTTTTTCGCGTGACTCAGGAGCTTGACATAGGAGCTAGAGGGCTTCTTGTTAAGGAAGAAGGAAAAACAAGAAGGATGAAGTCCTCGTTTTAACACCAGGGTTGCCACAGCATCATCCAGGTGATAGACCTCAAGGGCAACCGTTTTAAAATGGGCCATGAAGTCTCTGAGAGATTCTCCTTCTTTCTGCCAAACGAAAAACAGGCTGTTCGTCACCTGAGGGATCCTCTGACAGGCATCGAAATGTGCCAAGAAGGTCCTCTCTAACTGTCGGAAGGAATTAATACTGTGCGGAGACAAGCGAAAGTGCCAAGCGCGCAGCCTTCCGTAGGATAGCGGAGAAAGCCTTGCATAAGAGGGCATCAGTCGTCTCTTAAACTTGCATGAGAGCCTTGTAGCTCTTGAGATGATCGAGTGGATCCATTATACCATCATATGGATTCAGCTGAGAAAGGCAAAATTTGAAGGAAATAGGCTCCTTCAGGATATGGCGAGTAAAGGGAAGATGGGTATCGTAATCTACCTTCAACTGGTTATTGATCTTCTTATTGAGCTTCTCTAACCGCCGATGGTGCTCGTCCAAACGCCTCTCCGCTTTGTGGTTGATGATTGACACCTTCTTTGATGATTCAAAAGATAAATAAGAAGAGGAAGAGCATGGATGGTGATACCTCCGTTTAGGCTCCTTCCCGTGCCATTGCCTGAGGGAAGAGTCACCCGAGCTATGAGCGGGGGATCGTGATCTCTTGAGGATCCCTTGGTGGTGTCATCTAGGTGAGACACGATGGCAGCGAGTCTCTCGCTGAGGAGATCTTCCCTGAGTAGATTGTTGGCTGGTTGGTGCAATTGCTGCAGGTGGTGTAGAAGGCCTGAGCTGATGCTGGGTGGCCACAGACTGTTGCTCTTGTAGTTCGTGAACCACCGCAATCAAGGTCTGGACTTATTGAGTAAGTGCGGCCAGTTGTTCAACTTGAGTAGCTATAACTGGTGGTGTAGAAGGAGCAGGAGGGTTAGCCTCCTGCTGCTCTGCATGTTAGAGATGCCTCCTAGCATGACTAATGGAAGCCTCCCGAGCATGCATTACCACCATCTGTTGTCATAGAGGGAGTGAGGGCTTGTAGTTTAGTGTCACAGAACTTTGCTCTCACCCCCTTCCTGGCACGCCAATCTGTTGACGCCTGGTCACCGATGATGATCGTCAGAGAGCATCGTGAGGTCATTGGTGAAGCTTTCTCTGTTATGAGGGGCCTGCAAGAAGTCCCAGGGCTGAAAGTTCCAGTGGGGACCCTCCAACGGTCAAGTCAATGGCCAGGATCATAGCCGTAAGCTTGAAGAAGCTTGAATGAAAAGAGTTAGAGATGAAAATGCTCTTTGAGTGCTTCAGTATTCATACCTCACCAAGGGTCTCTCTTACCTAATTTATGGACCCTTGTTCCTATCCAGGGGTCAGCCACATGGAGTTCCATGAAAGAGAGACGGTTGGTGGGCCTAGTCTTATCAGGTATGCGGGCCAAAGACGATTGGTGGGCCTGGTCTTGTCAGATACGCAGGCCAAAGACGGTTGGTGGGCCTGGTCTTGTCAGGTGCATGGACCAGATGGTTGGTGGGCCTAGTCTTGTCAGGCGCGTGAGCTAGATGGTTGGTGGGCCTGGTCTTGTCAGGTGCGTAGGCCAGATGGTTAGTGGGTCTGGTCTTATCAGGCGTGTGGGCTGCAAGTAGTTGGTGGGATTGGCTCACGTTGAGCGTGTGGGCTGCAAGTAGTTAGTGGGGTTGGCTCACGTGGGGGTCACGTGGGCATTGTGACCCATTCGGAAGTTGATGTAGAGGCTGATGTTGTAGCTAGTGTTGAGGCCGATTCTGAAGTAGGAACCGCCTCGAACAGGAACTGCCTCAGAGAGAAAGGGCCGCCTCGGAGGAGGGTCATCTCGAGAGAAAGTGCTGCCTTGGAGCGGGGCCATATCGGAGAGAAAGGGCCACCTTGGAGCGGGGCCATCTCTTTTGGTCTTTGCCATCAGTTAGCCTTGACCGTTAATACTTACGTGGCACCATCAGCCACATCAAAATTCATTTATGAGAAAAGTAAATCTGGCCAAATCAAATGGTGCTCTAGCATTTAAAACCAACTTTCAAATAAAATTCTTCATAACGCATCCAACCTCTGCTTCAACACTTATAATCTTGAATATTGAAATACTCCTGCAGCCAAAAAATATATCAAATTCCGAAGTCTGGCTTTATGTGGAGCATTACAAGCATGGAATCCTATACTTGTACTTGTCAGCAGTATATATCAAACGCAAAAGTCCGGCTTTATGTGGACCATGGCATTCCCTGCTTTCAAAGTTACACCTCAGTGCACCATCAACTTGAGATTCAACTTTAATTGAATGTGTTGGCTACAAATGTTTTGTACAACGTTAACCAACAAAATGAAATGCTTTGAGTTCAAATAAGATGTGGAAACCATAGGCTTCTCTGTTTCTTAGAGAATTAGCAAATAACGCAAACCAAAGGAACGGTATACAGGCAATCCATATAATGTTTTTGTCAAGCAGTTCTTCAGCTAGTTCTCTATAGGCTTGGCTTGACTGCACAATGCTCAAACATTTAAATTTGCGTAGATTTATTCAATAGAATTTGCAAATATCTCAGAGAAATGTATGGTTTCTTTTATTTTGATTGAGAAGGACATGTGTAACAACCCGGACCCTAAGCTCGCAGCACCCATGGACCGTTCCGTTACAAGAAAGCAAGACGGATAAGGCCTACACCAACTTGGGCCACCACAGCCCAAAAGGGATTCAATTGGTGCCTTGTCCTTCTTGCTTTATCAGATATAAACTACTCAACCAACTCCCAATTTCCTCATACGGGACTATTGAAAGGGTATCACAATCTATCCCCTTACAGAGGCGACGTCCTTGTCGTCAGAGGGGTAATTGATCACAACCACCAGGTAGGCAGGATTTTAGAGGTGACCCCCACAGGTTCAAGAGGTGGCTTCTATCCCCCATGGATGTAGTACTTTGTCTGTGTGACACTTAACTCCTGCACTTCCGGCTGGTGCATGGCTCTGATACCATATTGTAACGATCCGGACCCTAAGCCTGCAGCACCCACGGGCACGTTTCGTTATAAGAAAGCAAGACGGATAAGGTCTACACTAACTTGGGCCACCACAGCCCAAAAGGGATCCAATTGGTGCCTTGTCCTTCTTGCTTTATCACATATAAATCATTCAACCAACTTTTAATTTTTCGATATGGGACTATTGGGAAGGATATCACAACATGACACTCCGCAATAAGCTCCTGAAAAGTCTTGGTTTCACAGATTACAACCAGGATACTACGTACATTCCAGTTTGCAGCCTCAAGGTACAATTCTCCCTGCATTTATATGTTAACAAAACAGTCGAGAAACAGAGTGAAATATGACTAACACTTAAAAGATGGTATCTTCGATGCCTTTAGAATTCTTGAAGTATGCTGACAACAGCAGCACAATCCTCCTCAGTAGGGGATGCAGATGTATAGTGTTGACTTTTTTACCATTTAAAAAAAAATTAAAAAAATAGAAAGATATAAAGACCCCATGCGAGAGCTTTAATTGCTCGCGTGGAGTCAGAACGCTCGCTAGAGCGTTCGCGGAACGCTCAGCAAGCGTTCTGTGATTTTCAGAAATGCTCGACTCGATCGTGCTTACGATAGGAGGATCGGATCGAGTCGGATCGTTGTACCTTAGGGATAAATCGCTAACAACCCGTACAAGGGGGCGAAAACTTATCCTTAGGGCAATGTCTAACATGCCTCGACCAGTTTGATTCTTTTTAACTTTAGTTTATATTTTGAATTTAAATTTTAAATTAATTTTCTAGCATTTTCTAGAAAAGGATTTTTTGCAAAAATCAAAACAATTTTCTAACAGCTAAGGACAAGTCTTCCTATCATTAGAAATTGCTAGATTTTATTATAATTTTTTTTTAAAAAAAAAGTGTTTTGAATTTAAAATTTAAAATTCAAAATTCAAATTTGAAATTTAAATTTTAAAATTTTTAAAAAAATTTGAAACTCAAATTCAAAATTGAATTATTTGAGTTCATTTTGCTTAGTGGTTTTATTATTATTGCAAGTAGTTTCTAGATTTAATTCTTTTGAGTTTAAATTTAAAATATAGAAATATCTAAAAAATCACTAATTTAAAAATTTAAATTATAAGGCTAAACCTTCAACTTTTTGGTTGTGCAGAACGAATTAAGCAACCAACCTTTTTTCAAAATGGGTTTTGATGATTTTAGTACAATCAAACCTGAAAAATTTAATGGATCATTTTTTAGGAGGTGGCAAAGCCAAGTGAAATATTGGCTTACCACTTTAGGCTTATTTTCTGCCATAGAATTACCAGAACCTAAATCCAACACTCAACAAGGTTCTTCTAGTATAGTTGATACTTCCTCTTCATCAACATCAAAAGCACCCCAAGAAATAGATTTTCATTGTAGACAGAATTTTAAGTGCCCTATCTGATAATCTTTATGATGTCTACCTTCCTACTAAAATTGCTAAGGAACTTTGGGATGCCCTTGAGGCTGAATATGGGATGGATGATGCTGGTCTAGATCGATTCACCATCTCAAAATTTTAAAATACATAATGGTAGATTCTAAACCTATTAGTATTCAAATTCATGAATTCCAAGATTTTCTTAGAAAGTCAGAATTGACTGGTTGTAGTTTTTCTGAAAACTATATGGTCCAAGCCTTAGTAGATGTCCTTCCACCATCTTGGTCATCCTTTACTCGAGAGCTAAGCCATAAGCAAGGTAGCTTGACCCTAACAGAAGTGATTAACTCTATTAGGATTGAAGAAGAACACCGACTTAAGCTCAATCAAAATCAAAAGACCGACCTTGGACCTAAAATCAATATGACCGAGTCAAATCCAACTCCAAATCAATTCAAACCTAAGGGAAAGAATTTTAAGAAGAGGAAATTCCAATCTAGATCCAACCAATCATACAAACCTCCTCAGAACCGATCAATCAGAACCGACCGAATCAGAAGTCAAAGAATTATAAAGGCACATTTTGCTTTGTGTGCGGAAGGACAAATCATGTGGCGAAGGACTGCTACCACCGAAAAACTGAACCATTGAGAAAATCATCTAAACCACAAGTTAACATGGTTGAGAGTGGTGCTGAGCCTTCTTTCAGTCGGTAAATTCAAAATTCTTAATTAACTCAACCAATCTTCTTGTGATTGGTGGCTTGATTCAGGAGCTAATGTTCATGTTTGTTTTGATCGCTCCTGGTTCTCCACCTTTCAGGAATCAAGTGGAGGAGGTGTGACACTTGGGAATAACTCTTCAGTACAAGTGCTTGGGAAAGGTCAAGTGGATCTAAAGATGACATCTGGAAAAATCCTAGTCCTTCATGAAGTGCTGTTAGTTCCTAGTGTTAGAAGAAATCTGATTAGTGGATCTCTCCTTATATCTAGAGGATATAAAATTGTTCTAGAGTCAAATAAAGTTGTAATTACTCGTAATAATGAGTTTGTTGGTAAAGGCTTTGTATGTGAAGGTCTTTTTAAATTAAATGTATCCTCTAAGTTATCTAATAAAAGTCTCTTCTTTTTAATGTTGAATCTTCAAATGTTTGGCATAGTAGACTTGGTCATGTGAATTTTGATCGTATTCATTACATGACAAATCTTAATCTAATTCCTAAAGTTCACATTGATAGAAAGTTTAAATGTGAGATTTGTATTCAAGCCAAGATGCCAAGAAAACCTTTTAAATCAGTAAATAGGAGTTCAACGCTTCTTGAATTAGTCCATAGCGATGTATGTGACTCTACCAAGTTTCCTACACGGGAGGAAGTCGTTACTTTGTAACATTCATAGATGACTTCTCTCGATATTGTTACATATATTTGATAAAATCTAAGATGAAGTATAGATAAGTTTAAGATTTATAAGAGAAGCTGAAACCCAAACTGAGAAAAAGCTTAAGAAATTTAGGTCAGATCGCGGTGGTGAATATACCTCAAATGAAATGACTCTATTTTGTCAAGAATATGGGGTTATTCATGAAGTTACACCACCATACTCTCTCAGTCCAATGGTGTAGCTGAACGAAAAAATCGTACATTAATGGATATGGTTAACTCAATGTTAATAAGTTCAGGCATACCGAGAACTTGTGGGGGGAAGCTCTTTTAGCTGCATGTTATATTTTAAATAGGATACCCTTTAAGGATAGTCCTAAAATACCTTTTGAGCTTTGGAAAGGTAGAACACCAGGCTAGATTATCTTAAAGTGTGGGGATGCTTAGCTAAGGTAGGAATACCTGAACCTAAGAGAAGAAAAATAGGACCTAAAACTATAGATGCTATCTTTATAGGTTATTCCTTAGATAGCAGTACAAATAGGTTCCTAGTGATAAACTCTGATATAAGTGGCATCTCAAATAATACTCTTATCGAATCTAGAGATGCTACTTATTTTGAAAATATTTTTCCTTTCAAGAATCAAGTACCAAATCAACTCTCTTCTAATCCTTTCTTGGTTCATGATTCTTTTAAAGCTGGGTCCTCTAATGAGTCAAAGAAAAGGAAAAGATCTAATCCTGAAGGTGGACCTTCTGAACTTAGAAAAAGTTCAAGGATAAGGAAAGAAAAAGATCTTGGTGAAGGTTTCTTTACTTTCCTAGTCGAAGGCGAACCTTCTTCTTTTTCAGAGGCGATGTCTTCTCTGATGCTCCTTTTTGGAAGGAAGCTATTTTTCTGAGTTTAATTCAATCTTACAAAATGAAACTTGGATCTTATCTGATTTACCCCCTGGAAGCAAACCTTTAGGGTGTAAGTGGGTATTTAAGAAGAAATTTAGACCTGATGGTTCAATAGAAAAGTATAAGGCTAGATTAGTAGCCAAAGGGTATAACCAAAAGAAAGGGTTAGATTTCTTTGATACATATTCTCCTGTAGCTAGAATAACAACCTTAGATTACTTCTTGCCATTGCTTCCATTCATAAGTTAATTATTCATCAAATGGATGTGAAGACTACGTTCCTAAATGGAGATCTTGAGGAGGAGATCTATATGGAACAGCCTAAAGGTTTTGTTGTAAAGGGACAAGAAGACAATGTTTGTAAACTTATCAAGTCCCTTTATGGTCTTAAACAGGCTCCTAAACAATGGCATGAGAAATTTGATCAAATTATTCTATCTTTTGGATTTCAAATCAATAATCATGATAAGTGTGTTTATTCTAAAATCATCGACAATGATTGTGTAATCCTTTGCTTATATGTAGATGATATTTTAATTTTTGGAACATCTCTTGAAATTATTTCAAGTGTTAAATCTTTCCTCTCTTCTAAGTTTGATATGAAAGATTTAGGTGAAGCGGATGTAATCCTAGGGATGAAGCTTATCAAGTCCCATGAAGGGATAGCTCTCTCTCTTTCTCATTCTATAGAAAAATTGATCAAGAAGTTTGGTTATTCCAATCTTAAATCAATATCTACTCCTTTGGATCCTAGCTTTCACTTAAAGAAAAATTTAGGTGACCCAATTAATCAATTAAAGTATTCTCAAATTATAGGATCTCTCTTGTATATAGCAAACAGGACAAGATCTGATATTGCTTATGCCGTAGGAAGGCTTAGTAGATATAATCAAAATCCTGATCAATCTCATTGGGTAGCCTTAGAAAGAGTGTTCCGATATTTAAAGGGAACACTTAATCTCTCTTTGATGTTCACTGAATACCCTGAGGTGGTTGAGGGTTACAGTGATGCTAATTGGGTCACTGATTCTCATGATTTAAAATCAACCACCAGATATCTCTTTCTTCTTGGCGGTGCTGCTATTGCTTGGGGATCCACTAGGCAAACTATCATTTCTAGAAGCACCATGGAGGCCGAGTTGATAGCTTTGGATACCACCTGTAATGAGGCAGAGTGGATAAAAAATCTAATATCAGAGCTACCTTTGGTACCTAAGCCAGTTCCAGCTATATCAATCCATTATGATAATAAGGCCGCAATTGAACTGACAAATCAAAAGAGTACAAATAAAAAGATGAATCGCCATATACGGCTTCATCATAAGTCTATAAGACAACATAAGAAAAATGATGTTATCTCTTTGGAATTTGTCAAATCTGAGAAGAATTTGGCAGATCAATTAACCAAGGGATTATCTAGGAGTGGAGTCCTAGATTCATCGAGGGGGATGGGGCTTAAGCCCATTATTTGGTCACCAGCAGTGGATACCCAACCTCTGTGATTGGAGATCACATGAATGAGGTTCAATGTGGTAGAAACGAAGCTGATTGAGTGATCGTGTTAGAGCACAAATTTTGAAAAAAAAATTTCAACCCATCCCTATGATGAGTGCTCTTATAAAGTGACAAAGTAAATTTGTGTAAGGTTGAGTGATTCTCTTAATGGATCTGAGGTAGGTTATCTGCAGGATATTAGTCACAAATACCCTTGGAGGATTCACCTATATGAGAATTATCACATGAGGCGTGACTAAAGGTTTGGGCTAACCTTAAGAAATTCTCATGAAAAATCAAGGTACTAAGCGCAAGACCTTTAATATGCGCTGACCGCTTAAACCCAATTGATTCATGTTGTGTGTATGATTAGTAGAAGTCTGAGTCAAGGACCTAGTTCAAGGTCTAATCCACTATGGTTCCTTCAGATGTATACAATCAACACTAAGTGAGGTTCAAGTCCACAGGACACCTCACCTATTGCGCAGTATAAGATGCCCTAAAATTTTTGGTATATTAATTTTATTATTTATTTTATTTTATTTTAAAACTTTTATGGGGATTGTTGACTTTTTGCCGTTTTAAAAAAAGGAAAAAGTTAAAAAAATGGAAAGAAATAAAGACTGTATGCGAGCTTAATTGCTCGCGTGGAGTTAGAACGCTCCGCGAGCGTTCCGTGATTTCTGGAAACGCTCGCGTTTGCTCGATTTGGGAGGAATGGTAACAAGGCCTAACAGCCTAAAATATATATATATATATATATATATATATATATATATACTAAGAAAAAAAAGTAGGAACATATAAGTAAGAAAATATAAATTCTAAAAGCATTTTTCAATTGTTAAAGATTCTGTTGATGCAAGTGATCCTGTTGCTGCAAGTGCTTGGAGTTGGGAGTCTGTCTCTACAAGGAAGTAGGTCTCAACAAGGAAGTCTGTCTCAACCTACTGGTAAAAGCTACTGATGGTAAAATATTTATTTAACTATTTTTATTATTATATTTTTATTTGGGCATCTGAAGTATCATTGGGTTTGCACCTCCACCCGATGTGCTCACGATAGGAGGATCGGATCGAGCCGGATCGTTGTACCTTGGGGACAAATCGCCAACAACCCGCACGAGGGAGCGAAAACTTGTTCTTAAGGCAATGTCTAACATGCCTCGACCAGTTTGATTCTTTTTAACTTTAATTTATATTTTGAATTTAAATTTTAAATTAATTTTTTAGCATTTTCTAGAAAATTTTTTTTTTGCAAAAATCAAAACAATTTTCTAACATATAGTTCTTGAGTTAGATGACTTGTTTAAGTGGGAGATATCCACATAAACCTAGAAAATCAACAGCAAGAAATGAAGGCATCATCAATTTGCTGCAAGTCCAAAGCTTCATATAATCAATAACTAACAATGCCCATCCTAGTTGCACTACAAGCGATCATCATGTTGTCTGTAACTCAAGTTATGCACCCAAAACCCATGTCAAAAAATCAAACCCAAATTAAATTGTCTCACAAGATTCTCCAAGGGCAAGTCACTTGTCTGCATATGGGGTTCACAAAACAATTGCTGAGCACCATTCAGCCTCTCCCCACCCTTAATTTGTTGGACATGTCTCCATTTATTCTTCCATATAATAGAGGTAGGTAGTGAACATAAAATCTACAGATTGCATCATCTACATCTATTTCAATCGTGGTCATATACTCATATATTGTTCCATTGAATCAGAAGCAATCAAGAAATACATATATTATTAAATCAACAAAAGCATATAACAATCACAGGGAATGGCTTTTAAATTATAAAAATCTCATTTTCCACACATAAAATTGGATCTATGCCAGAGTCAAAATAAAGGTAAGCATCTTTTTAAGCAAATCAACGCAAATACATCTCAAACTATGTCTCAACTCAACTCAACTCATCCTTTTCCAACTACATGGGGTCGGCTGCATGAATCTGCTTTGTTCGTTCTATTCTATTCAAGATTAAGTCGATACTCAAATTATAAATAGTTATATTTTTTTAATTAATTTTATTCATGTTAGTCTAAATTTATCTTTATCTCTATTGTTACCATGAATTATTAAAAGAATACTCTTTCTAATTGCAACACTCTGTTCACATGTGATAGCATCTCCGCACCCACCTAACAAACGTAGTCATTTTTTCGGCAAATGAACCGAAGGTGTCTATCTTTAACAAAATCAAACCAGTAAAATCAACTATAAATCACTGAAACTCAAATATTAAAAACCATGAGAAATCAAGCCATCAAATAAAAAGCTTAACTAGATCAAGTTAAAGGAAAGAAATCATTTTTAGGGACCTCATCGGTGACATCGGAGGAGAGCCGGCCGTTCCAATCGGGCTTTACCACGAACCACACCGCCTGGTCCTCCCGGCTGCGGGAGTAGAGGGGCTTCTCCTTGAGCGCCATCTCCTCGGTGGCGGAGAACTCCGCCGACGAGGGTTCCGAAGAGACTAGGGTTCTCCTCCTCCTCTCCTAAGAGAGCAGAAGGGCGAGAAGCCGATTGGCGTTGGCGGGGTGGGAATAAGCGGGATGGTCGCGATGATGCAAAGAGGTTAGCGTTTACGACGATAATCGGTGTCGCGATTGCCGGCATCTTTTTCTGAATCCCGACTTGCGTCCTCGATATATAAATTTGCCGTTCTGCCAGCGAGCGAGAGCCGAACGGAAGAAGCTCTCTTCGCGCGGAAGGGATGGAATTTGGAAGACTTGAAGTTCAGTTGCTTTCACCAAAGATCGAATAAGTATGCCACGTGTTCTGAAATTACATAAGAATAGTCATATTTTTCAACTTTTTCAATTTTCGTAACGGTTCTAATTATTTTTTTTTCCTCCTTATATATTTAAATCATGCCAAACCTCTGATAGAAAAAAAGTTAATATCCTTTTATTTTGAGAAGGACTCGAAAGGAGAGATTAAAAAAAAAAACTCTATTTATATTACAATTTTGGTAATTCTATGAATAGCAAGAGTATTTCACATCTTCTAAAATTGAAATAAAAAAATCTTATCATTCTACTGCAAACAAATGATTATCTCTCAAATTTTCAACTTTTATGATAATATTACAAAAACTTATAAAAAAAAGGAATTTAAATTTATTTAAATTATAGAATAATATATCAATAAATTTAGAATAGTTCTATTAAGAAAGCATGCTGCATCTAATCCATGCTCATATTAGTTTCAAATTTTTTTATATCTCAAATCTTTAATAATAGGCACAACTGTATGCATTTTTAATGTTCATGTGCATTAGAAGAAATATTAGATAAAAATGACATAATTTGATGAAAAAAATATTACACCTATTCTATGCCAAGACTTTTAAAAATAGTTTATATTAAAAAGTTTTTAGAATTAGTAATGGGCATTAACATATGTAACACAATTAAAACCAATTGAAATAGTTATGCCATTGGTTATTTATGCATCCATTTGGATATAATATTTGAAACGAGTTTTTATTTATGATATCTCAATTTATAAAATAAAGAAGGTAGATAGAAATCATGGTATTGTATTTGGAATAGCTTATAAAAACTTTTCATGGAGTGGTTTCCCCACATTGGCTTTCCTTGAAATGGTTAGTTGTAGATGTTGAGAAGTTGTGATGTATGCTATTATGATTAAAAGACTGAGTCTAGAGTTGCACTTTATATTCTTAAGATAATTTCGTTCACACGGATGCTTACGGATTCCAGAATACAACGGTCTTCTTCTGATGAAAGTAGTACTACAATTCACCAAAATAGTGAACCAAAAAAAAAATTGCTATACTCTCTTAACTTTAGAGTATGCAAGTATTTTTGAGTTCTGGAATGAGAATGGCATGCTCTATATATAATCTTAAGGTGTCTATTGGATGCATCCCTACAAATTTGATTTTTATCATCTAATTTGATCGGATGTGATCAAGAGACGTGAATGAAGGGTCTTATCAGCCTTTAATACGTTGATTCTTAATCGTGATTTGATGATCACTCGATCCTATAAGCTGATCCACGATCCGATACATTGATTCATCATCGTGATCTGATGATCACGTGATCCAATGATCACGTGATCCGATAAGTCGTTGCACGGCTTTGATACGCCATTTCATGATCGGGATGATCGTCTTATCATCAATGGTCTACAGATGGTCAACCATCTCTTATCCAACGATCAATTATCATTCAATCGAACCAATTCCAACGATCAATTTGATCCTTGATCCAATCATCGTGATCAATGGTCAATCATTTGATCTTAGCCCTTCATCTTAATCTAATCAGTCTTCATCGTCGGATCCTTATGATCAAAAAATTTTTTAAGGCTCCTTATGCTCCTCACGATGATGCAAAGTGCACTTACAAAGAGCCCATTACGCATCATCCTCTAGCTCTTTACCTATGGTGAGCCTAGGAAACTATACATAATGGAAGGGGCTTCCATATAAGTGAATCATCTTTACTCAAAATTTTTGATGTGAGACTAAACATTATCAATTTCTTATTCAAACATTAATGGGTAATGGATATTCAAGGCTCATTTCTTAATAGTAGGCTCATAGGCCCAATTCACAATAATAGGCTCATTACCTAATAAATTTTTCAAAAAAGAAAAATTCTTGTTGTGCCATCCAATCCTCGTATTTCACCGTCATTGAGTCATTAATGCACAAGCAATTTATCGTTGCCTCTAGGTGGAAAATAAGTAAGAAAGTCTTGCCAAGTTGGTGTTGGTTATGATATTGTACAGGTGATCATGATAGGACCTCGCACGAAAAGAAAGGGAGGGCTTCTAATCGTATTGCTGGTTCTGGATTTGTCATTCATGGGCCAGAGGGACAGTTACTTGCGGCTGGTGGTCATAGTTCTGTTGATATTTCGGTGCCTATGGCGGAGCTCCAGGCTGCCTGGAAGGGTATCACTCATGCTGTACGACAGTTGGGATATCGCAGGTTGATCATTGAGGGATACTCTATTACGATTATCAGATGGATAAGGCAGGACGAGATTTCTTCTTCTGTTCTCAATCCTCTGATTAGAGATATTAGAGTCTCCCTCCAGGCTACTACTGCCTTAGTAATTCGACACATTTATAGGGAAGCCAATACAGCGGCCGATTGGGTTGCATCTTTTGTTGCTAGCCATCCCGGTCAGTGGAATTGGTATGTTGGTGTTCCTTGCCCTGTTATTTTGCATCAAATTTTGTACTTCGATATTTCGGGTTTGACTCGCATCAGAGTGGTGTGATCGCCCACCTGTAACAAAAAAAAAAAGGAAGGGCGAAGTGGCTGGTGATGATAGCCGCTGCCGGCACCCGCTCTTTTAGCAAAATTAGCCATGCAACTGTGCTCCGCGTAGCGCCCATATAATTACTGACCTAATAATATATATGAAACAAAATAAATTAAATTTTATTAGATATAAATAAATTATTTTTTAAAATTATTAATATATATTTGATTTTTTTAAAAGCTAATTAATACAAAAGCAGCATGATAGATGTCAAGTCCTATTATTGAAGTTCAAAATTGAGAGATGAAAATTAAATATCATATATGTCAGATTTGTGGAGCCTACTAAATGATATCGTTTAGTTTTGTAGCTTTGATGGCACGCTTGCAAAGGCTTACTATTTATTTTTTATCGCACCTTGTTGCAGTTCCTTTTAGGATTTAATCAATGTTTTAAAAATTAGATCGGACAACGAACCAACTTAATATTTGGGTCATAGGTCATTCGGTTTAACTGAATGAATCGATTTGATCGGACCAGATAATATTATAATTAAATTTTAATTTAATAATATAAAATAATTTAAATATAATATAATTTAAATAAAAAATTAAAAAATCTAAAAACCGGGTTGGATTGATTGAAACCCGGTTGGTTCAATAAATTTTTTCGATTTTTACCGGGTCATATAAAAGTCAATTTTAATAATAAAACCGGACCGAACTGATGATCGATTCTCGGTTGGACCGATCGGTCCGATCCGATTTTCAAAACATTGGATTTAATATGAAGTTGATATATTTAAATTATTTATAAATAAATTTAAATAAATTTAATTTAATTTATTAAATATGGTTAATAAATAAATCAAGTTACTGATTGATCTACTAATTCAAAACTAAACTATAATTGATTAAATTATTAAGTAGATTAATTCATATAATCCGATCTATTGTTTTATATGATTCATTAGACCTATTTATTTAAATTAATATTATTTTTATAATAAACTATTATTTTATAATGATAATTATATATTTTTTTTAATAAATTTTATATTATTTTTTTAATAATTTTTTTTGCTTTAGTTATAATTTTGAATATATAGTTATTTTATAAGTAAATTGATATTAATATTTTATATAGGTTATATTTGTTACTCATATTATATGAGTTATACAAATCATATGAGTTATATGAATCATATGGGTCATGCATTTCGTATTGATCCGAGCACAATATGATTATTAAATGAGTCATACAGACAGTGGCTTATAATTTGTATAATATTTGATGAGGGTCATATTAAAATTTTTAACTTAAAGTAATAAATAAATTAGGTTTGAATTGATTTATGTATTGCTTTGAGGTTGCGTTTGGTGCATCATCAGGTAATCATGAATGAAAATATAGATTATCTATAAGATAGATTACCACTTGATAGATTACTAGTAATGTTGATTACTGTGTTTGGTAATATTGATTATTATGTTTGGTAAACCAAATTGCCAAGTTATATAACATCAAATTTTTAAATATTCTTAAATTAAATTTATTAAAAATTTATATATTAGTATATTTGATTTAAAAATATATATTTATAAATGATAATGTTTAAAAAAATTATATTTATAAATGATATTCGAAGCGGCAGTGAATATGCCATAGGCTACCGATCGAAAGAAGGTTCACAGTCGTGGGGCCATTTGGCGGCGGAGATCCTGAACATGTGGCTCGGGACCTTCGACATGAAGGTTCAAGTGAGATCGGTAGAGGAGGATGCAAGTAGGGAGCAGAAAGGGCAATCTTGTTAAAAAATAATTTATCATATTATCATATTTATGGTAAAGTGGATAACCTAAATTACGTATCAAGCTTAGTTATTCATTGGCTCTTTCTTAATTACCGATAATTTATCCACATTATCGGCTATTAAATGTATCCTGAAATTGATCGATCCTGCCAAATAACGTGGGAAATGCAAACTACATCCATAACAGAAGAGATCGCAATCAAGAGCAGTAGATCATACAAAACATTTGATCCATTCTATATTTTAAAATGCTATATATCCTACTCTTTTCTATCTGGCCAGCAAGTCTCTACCCTCTTTCCAAAGACGGAATTCTCCTCCTCTAATCCTACAACGCAGGCCTCCTATCCCTATATATATATACAATAGCGTCATGTCTTATAATTTTAGCCACCAATGCTCGTGGGTTGCCTTGGCCATCTCGGCCATTTGGGCCTATGCAGCCACGTCCCATTCAATTAGCGACATCCCCATGACCTTGAGATACGAGCAATGGATGGCTCAACATGATCGAGTGTATGTGGCTGAGAAGGAGCAGCGGTACCAAATCTTCAAGGCTAATGTGAGCACGTCGAGTCTGTCAACAAGGCCGGTGGCCGGAAATACAAGCTTGGAATCAACCAGTTCGCAGATCTGACCAACGAGGAGTTCAAAGCATCTCGCAACGGATACAAGCCCAAGATCGTGAAGCCGGCCAACACCTTCAGGTACGAAAATGTGACAGCCGTGCCCGGTTACATGGACTGGAGGACCGAAGGTGCTGTTACTGCCATCAAGGATCAAGGCCACCACTGTGGTAACGAAAAGTTTACAATATATTACTTATAATTCTCCAATGTCACATTAAGTGGTTACTTGACTAACGAACGCACACGATAGGATCCTGCTGGGCATTCTCTGCTGTGGCGGCGACCGAAGGTATTACAAAGCTTACCACCGGCAAGTTGATCTCTTTGTCAGAGCAAGAGCTTGTGGACTGCGCTGTTAATGGCGAGGGCCATGGATGTCATGGGGTTCCAATCGATGATGCTGACGACAGAGAGTAACTATCCTTACAAGGCATCAGATGTCATGGATCTATTTTTTGTTTACATTTTTGTTTAAATATTTTGTTTAAACTCATCATATAACATTTTTGTTTACATTTTTTTTAAAAAAAATTAAAGAAATTATGTTTTTTTTTTTCATGTATGGAATGTTAAATTTTGATTTGATTTATTAAAATTATTATCATAAATTGCATTGATCAATTAGAGTATAGTTTTAATAAATTAGGTCTAACAAGTTGAGATCAGGCTGCTCGGGCAAGCAAGCACTTCTAATTTTATTGTCGTAATAGTGTGCAAACTAAAAAGGTTTTAGTTATGAAATTGTCATCCTTCTAGTTTGAGCTCTAGAATTGAATCTTGGGAGGCGTATTTACCCGGGCTATAGGAGATTTAAAAAGAAAATGCTAAAAAAGTATTCTAAAATAAGCATAAAAAAGCATTGATTTAGCTAAATTAAGCAACACAATGTTAATAAATTTTGTGAGTTGAGCAATTGTTTGAGATCGCCCCACCCTCTGAGTATTTGGCCCACCCATAATAAAAGGCAAAGAAACTTATCAAAAGCATTCTAGAAAATATACCTAATTTTTTAAAAAAATAATTTGAGCTAGGGTGACAACCCAGTCCCAAAATTTGAGCTAGGGTGACAACCCGCCGCATGCCAGGCATGCAAGGCGTCTCGAACTTCATCACATAAATCAATATAAAGCAAGAATTCAAATCCATGATTTATTACAAACCATAATTATCAGTCTTGGGCTACCTGCTCTACAAACAAGCAATACTGAACTATAATGGAACTAAGTTTATTTAATAGAAGCTCCGTCTATCCCAAATATCCTTCTTCATTCCTGAGGCTCTGAAAAACATTGTGAGAATTCTATGAGCTCACACTCAATAAGTAAGCCTAATACAATTTCAAATTACATTTATCATGCTATCAGCATATTCATGTCATCAGATCAAAATAATTTGGAAGCTTAATTAAATAATAAATACTAGAATATGCAATGTAAACCAAACACTATTTATATTGTCATGTTTTTCTTTATGTATCCCACGGTCCTACGGCACTCATCTTGTGTATCACTCTTAAATGCCCCCTAAGAGGAAGGGTCCTGTTACTAGTATTATGCCATATCATAATCTGTCATATCATAATCTATCATATCATAATCTGTCATATGAGAACCGCAATGACACATAAATTTTTATTGTCATTATCATAATTGCACATTATCATCTCGATAGTAACAACATAATTTTGCAAGATTAACATAATTACATTTAACTGTAAGTTTACAATTTACAAATTAAATAATCTATAAAATTATAATACTTGGCTTACTTATCTCAGCATGCAAATTCCAATTGATAACCCAGCTATTTGGATACCTGGGTACCTACAGTATCATTTTACATTATTAAATTTTTAAAATCTGAATAATAAAATGATTTATAAAACTCTACCCAGACCACTTCACGGGCCCGACTTTGGGCTCGAATATCTCTCAATATATTTGTCCAAATGGGGATTTAAAAATATCCCAAGAAACTAGATTCAATCATGATTCGGGCCATATATTTACTTTGCCATTCTCGGCCCACTATGGGGCCCAAAAAGTGGCTCAAAAATGGCTCACAGATCGGTCCAACAAAGCCCAAATCAAGGCAGCCCAACACAAGATGTACATGGTAAACTATACCCAACCTCTTTGATTAATAACAATCCTAAGAAGAAGACAAGATGAATCTGTGTCGTAGCACTGCAAGAAATCTCATACCGATCTGTCCCTCACATTGCCTTAGGTTACAAGATCACTTACCCGTAACCCGTAGATGATCGCCCATAGGAAGCTCCTCAACGGCTTCGGCTCCGATCGTCTCTTCTCTTTCTCCTCCTTCTCGCCCAAGGTGGAGAATAGAAGATGCCTTCAATTTGATGGCGGTTGGATTGGATTCTCTTGATTCCTCTCCGTTCAATGCTCTTCCCGAAGACCTCTGCCCTCTTATTTATAGTGCAGCTGTTGCCTTATCCAAAGTTTCACCCGTTCTTATCTTATCCTCATGCACCGCCTCCTTTAATGCACCGCCCAAACTCTTGTAAATCTTATCCTTTGATAGGCGTTGGATAGCTGATGAAGGACTCCTAGTTGCAGCTGGTTTGATGCCTGAAAACTTCATCCAAAAAGCTCCATCGGTAATTTTGGATAAAGGCCAACTTATCCATAACTAACTCCCCCAAAGATCTTATCCAAATCTTCTTGTTTATTGCTTGTGGATCCCGGGGATTACATTCTTCCCTCCTTATAAAAATTTCAGCCTCGAAATTGATAACTTTCATTAGAGAAAATTAAAATTCTAATTTTGTCACACAATCAACTAAGTCTTTATTCAAAAGTCAACAGTCGTAGCTATATCATTAACTATATTAGGATATAAATAGTTGTTGATACTTCTTTTTCATTTCCTCCTCAAGTTCCCAAGTAGCCTCCCTCTCAGAATGATTACTCATTGTACCTTGATATATGGAATGATATGCCATCTCAGAACCAGATCTTTGCGGTCCACAATACGCACAGATGCTCCTCATATGATAAATCTTTCATCAACTGTATAGGCTCATACGCTATGACATGGCTGGGGTCAGAGATATACTTCCTCAACATAGAGACATGAAAAACATTGTGTACCCCAGATAGAATCGGAGGCAGTGCCAGCTGTAAGCAACCTCCCCGACTCTGCTCAAGATTCAAAAGGTCCAATATAACGTGGACTCAGCTTTCCTCTAATCCAAATCTCATCACATCTTTGGTTGGTGATACCCTTAAGAAAACATGGTCCCCAACCTGAATTCCAATTCCCTTCTTCTGACATCAGCATAGCTCTTTTGCCTGCTCTGAGTGTACGAAGATGCTCCCTGATCAAATGCACCTTATCTACTGTCTGCTAAATCAGCTCAGGGCCTAGCAATTTTCTCTCTCCCACATCATCCCATATAAAGGAGATCTGCACCTCCTACCATACAGAGCTTCAAACGGAGCATCTGGATACTGGCCTGGTAACTGTTATTATATGCAAACTCTACCAAAGGTAAATGATTATCCCAAGCTCCACCCAAGTCCATCACACAGGCTCGCAACATATCTTCCAGAATCTGTATGGTCCTCTCTGATTGCCCATCTGACTGAGGATGATAGGCAGTACTGAAGTTTAATTTGGTTCCCATGGCCTTATGAAGACTCTGCCAAAACTGGGATACAAACCTGGTATCCCTATCTGATACAATAGATACAGGAACACCATGGAGTCTCACGATATGCTCAATATACAAATTAGCCAATCTTTCACTAGAGACCCCAACTCTGAAAGGTAGGAAATAAGCTGATTTTGTTAGTCTGTCCATAATAACCCAAACTGCATCGTTACTCCTGGGAGTTTTGGGCAGACCAGTCATAAAGTCCATTGTAATCTTTTCCATTTCCACTGTGGAATCATTAGAGACTGAAGAGGTCCCGCAGGCCTTTGATGCTCGGCCTTCACTCGCTGACACACCAAGCACTTGGCCACATACTGAGCAATCTCCCTCTTCATACCTTTCACCAAAAATTTTCTTTTAAGTCTCTGTACATCTTAGTGCCACCTGGATGCACAGTATAAGGAGAGTAGTGAGCCTCCTTCAAAATTTTAGCCTTCAGTTCCTCAATGTTTGGCACACAAAGTCTTCCTTCAAATTTCAGGGATCCATCCTCCATTACATAAAATTCATTCTGAACTCCTGACTGCACAACTTCTTTAATCCTTTGTAGATCGGAATCTTCTATCTGGGAGGACTTGATTCTATCAACTAGGGTCGGCTGGAGTACAAGTGCTGCAACAAGCCCATCAGACTGCTGTACTTTCAGACCAACCTCCCACTTCTCCAGATCTCTCAATACGTGAGGCTGGAAAGTAATCATAGCAGCTAACTCAGAAGAGGATTTTTGCTCAAAGCATCAGCTACTACATTGGCCTTCCCAGGATGATACTGTAGATTCAGGTCATAATCCTTCAATAGTTCCAACCACCTCTCTGCCTTAAATTCAGCTCCTTCTGTGTGAAGATGTATTTTAGACTCTTATGATCTGTATACACATCACACGACACTCCATATAGATAATGCCGCCAAATCTTCAGAGCAAAAACCACAGCAGCCAATTCCAGATCATGAGTAGGATAATTCTGCTCATAAGGTTTCAGTTGTCTGAGGCATAGGCTATCACCCTTTCATTCTGCATCAAAACACATCCCAATCCTTTCCGAGAGGCATCAGTATATATAGTAAAACCTTCAGATCCTGTCGGAAGAACAAGAATGGGAGCTGACACATGCGCTGCTTTAACTCCTGGAAACTTTTCTCACACTCCACTGTCCAGTCAAACTTCACTCGCTTTTGGGTTAAGCGAGTTAGGGGTAGAGCAATGCGAGAGAAATTCTCCATAAATTTACGGTAATACCCGCTAACCCCAAGAAGCTTCTGACTTCTGCCACATTGGAAGGTCGGCTCCAGCTAATGATAGCTTCAATCTTTTTCGGGTCCACTGATACACCATCTTTAGAGATTATATGACCCAAGAAAGATACTTGGTCCAACCAAAACTCACACTTCTGCAGCTTGGCATAAAGCTTCTTCTCTCGAAGAATCTGCAACATAATCCTCAGGTGGTCCTCATGCTCCTTATGGCTCTTGGAATATATCAGAATATCATCAATGAAAACCACCACAAACTGATCCAGATATGGCTTAAAAATTCTGTTCATTAAGTCCATGAATGCTGCTGGGGCATTAGTTAACCCAAACGGCATCACCAAGAACTCATAGTGGCCATATCTGGTTCTGAATGCTGTCTTTGGCACATCCCCTCCTTGATTTTGAGTTGATGGTACCCTGACCTGAGATCAATCTTTGAGAATATCCGGGCTCCTTGGAGTTGATCAAACAAGTCATCAATCCTCGGCAGAGGGTACTTATTCCGCACTGTTACCTTATTGATTTCCCGGTAATCAATGCAAAGTCGAAGACTGCCATCCTTCTTCTTGACAAATAGAACTGGAGCACCCCAAGGAGAAACACTGGGTCTAATAAATCCCCGATCTAGGAGCTCCTGCAACTTGATCCTTCAGTTCTTTTAACTCAGCCGGGGCCATACGGTAAGGGGCCTTTGATATAGGTCCAGTTCCAAGAACTAGATCAATAGAGAACTCGACTTTCCGATCAGGGGGTAAATTAGTCAAATCCTCAGGAAGACATCAGGGAATTCTCGAGCTATGGAATATCCTCCAACTTGGTCTCTTCCTGCTGAAGGTCCTTGACTACAGCAAGAAATCCTTGACCACCACTCATCAGATACTTTCCAGCCTGCATCGCTGATATGAACATTGAGGCTAGGTGTTTCTGACCACCAATAAAACTGAATTCAGGCTGACTTGGAGTTTTGAAGTTGACAATCTTCCTGAAGCAGTCTACTGAAGCATGATAGGAGGCCAACCAATCCATTCCAAGGATAACATCAAAAACTTCAGTGGAAGGACAATGAGATCAGCATTCAACCTCCTATTCTCCAAGATAATTGGGCAAGATTTGCATACTGTGTCAACTTTCATAACATCTCCATTTGGAAGCGCAATATGCAACTCTTGCTCCAGAGGAATAGGTGTCAATGATGCATTCTTGTCAAGATAGATGTCAGATATGAAAGAATGCGTGGCACCCGGGTCAATTAAAGTTTGAGCATAAGCAGTACCTACTTTAATCATTCCTGGACATAAGTGTAATTTGTTTTAACATTAAGGATTGAACGTAACTTTTAATTAACTGTCAATGCATTGCACTAGATAAGAATGTAATACTAGATATAACATTAAAGGGTATACCTGTCACCACAGAATTAGAGGCTTCAGCGTCCTGCTGAGTGAGGTTGAAGACCCTTCCCTGGGTCCTCGGTGGCTGCTGTTGATACTGCTGGCTCATTCCTTGACTTGAAGAAGGCTGTGATCCTTCCGAAAGGGACAGGTAGCAATCTTGTGATCAGTTTTCCCACAGACAAAGCAGGCACCAGTCACTCTGCGGCAAGGCTTTCCAGGGTGGGAGTTACCATAATGAATGCAACGAGTCTCCTTATTCTGTGGTTCGACTGGGGCCTGATGTGCACCCTTCTTCTTGGCCTGAGCAGAGGATTGGCCAGAAGTAGGCCTTTTCTCTTCTTCCGCAGCTCCCAATCCTTTTGAACAGCATTCATATCCCTCTCAATCACCAAGGCCTTATTCACTACAGCACTGTAAGTGAGGAGCTCAAATGCATTGACTGCTTGCCTCAGTCGGGGTCGCAGTCCCTCAGTGAATCTGGTGACCTTGGCCATTTCATTGGTCACAATATTTGGAGCAAAACGGGCCAACCTGGTGAATTCAGCTTCATACTGGGCCACAGAAAGATCCTTTTGCTCCAATTTGATAAACTCTGATTCCATCTGTCTCTGTACACTCCTGGGAAATATTTGTCGAAGAATATCTCTCTAAACTCTCCCCAAGAAATAATCTGTCCATTCCGACGCTGCTCCTCAACTAACCACCAATCATAAGCTTCTCCCTGGAGAAGGTAGGTGGCAAATCTGATCCGCTCCATATCCTGACTACCATGGCCATAAAAGCCTTCTCCATGTCTCGCACCCACCGCTCAGCATCAACAGGGTTGGTGGATCCAGAGAAAGGGGCAGGGGCAAACTTCTTGAAGTCTGCAAAGCTGCGGCCAACCCCTATCCAGGATTGAGATGGAGTAGGCTGGGTCTGTGGAGCAGTAGAGTCAGGCTGAGTCTATGGAACAGGAGGGGCAGGCTGTGTCTGCGGGCGTGTGAGCAGGCTGAGTGGACAAGGCCTGCAGAATCTGATGCTGCAAGTCCCGCATCGACTGCGCCATACCCGAGAGAACCTGAAGCATCTCGGTCTGGAGTCGCTGCTGATCAGTCCCGACTGAATTGGCGGGGCAGCAGCTCCGGTGGCTTCCAGACCTCCCGGTTGGCCAGCATTACCAACCTGGGAACCCTCATCATTTTGTTGACTTCTAGTGCGACGTGCCATTCTATCTCCTGATAAATTAGTTGTAATTAATATCATTGTAAACATTAATTGTTAGGCTTTTCAAAGCATAATATCTAAATTCCTTTAAATTTATAATTGTCTCAATGTCATTCTAGTGTTTTGCCTAAAGTGTCATCATGTATATGTCCCTAATGTCATAACCTGGCTCTGATACCACTAAAGCTGTCATGCCCCAGTTCCAAAATTTGAGCTAGGGTGACAACCCGCCGCATGCCAGGCATGCAAGGCGTCTCGAACTTCATCACATAAATCAATATAAAGCAAAAATTTAAATACATGATTTATTACAAACCATAATTATCAGTCTTGGGCTACCTGCCCTACACACAAGCAATCTGAACTAAATCAATATAATGGAACTAAGTTTATTTAATAGAAGCTCCGTCTATCCCAATTATCCTTCTTCATTCCTGAGGCTCTGAAAAACATTGTGAGAATTCTATGAGCTCACACTCAATAAGTAAGCCTAATACAATTTCAAAATTACATTTATCATGCTATCAGCATATTCATGTCATCAGATCAAAATAATTTGGAAGCTTAATTAAATAATAAATACTAGAATATGCGATGTAAACCAAACATATTTATACTGTCATGTTTTTCTTTATGTCCCACGGCCCTACGGCACTCATCTTGTGTATCACTCTTAAATGTCCCCTAAGAGGAAGGGTCCTGGTACCAGTATTCCATATCATAATCTGTCATATCATAATCTGTCATATCATAATCTGTCATATGAGAACCATGGCGACACATAAAGTTTTACTGTCATTATCATAATTACATATTATCATCTCATAGTAACAACATAATTTTGCAAGATTATCATAATTACATTTAACTGTAGGTTCATAATTTACAAATTAAATAATTATAAAATTATAATACTTGACTTACTTACCTCAGTATGCAAATTTCAATTGATAACCCAGCTATTTGGACACCTGGGTACCTACAGTATCATTTTACATTATTAAATTTCTAAAATCTGAATAATAAAATGATTCTTAAACTCTACCCAGACCACTTCACGGGCCCGACTTTGGGCTCGAATATCTCTCAATATATTTGTCCAAATGGGCCCAAAAAGTGGCTCAAAAATGGCTCACAGATCGGTCCAACAAGGCCCAAATCAAGGCAGCCCAACACAAGATGTACATGGTAAACTATACCCCAACCTCTTTGATTAATAACAATCCCAAGAAGAAGACAAGATGAATCTGTGCCGTAGCACTGCAAGAAATCTCACACCGATCTCACCTCACCTTGCCTCAGGTTACAAGATCACTCACCGTAACCCGTAGATGATCGCCCGTAGGAAGCTCCTCAACGGCTCCGGCTTCGATTGTCTCTTCTTTTCCTCCTTCTCGCCCAAGGTGGGAATAGAAGATGCCTTCAATTTGATGGCCGGTTGGATTGGATTCTCCTTGATTCCTCTCCGTTCAATGCTCTTCCCGAAGACCTCTGCCCTCTTATTTATAGTGCAGTCGTTGCCTTATCCAAAGCTTCACCCGTTCTTATCATATCCTCATGCACCGCCTCCTTTAATGCACCGCCTAAACTCTTGCAAATCTTATCCTTTGATGGGCATTGGATAGGCTGATGAAGGACTCCTAGTTGCAACTGGTTTGACGCCTGAAAACTTCATCCAAAAAGCTCCATAAGTAATTTTGGATAAAGGCCAACTTATCCATAACTAACTCTTCCAAAGATTGTAGTAACCCAGTTTAGATGAACCAGGTTTGGTTCAGATGAACTAGGTTCTAGCCTGTTGGTTTTCCCTGGCTGACGCTTCGCTCTAGGTGAAGCGTTTAGTCTTCGGGAACTCCCGAACCGAGGCATCGCACAGGTGATTAAAATATGAAGGAGGAGGACTCCTTCCTTCATCCTGGCGCGCATCATTCTCATGTATGTCCCCCTGCCACAAAGACAAGAGAGAGAGAGCCTGAGAGAGAGAAAGAGCCTGGGAGAGAGAGAGAGAGAGAGAAAGAGCCTGGGAGAGAGAGAGAGAGAGAGAGAGGAGAGAGAGAGAGAGAGAGAGAGAAGTGAGCCTGAGAGTTGGTCGGTGACCTCCACCGGCGTCAGACGTGCGTCCGGTGGAGGTCCGACCGGCCTTGGTGGCCGGCCGTGCCGCCGGCATCGAGCGCACAGTGCGGACAAGAAAGAAAGAAAGAGAGGGAGAGAGAGAAAATTAAGGAGAGAGAGAGGGGGGGCCGATCGGCGGAGGCCGACTCTGGTCCGACCAACGACGGCCGGACCGACTCCAATTTGGCCGGAATTGACGCCGGCATAGTGAATTTCATGCGGGAGCAAGAAGAGAGAAAGAGAGAGAGGGAGAGAAATTGAAAGAGAAAGAATAGAGAAGGAGGCCGGCCGCGGCAGCGGCCGGCTCCGGCCCAGCCTCCGGTGGCTGGGCCGGACAGGATTAGGCCGGCGGCGGCCCTGGCCATCGGCCAGATGGTGTCCCCTGTTTCGGGCGAAACAGGGGAGCAGGGATGGAGGCTTGGCCATGGGCCGGCTGGGCCGGCCTGGTCTGGGCCTTTTGGGCCATGCTGCGAGCAGTTTTGGGACTGATTTTGGGCCCCGTAACGGGTCGAGATTAGCAAAAAAATTATATGGCTAGAATCTGGGTTAATTCTAGTTTCTTGGGGTATTTTTACTTCCCCAATTGGGTGTGTATAGTGGGAGATATTCGAGCCCAAAGTTGGGCCCGTAAACTAGTCTGGTAGGGTCTTGAGGTCATTTTATTAATTAGATTTCAGTGAATTAATTATGTACATTGATCCTGTAGGTGCCCAGACATCTGATTAGTTGGTGCATTATTTGGATTTGCGTAGGAGGTAAGTAAGACTACTATGTAAATTTAATAATTATTTAATTAATAAATTGGGTATATACAGTTTGCATGCATTTTTATAAATAAGAAGAAAATAGAAATTATCTGAATTATCTATGTAGCATGGAACTGTGATTACAAATGAACAATTATATGATTATAGTGATTGGTAATATTGTAAGAAATGATTTATTGATGTATATGCCAGAAATGTGACTGCCTGTACGATATGTTTATATTGAGGTGACTATATGCATTTCCTAGTACTGTGCAAACCACTGTGAGGTAATATGAGATACAGATGCATGATGTAATTGTGATGAAAATGTTAAATAGATTTATATGGGTCGCCGCGGTTCTCCTTTACTATGGCCCCACACATTGTAGCTGTGTTCTGTTATGATATGGCCACACACACTGGAGATGTATTCTGTTATGATATGGCCCCACACATTGTAGACGTGTTCTGTTATGATATGGCCACACACACCGTAGAGTGTGTTCTGTTATGGTATGGCCCCACATGTCTTACAATGTGTTCTTTGATTTTTATATGGCCACATACATCGTAGAGTGTGTTCTATTATGGTATGGCCCCACACATCGTACAATGTGTTCTGTTGATTTTATATGGCCACACATCTGGAGGATGTGCTCTGATTGAGGTATTGCAGGGCCGTGGGACACATAGGAAATCTATAATTACATAAACAGTGAGTTTGCTAGAATGCATATCCTGATGCTTATCGAATGTTCAATTTATGTTAAGTTGACAAAATGCATATGTTGATAGCATGTTAAATATAATTCAAGTATGATATGATTGTATAATAGGCTTACTTATTGAGTGTAAACTCATTAAACCTTCACAATGTTTTTCAGAGCCTCAGGGTTGATGATGGATATTCGGAGTTGATGGAGCTTCTAATAAATAAAATAAGAACCATTGCATTGGTGTAATCCTATTATGTTTGTGTGTAGGGCTTGTTGTAGCCCAACTTTATTAGCATGACTTGGGTGTAGGGTTTGAAACCCAAAACTTATAACTATCATTTGTATTATGTTGGTTTTCATATTTATTGCCCATTTGAATCGTATATCAAGATTTTTAGACGCCTTGCGTGCCCGGCACGCGGTGGGTTGTCACCCTAGCCCAATATTTGGGTCTGGGGCGTGACAGCTTTAGTGGTATCAGAGCCTAGGTTATTGACCTTAGGATCACATACATGATGACACCCTAGGCAAACAAATAGGTTGACATTGAGACAATTATCACTTTATATGAATTTCAAACCTTATGTTTTGGGAGCCTGATATGAAAAGTTTGATCATGATTTTTATAATAACTAATTTATCAGGAGATAGTAATGGCTCGCACTAGGAGCCAACAAAATGATGAGGGCTCCCAGGTTGGAAATGTTGGTCAACCAGGAGGTCAGGATGCTACTGGAGGTGCTGCCCCTGTCAACCCTGTTGGGACTGATCATCAGCGACTCCAGACCGAGATGCTTCAGGTTCTATCGGGTATGGCACAGTCGATGCGGGACATGCAACAACAAATTCATCAGGCTTTATCCTCTCAGTCTGCCATTCCTGCTCCGCAGACTCAGCCTACTCCCACTGTTCCGCAGAGTCAGCCTACCCCTATTGTCCCGCAGACGCAGCCTGCTTCCACTATGCCACAGACTCTATTTGTCCCTCCTGCTCCACAAATTCAGTCCACTGTACCTACTACTCATTTCACACCATTGACCCAGCCTACTCCACCTCAACCCTGGGTAGGGATTGGCCGTAGCTTTGCAGATTTCAAGAAGTTTGCCCCTGCTCCTTTCTCTGGTTCTAGCAACCCTATTGATGCTGAGAGATGGGTGCGAGATATGGAGAAGGCTTTTATGGCCCATGGTAGCCAGGAGTTGGAGCGGATCAGATTTGCTACTTATCTTCTCCAGGGGGAGGCTTATGACTGGTGGCTAGTTGAGGAGCAGCGTCGGGGTGGTCAGGTTATGTCTTGGGGAGAGTTTAAGGAGGTATTCTTTGACAAGTACTTTCCCAGGAGTGTACAAAGGAGGATGGAATCAGAATTTCTTAAGTTGGAGCAAAGGAATCTTTCTGTGGCCCAATATGAAGCTGAGTTCACCAGATTGGCCCGCTTTGCTCCAAGTATTGTGACTAATGAAATGGCCAAGATCACCAGATTTACAGAGGGGCTGCGACCCAGACTGATGCAGGCAGTCAATGCATTTGAGCTTCATTCCTATAGTGCTGTGGTGAATAAGGCTTTGGTAATTGAGAGAGATATGAATACAGTTCAGAGGGATTGGGAGCAGCAGAGGAAGAAAAAGGGGCCTATTGCGGGCCAACCCCCAACCCAGGTCAGGAAGAGAGGTGCGCAGCAGGCCCCAGCAGGACAGAGGAATAGAGAGACACGTTGCCTTCGCTGTGGGAGTTTTCACCCAGGAAGGCCTTGCCGTGGTGTGTCGGTGCCTGCTACCTCTGCGGGAGGACTGATCACAAAATGGCTACCTGTCCCCTTCAGAAGACTCAGCAGCCCTCTTCTAGTCAAGGGTTGATTCAGCAGCAGCAGCCACAGAGGACCCAGGGTAGAGTCTTCAACCTCACTCAGCAGATGCTGCCGCTTCTAATTCTGTGGTGACAGGTAAACCATTTAAATACATACCTAGTATAATACCCTTTTCTAGCGCAATGTATTGGTAATTACTAGAACATTAGATTAAATGTTAAATCTTTGATGTTAAAACAAAATTTACTTATATCCAGGAATGATTAAAGTTGGCACTGCGTATGCTCAAACACTTATTGACCCGGGTGCCACGCATTCATTTATATCTGACACCTATCTTAGCAAGAATACATCATTGACACCTGAATCTCTAGACCATGAGTTGCTCATTGCCTTTCCAAATGGTGATATTATGAAAGTTGGCACAGTATGCAAATCCTGCTTGATTATCATTGAGGATATGAGATTATATGCTGATCTTTTTGTCCTTCCATTGAAATTCTTTGATGTTATCCTTGGCATGGATTGGTTAGCCTCCTATCATGCTTCAGTAGACTGTTTCAGGAAGATTGTCAATTTCAAAATTCCAAATCAGTCTGAATTCAGTTTTACTGGGGGTCAGTCACATCTAGCCTCTGTGTTCATTTCAGCGCTACAGGCTGGAAAGTATTTATTGAGTGGTGGTCAAGGATTCCTTGCTGTTGTTAAGGATCTTCAAAAGGAGGAGACCAAGTTGGAGGATATTCCTGTAGCTCGAGAATTTCCTGATGTTTTCCCTAATGAATTGACTGATTTGCCCCCAGATCGGGAGGTTGAATTCTCCATTGACTTAATTCCTGGAACTGGGCCTATATCCAAGGCTCCTTACCGCATGGCCCCGGCTGAGTTAAAAGAATTGAAAGATCAGTTGCAGGAGCTCCTAGATCGGGGATTTATCAGACCCAGTGTTTCCCCTTGGGGTGCTCCAGTTCTATTTGTTAAGAAGAAGGATGGCAGTCTCCGGCTATGCATTGATTACCGGAAATTAATAAGGTAACAGTGCGGAACAGATACCCTTTGCCGAGGATTGATGACTTGTTTGATCAACTCCAAGGAGCCCGAGTATTCTCGAAGATTGATCTCAGGTCAGGTTACCATCAGCTTAAAGTCAAGGAGGGAGATGTGCCTAAAACAGCATTCAGAACCAGATATGGCCATTACGAATTTTTAGTGATGCCATTTGGATTGACTAATGCCCCGGCAGCATTCATGGACTTGATGAATAGAATCTTTAAGCCATATTTGGATCAGTTTGTGGTGGTCTTCATTGATGATATTTTGATCTATTCTAAGAGTCACAGGGAGCATGAGGATCACTTGAGGATGGTGCTGCAGATTCTTAGGGAGAAGAGGCTCTATGCCAAGTTGCAGAAGTGTGATTTTTGGTTGGACCAAGTATCTTTCTTGGGTCATATAATCTCTATTGACGGCATTTCTGTGGACCCAAAAAGATTGATGCTATTATTAGCTGGTGCAGACCTTCCAATGTGGCGAAGTCAGAAGTTTCTTGGGACTTGCTGGGTATTACCGTAAATTTATGGAAGACTTCTCTAGCATTGCTCTACCTCTAACTCGCTTAACCCAGAAGCGAATAAAGTTTGATTGGACAGAGGAGTGCGAGAAAAGTTTCCAGGAGTTAAAGCAGCGATTAGTGTCAGCTCCCATCCTTGTTCTCCATCAGGATCTGAGGGTTTTACACTTTATACTGATGCCTCTCGAGAGGATTGGGANAGACCTTCCAATGTGGGAAGTTAGAAGTTTCTTGGGACTTGCTGGGTATTACCGTAAATTTATGGAAGACTTCTCTAGCATTGCTCTACCTCTAACTCGCTTAACCCAGAAGCGAGTAAAGTTTGATTGGACAGAGGAGTGTGAGAAAAGTTTCCAGGAGTTAAAGCAGCGATTGGTGTCAGCTCCCATCCTTGTACTTCCGTCAGGATCTGAGGGTTTTACACTTTATACTGATGCCTCTCGAAGAGGATTGGGATGCGTTCTAATACAGAATGGAAAGGTGATAGCTTATGCTTCCAGACAACTGAAGCCTTATGAGCAGAATTATCCTACTCATGATCTGGAATTAGCTGCGGTGGTTTTTGCTTTAAAGATTTGGCGGCATTATCTCTATGGGGTGTCATGTGATGTGTATACAGACCATAAGAGTCTAAAATATATCTTCACACAGAAGGAGCTCAATTTGAGGCAGAGGAGGTGGTTGAACTTCTGAAGGACTATGATCTGAATCTACATTATCATCCTGGGAATGCTAATGTTGTGGCTGATGCCTTGAGTAGAAAGACCTCTTCTGAGTTAGCTGCTATGCTTACCTCCCAACCTCACATTCTGAGGGACCTCGAGAGGTGGGAGATTGGACTGAGAGTAAGCAGTCTGATGGACTTGTTGCTGCACTTATTCTTCAGCCGACTCTTGTTGACAAAATTAAGTCATCCCAGATGGAAGATCCAGATCTTCAAAGATTTAAGGTTGCTGTTCAGTCAGGAGTTCAGAATGAATTTTATGTAATGGATGATGGATCCCTAAGATTTGAAGGCAGACTTTGTGTACCTAGCAATGAGGAGTTGAAAGACGAGATTTTGAGGGAGGCTCACTACTCTCCCTATACTGTTCATCCTGGTGGTACTAAAATGTATAGAGACTTAAAGGAGAATTTTTGGTGGAAAGGTATGAAGAGGGAGATTGCTCAGTTTGTGGCCAAGTGCTTGGTGTGTCAGCGAGTGAAGGCCGAACACCAAAGGCCTGCGGGACCCCTTCAGTCTCTGATGATTCCTCAGTGGAAATGGGAAAAGATTACTATGGATTTTGTGACTGGTTTGCCCAAAACTCCCAGGAGTAATGATGCAATTTGGGTTATTGTGGACAGACTGACAAAATCAGCCCATTTTCTACCTTTCAGAGTTGGAGTCTCGAGTGATAGATTGGCTAGCATGTATATTGAGCAGATCGTGAGACTTCATGGCGTCCTGTCTCTATTGTATCTGACCGGGATACCAGATTTGTATCACAGTTTTGGAAGAGTCTTCATAGAGCCTTGGGGACCAAATTGAACTTCAGTACGGCTTATCATCCCCAGTCTGACGGGCAGTCAGAGAGGACCATTCAGATTCTAGAAGATATGTTGCGCGCCTGTGTAATGGACTTGGGTGGGGCTTGGGATAACCACTTACCTTTGGTGGAGTTTGCTTATAACAATAGTTATCAAGCCAGTATCCAGATGGCCCCATTTGAGGCTTTGTACGGTAGAAGGTGCAGATCTCCTTTATGTTGGGATGACGTAGGGGAAAGAAAATTGCTAGGCCCTGAGCTGATCCAGCAGACAGTTGACAAGGTGCATTTGATCAGGGAGCGTCTTCGTACAGCTCAGAGCAGGCAGAAGAGTTATGCTGACGTCAGAAGGAGAGAGTTAGAATTTCAGGTTGGGGACCATGTTTTCTTAAGGGTATCACCAACCAAGGATGTGATGAGATTCGGGGTTAGAGGAAAGCTTAGTCCACGCTATATTGGACCTTTTGAGATCTTGAGCAGAATTGGGGAGGTTGCATACAGCTTAGCACTGCCTCCGATCTTATCTGGTGTTCACAATGTATTCCATGTATCTATGCTGAGGAAATATGTTTCAGACCCCAGTCATGTTATAGCTTATGAGCCTATTCAGTTGAGGAAGGATTTATCATATGAGAACATCCTGTGCGTATCGTGGACCGCAAGGATCAGATTCTGAGGCGGCGTACCATCCCTTATGTCAAAGTTCAGTGGAATAATCACTCTGAGAGGGAGGCTACATGGGAGCTGGAGGAAGAGATGAAATCGAAGTATCCACAATTATTTGAAGGTAATTTATCTATCTTAGATTGTTGACTTTTGAGATTTATAGTATACCAATTTCGAGGCCAAAATTTTTATAAGAGGGGAGGATGTAGTACCCGGTTCAAACGAACCAGCTTGGTTCAGATGAACCAGGCTTGGTTCAGATGAACCAAGCTCCAGTCTGTTGGGTTCCCCGGACTGACGCTTCGCTCCAGGTGAAGCGTTTAGTCTTCCGGGAAACCCCCGATCCGAGGCGCTGCACAGATGATTAAATAGGAAGGAGGAGGACTCCTTTCTTCACGCTGGCGCACTTCCTCCATCAGGTAATCCCCTGGTCCAGAGAGAGAGAGAGAGAGAGAGAGAGAGCGTGACAGAGAGCGCGGGAGGCAGAGAGAGGAAATCAGCCGGTCGATCCCTTGGTTCAGGCCCGGCGGCGTGCTCGCCGCCTCGCGGGCCTGAGATTTGGCCGGCGACCCCGCCGGCACCGGGGGAGGTGTCCGGCGGGGTGGTGGTGGAGAGAGAGAAGAGAGAGGGGTCTCGCCTCGCCGGGCCTGAGCTTGGACCTGTCGCCTCCACCGGCGCCGGGCGTGCGTCCGGTGGAGGTCCGGCCGGTCAAGGTGGCCGGCCGTGCTGCCGGCACAGAGACGTGCCGCGCGGATGTGAGGGAGAAGATGAGAGAAATTGAGGGAGAGAGAGGAAGTTTGGCGGCCGGCCGCGGCGCGGCCGGCTCTGGCCCGGCCACCGGCGGCGGGGCCGCCCTCAATTTGGCCGGCGGCGGCCCTGGCCGCCGGCTAAGTCCCCGTCCCCTATTTGGTGAAACAGGGGATCGGGAGGGCTTGATGAACCGGGCCGGCTGGGCCGGCCAGTTCAGGCCTTTTGGGCCGTGCAGCATTGAGTTTTGGGATTAATTTTTGGGCCCTGTAACGGGCTGGGATTAGAAAAATATTTATATGGCTAGAATCTGGGTGAATTCTAGTTTCATGGGGTATTTTTACTTCCCCAATTGGGTGTGTATAGTGGGAGATATTCGAGCCCAAAGTTGGGCCGTGAACTAGTCTGGGTAGGGTCTTAAGGGTATTTTATTAATTAGATTTCAGTGAATTAATTATGTACATTGATCCTGTAGGTGCCCAGACATCTGATTAGTTGGTGCATCACTTGGAGTTTGCGTAGGAGGTAAGTAAGACTATTATGTAATTTAATTGTTTAATTAATAAATTGAGTATATACAGTTTGCATGCATTTTATAAATTAACTGAATTGTCTATGTGGCATGGAACTGTGGATTACGAATGAACAATCATATGATTATAATGATTGGTAATATTGTAAGAAATGATTTATTGATATGTATGCTAGAAAGGTGATTGCCTGTACGATATGTTTATATTGAGGTGATTATATGCATTCCTTGTACTGTGCAAACCACTGTGAGATATTGTGAGATACAGATGTATGATGCACTTGTGATGAAAATGTTAAATAGATTTATATGTGTCACCGCGGTTCTCCTTTACTATGGCCCCACACATTGTAGATGTGTTCTGTTGATTTTATATGGCCACACACACTGGAGATGTATTCTGTTATGATATGGCCTCACATATTGTAGACATGTTCTGTTTGATTTTCATGGCCATACACACCGTAGAGTGTGTTCTGTTATGATATGGTCCCACATGTCTTACAATGTGTTCTATTTGATTTTCATGGCCACATACATCGTAGAGTGTGTTCTGTTATGGTATGGCCCCACACATCGTACAATGTGTTCTGTTGATGTTTATGGCCACACATCTGGAGGATGTGCTCTGATTGAGGTATTGCAGGGCCGTGGGTCACATAGGAAATCTATAATTACATAAACATGAGTTTGCTGGATTGCATATTCTGATGCTTATCAAGTGTTCAATTTATGTTAAGTTGACAAAATGCTTATGTTGATAGCATGTTAAATATAATTCAAGTATGATATGATTGTATAATAGGCTTACTTATGAGTGTAAACTCATTAAACCTTCACAATGTTTTTCAGAGCCTCAGGGTTGATGATGGATATTCGGAGTTGATGGAGCTTTCAATAAATAAAATAAGAACCATTGTATTGGTGTAATCCTATTGTGTTTGTGTGTAGGGCTTGTTGTAGCCCAACTTTATTAGCATGACTTGGATGTAGGGTTTGATACCCAAAACTTATGACTATCATTTGTATTATGGTTGGTTTTCATATTTATTGCCCCATTTGAATCGTATATCAAGATTTTAAGACGCCTTGCGTGCCTGGCACGTGGCGGGTTATCACCCTAGCTCAATATTTGGGTCTGGGGCGTGACAGTACCTCATGAACCTAGCTTAGCTTTTTATGAAAATAAAGTTAAAAAAACTCCTTCTTCTAAAGTCTAAGGATGGCAGCCTCTCATAGCTTTTGGCTTCAAGAAAAATTTTACTGCACTGAAGACTGCACTATATTTGATGATTGGCGTGTATTATATGCGCATGTATACGTTAAAACAGAAAAAAAATAATTTTACTTTTAATATATGTATATGTACACGATATACGTTAATCATCAAAGCTAATGTACGTTTGCTGCACCATCCCAATGCAGTAAGACTTTTTTTTGACTTTAATTATGTCATTTGATATGTCATTTCTCTCTATCCCGGATTCCTATACCTTCGCTATCTCTTATAATTCTTTATATCATCTTACACTATTAATAAATTTCAGGGGAATCAGTTCCTCCATTTCGTTGCAGCAAGTTAATAAGCACCGTTGAAAATTTATTTTATTTCAAGAAGGCCAACACCACTGTTGGAAATTTAGAAGTCAATAGTACACATATATTAATTACATCAAATTCCCTGAGTTATACCTATCCACTTTGGATTTTTATCTCAAAATATCTTCCTGGATTCCCTCTCCGTCAATTAGGTGCCCGGTGCGATCAAACAAGTAGCCTCTCTGGATAGCGTTGTACGATGATCGACGTGCTGTTGAGGCTTCCGTGCACGACTTTTGTTCAAGGAATGAGACCAGACGTATAGAAGGAGACGGCAACATGGCCTTGCCGCAACCCTTGTGGCCCCTTGCCCATTTTGTTTGATCGAGACCGTCCGGATTCATGTCCCATTAGAGGATTCATGGCCCCTTGTAAATCAAAAAGTATTTTGCCTCCTGATGTCCATGCCAATGGTTCTATACATGACATTATGTGAACATTGATAGTTACATCGCCATCATGACGTTCTGATAGCTTAGTTTGCCTGATCAATTTACATATAGCATAACATTATGATGAGACGTTATTTAATTATGTGACCATCCATGTGCAGAGTTTTATCTGTGTACATAGAAAAAAAATGGTTTCAATGTCCATTGTTTGATAATATATATCAAAAAAAAAAAAAAAAGTGTTGTTAAAAGTAAGACAAAAGAGAGATGAAGAGAGCAGTAGTAAAGACAAGATGTTGATAGACAAATATTTAGGTCATGGACTGCACTTCACCATTAAAAGTAATGAGAAGGTGGACATCATTTTAATGTATAATAAATATTGGTTCTTATAATCAAATCCTGGCATTGCTGTTGTCCTATGAAGAGTTATTGCTGGATGAGTAAGTTCATGAAGCACGTTAATAAACATGGCTCATATAGAGTTGGTGTAATATTTAGGCTGTCAAACATCTAACTAGTAACTATAAAGAATATATGGTACTTGTGATAACTAAACCATCGTTAGATGTATCACAAGTATGCTACGAAGGACTTAAATATTATGAAAAATAAAAGATAATTATGAAAACATGCTGAGAAAAATGTTACTAATATACGATAAATTTTTCAGTGCCATTCAGATATATATTAATAGATTATTTAGCATTGGAGAGTCTAACCAATTGAGATGATCAAAGATTCATTGATATATTCTAATTACATCATAAAAGATTATGATACATTAATGTTTGTCAAATTAATATACTAATTATTATAAGTTAGACTAATCACACTTGTAGAAAACTAATTCGATTTATAGCACCATAGTAAAGTTTGAAGATTTATAATAAAACAAATCTAAGCCCTAAACTAGAGGTCATACTATCTTAATTAAATAACTATTCATACCACGCAGCCGAAGCTACGTCTAAACGAACCGAAGAGGTTGGGGGAAAAGCGGGCCGTTTGCATTATTCAACGAAGCAATAGCAATCCACCGAGCCGGTAGCCAACCCACCCCTCGGCCCCATCTTTTCCATTTAAAGTTCAACCCAAGGCTTTCGTGTTGAGATCGAGCTCCTTCCATCCTCTCTCTCCCACCTCTCCCTCTCCTTCAAAGCCAACTAACTTCTTTCTCTTCCACCCACCTCTCTCCCTCCTTCCCTTAGATACCCGGCCGGGAGCAACGGTGAGCACCGGAATCCACCCCACCACCACCCGGAGAGACCGCCATGGGACCCCAGCAGGACCCCAAGAAGGCCTCCTCCAATGGCTCCATAGCGAAGAAAGAGAAGGTTGTGAGGTACAGAGAGTGCAAGAAGAACCACGCCGCCAACATCGGCGGCTACGCGGTGGACGGCTGTCGCGAGTTCATGGCGTCAGGGGAGGAGGGGACGAGCGCCGCCCTCCGCTGCGCCGCCTGCGACTGCCACCGGAGCTTCCACAAGCGAGAGGTCGAGATAGAGACCACGTGCGACTGCTCCTCCATCTCCAGTGCTCCCCGGCGGTGAACGAGCTTGGCTCCATCTCTTGCTCGATCTCATACTCTTGGTCCTAAGTTGGGATGCGGATGCCGCCTTCTTCTTTCTTAATTGTTATAGCTAATGAAAAGAGATTATTGTAAGCGAGTCAAGGTTTTAAAGGGGTCCTTTCTTGTTCATTAGGCTTTGTAGCTTGTTAAATAAAGGGAGTTACTATGTGGGTGGTGTGTTACGTATGACTTGCTTTTGGGGTTGTAGATGTGCTTGTTTGCTCTCACATAATGCATCTTATTTATCTGGCAAGATAAAACCATGGTAATTGTTGTTTGTTTGGATCTTGGGCAATTTAGATATATTCATGGCTGTTGGTGAATAGGATATTGGTCTGAAGAGATTGGAGCTCAAGCTTATGGGACTCCCATCTTCTTTATTTTATTTACCCCGAAGCATTTCAGTTGCGAATAATTTGGACCTCTTGATTAAAAGTTGCGATGATTTATATGGGAGATTCCAAATTCAGTGGAGTTATTAAATTATCTTATCTTGTTCTCGGTCCTTTGAAATGTTTGGTTTCTATGTAGTCTCATTGAGGAATAGGAGCTATGTAGTGCTATGATGTCTCATCGTCTCAGCTCATATAGGTAGGGACATGGAGAGGAGATTCAACTGAAACTAGTCATATATATCTAAACCACTGAAAAGAGAGCTTTGAAGAAACTTAGAAGGAATCACTAAGGTCGGCAATGTGAAACTTATGTTATAATTTGGAAATTTTGTTGCTTATAATATTAATGGTTGTAAAGATAATTCTTCTCACGTCCAATCACCAATAGAGTTCATCTTTGAGCCAACTTATTTGACGCCATAAGCTTAGTGTTTTTTTTTTTTTTTTTTCCCCCGCTAGGTTAAAAGCTTGTTTAAAAGTGCTCTTGCCGTATCATCACCAATCTACAATTATATTATCCATAGCTCAACGCTATGGTGAACCCAAAAAATCTGAGAAATCTGCAGGTGTTTATATCTTTGTGTCATTTTTTTCTTTCCTTCGCCAGATAAAAAATGGAAAAGGAATGCTCCCTTTGAACCTCCTGAGAGGCATTCCCTGAAACTTAACTGAATATGTTCAATTTCTTGATCAGGTGAAACAATTTGCACTCACCTCTTTGGTGAAACTTGATCAATTATTGAGTGGATTATCACATACATCTTATCAAGCTAAGGGAATTATAAATGATTCAAGTGCACTGAAACATGCAAAAAGAATGATCGATCTCAGATCATATATAGGCACTCCAGACAATGATTTCATTCATTTTAAAAGCATGAATAGACACAGAACAAGGGATATTTACCGCTTGATGAGGCCTATAATTACTGAGACGACGCATTCACTTATTAATGGCAGAAACCAAATGAGCGTCTACCACTGAATGAGGCGGAGGAGCATGAATTCTGAAATACTTATTATCTTAGTTGATGATATTATGAAGAGGAGGCACCTGCAATAGAGGGCCATGTTTTTGGTAGCTAGAATCCGAGTTTCATGGTTATAACTCTTTTGAAATGGAGATAACTCAACAAGGATCACTAGTTACCCTCAAAACAAAATGGGTCCAGGCATCCAATGCCTTGTTGGGTGACTCAACTTAGAACTAATCCAGCTGTTGGAATCATCACTGGTGACAGCAGCATGCAACCACCCAAGCTCATACTGCAATGCAAAAGACTGCTATAAGGGCCATTAATGATGTAGGACTGCTAACCATGTTGCAAACAAGCATTTGATTGGAGAAAAATATACTTGGAAAAAGGGGGTTTACTTGGGAGCATTCAATAAGCATATTTGAAGATAAAATGGTCTGAATGGTATCAACTAGATTTCATTGTCAAAAAAGCAGATTCGCAAAAAGTGTATTAGCACAAGATCTTAGGATGTATTGCTTTAAACCAACTGTCCAAATCACCATCACTCGATGAGACATTTCAATGGTAGACCCAAGTGTGCAAGTGGCTATGTAATTGAATCAGGCTCACCTACCATGCTTGACCATAGATTTCATCCATACCACAGCACCAAAAGACGTGGACCAGTCCAAGTCCTCAATACAAGGAATGATGTAATCCAAAACAAACAAACTATATATGATCCAATCAAAGATATCAAAGCAAGAGATAATTAAATTCATAAATGGGATATCTTGCTTACATAGTATTTAACTACAAAGTCATGTCATTAAAAGAGGGAATTGAGGTAACCTTAGTGATGGTGTTCCAAGTCCATCAAAATTTTCAAAGACATGGAAATTGCTAAGTGGGTAAATTATTCTTCTCCCTTTGGCTTCCAACATGGACAAAACCTCAAAAAAGTAGGTGCAGGAAAAGGACTTGAACCGGACTTGCAAACTATAAAACAGGTGAGCTACCATGGTGGCTTTTGAATTGGGACTAGGCCCTCATGTCGTGTGGACAGGCTTAAACTCGGGTTAAAACCCATGTGGCTGGTCCCAACCGGAAGCACTTCAAACCATACTCCAGTCCATGCATTGCTCGGCATTCAGATTGGCCACATGCGGATGTAGACAACAACAGCTTGGAACCAGCTCTTTGATTCTCGGACTTCTATATGGTCCACAATAAGAGAAGAAGAATTACATATATCAAATGATTGGTGTCACCAAATCGTAGCTTAAATCTTGATATGTTATCTTCCTTCTTTCTCTTTCATCCAGAGAGAGAGAGAGATGTAGCTTTTATTTGACTCAAGGCTGATCTCCGAATTGGATGGTAGTATATACCGATCGACTGCACGCCTATCGTCTGTTTTCGAAGTCACGCAATTAAGATGGACCATTGATGGAAGGAAAAGCCTCCCCCTTGGCCCTTCAGAGGACCAATTTTTGAGAGGTGTTGAAAGAAGCTGGACCATTCCATGCGGAATTATTTCAGCTTGCAAAATAAATATATAACGTTGGACTTCATATCTTCTTGTCGAGTAGTTCAAATTGTTCTTCTACTCAAAATCCTTTGATAAACTTAAAATTTCTCTTTCAGACTCTCCATTCCTGACATTTTACTTGTACTTGTTATCAGTTCACTAAGATTAATTATGACATCCACACGCTCGACTAAGATTAACTATGATAAAGCTTTGTGCTCCTCAACCAGGCTACTTGCCATTCTTTAATCACTTCCGTTCTCGTTTTCTTCAACCTGACAAGCTGAAGTGATTTTGTATTTTGACTCTTTGCCTTAAAGTTTTTGGCCCCATTTTTTCTCTCCTTTTGTTTGTGTTTTTCTTTGAGGTGAGGTAAATTTTCTCTCTTTTTGCTTGTTCTAGAGTGGATGATGTTTTGAGGGTCAAAGTTAAGTGTAATTCCCACCTCAAGAAAAGGTTAAATATTTTTCATGCATGATTGCCATAGAAAGTTCTTCGATGCGGTAATGCATTGGTCTGCTGAGGGTTTGATTCTAGCTTGTTTTAGATTCAGATCTCTCACCAAAATTTATGCACTGTGGCAGTGAATAAACATCCAAAAGTCATTATGAGATCTCCTACATCTGAACCGATGGCTAATTTTGGTTTCATATTTTTGCTTGCTCTCCTTCCTATCAAGCAAATCAACCTTGATGGTACTGTTTTTTCAGTGTTTCATTAGTAAGCCACTTGACCTTCAAAGCATATACAAATGTGGAATGGATAAAAAATGTAAATCAAGCTTAATTACCTTTTAATAAGTGGTTGGTATGGAGTGATATTTGAAGTATCATCGGCCATCTTGGGATGGTAATAGACCCACCTCATCTGGTATCCCTATTTTGACAGTAATTCATGATCACTAAAGAATTAAGATAATTGTTTAAAAGAACGATCTTAATCCTACACAAGAGATTGAGAGTCTTGAACTACCATGATAATGGTAATATGCATCAAAACTTGTAAACAATTTTATTCCTATATTTATCATTAAAAAAGAAGATTATTCTTAAAATATATTTTTTCATATTTTGAGTACAAATTTGGATGATTAGGTTGTTAAAGTTGATTTTTTTTTTGGTTTAATTGATTTGATGTTTATATTATAGATAGTTAAATTAAAGTGAAAAGATATTTTTTATAATTATATGACAAGTTATATATTTTTTAATACAGTTTTGCTCTTCTTAGATCAAAATTGTAGGTTTCATATTTATATATTATGTAAATAAATTTTTATAGGTATTATTAGTATTGCACATATGATGATTTTTTATTCTCATAATATAATGAATATAGTGGTTTGTGTTCACTAATAATCTTTGATTATTAAAAATTTTATTTTAAATAGGATAATACAAAGTGATTATATCACCAAGGAAAATCAATATGATGATTAACCAAGTGTCCTTTTAGCATTTGAAGGCAGTTATATTAGTACTATGGCTAACAGATGAAAGCATCAAAGAGCACATGTTTTTGGTTTGTTTTTGGTGTATTATTCATAATTGAGGTGATGCATGTAGGTATCAGGTTTCATTGATAGAAGAAATTATGTTAGATCTGTAGGAGTTTTTATTTATGTTTTTTAACATTCATATATAATTATAATTCTATTTGCATCAGTAGCCGGGATTGATACATCAAAATTTTAATAACACATGAAAAATTGACTTATTTTTGGGATCTAAGGTACTATTTCCTAATTTCTTTTATATCTTGTGTGTGCGTGTGAGAGAGAGAGAGAGAGAGAGAGAGATAGAGAGAGCAAGGTTGCCTTAAAACTCATCTCAATAATTGAATTTTGAATGCATAAAGCCCGTATGCCTTTCCAAATATAATTAGAAAGAGAAAGGTCATAATTACTTAGGAACATTAAGGTCCCATATCTTTTATTCCTCATTGAAATATGACAAATTATGCATAATTATGAGATCTTAGTGGGGTTGACAAATTTATGTAGCCCATACAATGCCCTAAAACCTAAATATAAGACATTTTTCGTTTTAAAATCTATTTGTATTAGCTAATGATTCAGCTATTAATCAACAATTATCTCATATAATTATTGATTAATTGCTATCAACGGCCATTAAAAGTTGCTCCAGCAGCTAATTCAAATAGAATTCTACTTAGAGGAAGAAAATAACTAGAGTTACTATGAAGCTTATTTAATTTTTCTTTTTCCCAAGCAATAATACATCCTTCCTAAAATCCTCATTGTCACACCATGCTTAAAATCACATTCCTTGCATTTAGATTAATACATGCATGCAGAATCTTATTTGGAAAGTAAACCAGAGAAAACAAATGCAAGATTAAACACTTGTTACCTTTTTTTTTAATTAAGCATATTATTATTTTGTCTTTGATTTTTTTTAGAGAGAAAGAGTCATCCAATATAAACTATTTAGGTTTGAATTTTTGGGGATTCCCATCTAAGTTTCCAACTTAAAATGATGCATCAGATCATCTCCAATAACCATTTTGATGGTTTGATACCGTACTTGTTTCTTGATCTTTCATGCATTAAGGTAGTGTTTGATTTCAAAAATACTATCCCTGGATAAATGTACGTGATAGTATTTTTTCAGGAATATCCCTAGGGATATCCTCTGGTTATCCCATGAAAAGGTATCAAATGCAAAATAACTTTTTCAGGGGATAATATTAAAGTTATCCCCTCTTGTTGTATTTGATTAGAGATAAAGAGAGGATATCCCCAAAAAAAATTTTCTAAACCCCAAAGTACCCCTGTAGATCCTTCCTTTCTCCTTCTCTTCCTTATCCTCCAACCTGGTGAACTCGGAGCAGCTCCTATAACTCCCCCCGCGATGGCATCACCCTCCAAGACCTCCCCGGCGACCCTTCCCTCTGCCTCTACCTCTCTGAGTTGCCGTCGGAGCACGGCGTAAATGGGAGGCGGAAGAGTACTCTCCCCATTCTAGTCTACTTCCCCAGCGGAGGCTTCTGCATCTCCCACTTCTCCTAGCTCATGTACCACCAATTCTACTTCTGCCTCGCCCGTGCCGTCCCCGCCATCATCGTCTCCATCGATCTTCATCTCGCCCTCGAGCACCACCTCTCCGCCACCATGGATGCTGGCTTCGTCGTGCTCCTCTGCCTCCGTTCCATAGCTCAAGCTCCGGTGCCACTGTCGAAAGTGGCTGCATCAATGGTTACTGATCCGGCATAGTGCCTACGCGCTGCGGTCGACTTCAGTGAGGTCACTCTGACCGGTATCAAATGTATACAATGCCGGGGAGAATTACTCCTCTTTGGGCATTAAATCCTTGTAGAGTCCTCCTGCATATGGTTTAAGAAAAGCTATGATAAAGTGCATGGTAAAGCCCAAATTAATTCTACTTTTTTATGTTGCAGATGAACTAGGACTTGCCTTCATTATAGATCATTCGAGACCGGGACTTGAACTGCAAGAGCTGCTTCAATTGCACATCTAAGGAGAACGGGCTATACCCGCCCTGAGATAAAGTTATATTTTGTGGAAGAATTGTAGCTAGCGCAGTCGCAAAGTTTGCACCTTGGCTAAAATTAGTGCCCATCTAGTCCAGAGAGGCACTGATAAAAGGCAAGCCAAGGCTTTCAGCTGACAATTGGATAACCATGTCAATGAATAATTCTAATCAAATACTTGGTAATAATTGTTAGATAAGCACGCAACTCATGGATTTAAGATGCTTTGTTTTTTAAAACAGCCGTTCTGGATGGTAATATGCCATTTAGCCTGGCAAATATTTGTGATGTTTTAGTGCCACTACTTGATGAACAACTAAACTATTATAGGAAGTAAAACAGACGTATAATCACTGATGAAGTCTGCAATGAGTCAGAGAGATATAATCACCGAATCGGCCATCCGAGTATCTGCCTACAGGCCTCTTGATGAAGTCTGCAATGAGTCAAAGAGAGATATAAACCGCAGTAGAGAACAAACAAAACAGTTCATCTATTACATGTCAAACTCAGCCTGATACCAACTTCACAAAAATTGTGTCAAACTCAGCCTGATACCAACTACACAAGAATTGTGATAATATTACATGTCCTCATTCAATATTGCCAATGCATATTTGCAAGAAGCAAAAAACCCTCAAACAACGTCCACAACCCCATTTTTTGCCCATTTACATGAGAAGATAAAATCAAAAGTAAAAACATACAGAAAAAAAAATACAGCATTGCTTCACAACGGTTTATTCTTCATTTCTCTTGGTTTTCTCTAGCCGTGCTCTTCCTCATCCATTATGAAGCCTGCCCCTGTTTAGAAGTCATGTTTCTGAGAGCCCCACATGGATTTGAAGTCCTGTTTCTGAGAGCCCCACATAGATCTTGGACAGCTTTAAGAATTGGTGTTATCATTGATGTTCTAAAAAGCAGCCATGCAACATACCATGAGTAGTTAATATGAAGAACAAGTAGCCGTAGGAAAGCTTCCACCACAATATCAACATAAACTCACAAATTTGATGGGAGCACTGCAAATGGACATAGTTAATTTGACAAGAAAAATATTATCTTTAACAACAGTCAGCTCAATTTGAAACATGTTGGTATCTGGAGGGCCCCCGATACACGACAATAGCAAATCGTCTCAAGCCGAGACACAGCACAAAACATAACCAGAAACAGAAACATAAGTCAGATCAAATATATAAGGAACGTTCAAGGGACAGATTGAGTTGGCTCAGGAAGGCATCCGAGTCAGGTAATAGAAAGACAGAAACATGTATGGTAAAGCATTGAAGCTCTAATGGAAAACCTCGAATACTTCCAAACTTAAAAGGGACATAGATTGAGTTGTCTCAGGAAGGTATCCGAGTCAGAAATAGTAAGAAAATGACTAACATCATAACCCTTGGCTCAGATAGGGTGTGACATACATGCTTCACAACGGTTGCATTTAGAAAGCCCTTCAAGTCGTGATAGCACAACACATAAATTCAGCATCAAAACAGATAAGAAGTCCCTATCATCATAGATAGGTTGTGACATACATGCTTCACAACGATTGCATTTAGAAATGCCCTCCAAGTCGTGATAGCACAGCACATAAAATCAACATCAAAACAAATAAGAAGTCCCTATCATCATTGCCGAATTGAATTGAGTAGGCTCAAAACTAATCACAGCCCACACAAGCAAAAATTTTGAAATTATATGAACAAGCCAAATTTTGTAGGACGGTATCAGTTGCCCCCGATACATGGCAACATTTGGATCACGGAATTGGTTGCCCCCGATACATGATACATGGCAACATTGGCAACCTGCATATACAATTTGCATCAAGTTATATACAAATTAGCATGAAGTCATCACATAAAAAGATGAAAAATGTCATCACATAAAAATATCTAAGAGCATAACAAAGACATTAAAATGTGTACTTATCATATATGACATATGAGTGCAAACAACAAGTAATAGTTTTCACTTCATCAAACGACAGAGAGCAAATCCAATAAGAAATCCTAAAATGAAAAGGAAGTTCCCATATATGACCATTGACATAGTCGTAATTCCACCCCTATTCTCATTGACTGGTGAAACTTGCTGCACTAGCTGCATCCTCGCTGGAGGGTCGCTCGGCATGTCATTAGAAATTTTCCAAACTTCAGGTGTAAGGCATCGTTCAAGAAAAGCGGCTTAGGCTTCATGCCATATATTGTACCTTTTGTGTTCATTGTTCGGAAAACCATCAACCAATGCCTTGCAATCATCTCACTCCCTAATGATCCCTCTTTTGCGTTCAGCGAATACAACATAGAAGGTCATTACAAGGATAATGCAACAAACAAAAGTACTCCTATTCTTCACTAGGACCTTCGTATCTTGTGGATGATCTGCAAATGATAGAATGATCATAAATTATTATATCTAGCATGCAATCACCAAAAGAGTATGACAAATACAACTTATCAAAACAATCGTACTTCTAGATGTAAATTGATGCCACATTTCGTTTGCAATACCATCCCTCTTAGCCTCACCCTTCCTTGTTCCATGTTGACTAATGGGGTTGAAACTTAATTGCTCATTATCATCCGGGGAGTTATCGATATCATTAGCATTGAAATACTTATCGTTGCCTTGAGTTCGTTGATAAAATTATGTATGATGTAGCAAGCCAAAATGATTTATTTTTTTGAACTTTGAATCGGTAAGGCAGTGGTGATTGAAGTATCTTAAATCATTTCTTTAGAATTCCAAATGCCTTTTCCATGCAGTTACGCAATTGTGTGTGCCAATAGTTGTAAAGATCCTTATGGTTCTCATAATTTTGCCAACTAGAAGTTGTTGTATGAAAGGTACTAAGATGATACCTAGTACCCCGATATGGTGCCAAAAATTGATCTGTATTCACATACCATGAGTCGACCAAGCAAAACTTTCCTGCAGAAATTGACACTAAGCATGCGTAAACAAACATAAAACTTTCCGGCAATGTGGTTATAATTTGAAAACATTACCTTCAGAGACTATAAATCCTCCATGGTCATAGCACCACCTCAAAACTCTCATATCTGTCGATCCTTCCCATCCAATACACACAAACATAAACACATAGTCAAAAGATACAATAGCCATTACATTTTGAGATATAGTGCTCTTTTAATTGCAAAATCGAGGTTGATCCTCCTTAGGTAGTATGATCTCTATATGCATGCCATCTATGGCACCAATTGCATCCTACAGTGAAGAAAATAATTCAGCAAAGCACATAAAATGTAATTGATGGTTCATGTCATGCTAAATGTTCGACTGTTACCTTAAAGAATGGATAGAAATATCGATTATCTCTTATCTTCGGATGAACCAATGAATCATTTGATGGGAGTTGAATGAACTCATCCTGTAAATGTAATACAACATCCATAACCTTATAGAAGTACCTACTTATCATCTCTCCTGAGTGCTAGTAGGTCTCCTGAATAATCCTATTTGATTGGCCATGACCTAGACATGACAAAAAGATTGCCAGTTGCTCATCAATTTCCACCGTCCGATCCGATTTTAGTGACCCCAAGCCAACAACTTTGTCTTTGAGAATCCAAAACATCTCTGTGTTCATTCTTAGGTACCGGTAGCAACGATTAGAATGCCCATTCAAAATATCCCAAATAATGTTCGCACCACTGAGTTGTCGAGTATGGCATGGAACCCTTTGAGGATACGAAGTCTCTTTATCCGTTTCCAATAACTCATCCAATAATTCGATCAAAATGTCATCATCAAGCAGTATACCATCCAAAGTTTGAATTAATAAATCAAAATGTTGACTTGCTATATCAATTGCAAAAGATACAGGTACATAAACAAGGAACACTGGCATAAGAAGACATGGGTACATTCAATTGCAAAAGTGAAACAACTATCACTGGCACAAGAACACAGAGCTTCATTCAACATTAAATGTTTCAGCAAACTAAGCAAGCAAATTACATCATTACATATCCCAAAATGGGTTAACAACAAGTTCAAATACCTTGATGTTTATTGAAATGGTAATTAACAAAACTTCTCATTTGCTCTACGTCTAACATCATGAATAATTGATGAGTCTCGAAGGTTGCACAAAATGTTAAACATAACTGTAAAGTCGTCCATCGCTAAATGTAAGCTAAAAAGCTTGGTATGCACTTGTCCATACTGCACAAAGCTTCTTTTTTGCCTTATCTAGTTTGATAGCCAACATTCTCCTAGACAGTTGTATGGCTTCTTCTGAGTACTCCAAGCATTGGGTGGATTGCCGCCTCAAATCCTCTAATAATTCAACCTTGTCTACCCCTCCAAATCTTTTACGTCGTTGTGTTGTGAGCGTAGTATCTTGATGCGACCTCTTGTCTTGAGAGGATGCCGCACCATCAGAGGTCGAATCACTGGGATTAACAGTAGGGCTGTCAGATTGTATTGTGGGGCTGGTGAAGGTCCAATATCATCAACCCATGTCTAGGAGAAGCGAGAGGAGTTCTTCGGAGTCTCCTTCTCCCTCAAGATCTACATGGATCGCATCATTGTCAATCTCATTATGTAAATTCGATTCATTAAAATAGCAGTCATCCAAATTAGTAAATAGAGAAGGGCACTAGTCCTAAAAAATGGAACGTCTGATGATTGGAGAGCGAAATTGCTTGCAGAGGAGTTGCATCAATGCGTGTCGTAGCCCCTAACCAGTAGCAACTTGCTTTCCATACCAAATGAGCATATCCTCCTATGGTGCAAAAGGTTTGTTCCTATAGTGTATCATTCCTTATTGACCTAGTATACACCCAAATATAAAATTAGCTTCAATTTATTTAAAGTAAATGCAAACGAAGAAACATTGACTGATTTGCTTACCGAGATCACACTGTCCCACTGTTCATTAGTATTGGTAGGGATTTGTCTCTCTGGATCTCAATCCTAACTGGACAAAGTCGCTAAATAATGATATCGATGAAAAATTTTTCTCAAATTCTTCATTCTATTTTGCATATTCTGAACGGTGTACTTGGTTTTAGCCTCCATATTGAACCGTTCAAGAATCCGAAGGAGTGCAAGCTTGGTAAATGTGTTTCCGATTGTACCACCCCTAAGAAACTCCTCCTTCAACAATCTTGATAAGATTTTATCGTCTTCATCGTCCAGTTAGTAACCCTAGCACAGGATGATCCCGTTTCACATTCTTTGAAGTGCCAGCCATGGTTCTTCTTTTGTAGCCACTAACTATTCGATGAGATACAAGAAAAATAAAATAATGGTTAATCCTAGCATATCATATTATTTAGCTTCATGCCTTGTACAAAACTTTGGATGAATGCACAACAATGGTTGTCTTTGAAACTTCTACTTTTGTTCTAACAAGATCTTTTTTTTTCCGCCAATGAAATAAAGTCTTATTTTTCAAATGTGGTAAAACATTGTTTCAATATACTTGACAGTACTATCTTACTCAAACATAATTTAAGTATACAAAATTTTTAAGTATATTAGTGTCAAAGAAGTCCAGAGGCAAGTCTTCTCTCTAATTTTAGATGTGTG